>PVJD01002693.1:0-191945 GCA_004026545.1 Mormoops blainvillei | reverse complement strand
AACTGACACCAAAGAAATACAAAGGATTATAAGAAAATATTACAAAGAACTATATGACAACAAACTGGACAACCTAGAAGAAACGGATAAATTCCTAGAAACATACAGCCTTCCAAAAACAAATCAGGAAGAATCAGAGAATCTGAATAGACAGATTACACCTAGTGAAATTGAAGCAGTGATGACAAAACTCCCAAGAAACAAAAGCCCTGGACCAGATGGCTTCACGGGTGAATTTTACCAAACATTCCAAGAAGAACTAACACCTCTGCTTTTCAAACTATTCAAAAAATTCAAGAAGAGGGAAGGCTCCCAAGCTCATTTTACAAGGCCAGCATTATCCTAATTCCAAAACCAGATAAAGATACTACAAAGAAAGAAAAGTACAGGCCAATATCCCTGATGAACATAGATGTTAAAATCCTCAACAAAATATTAGCAAACCAAATATAGCAATGCATCAAAAAGATCATACGTCATGATCAAGTGGGATTTTTTCCAGGGATGCAAGGTTGGTACAACATTCGCAAATCAACAAATGTGACTCGCCATTTAAGCAAAATGAAGGGTAAAAACCACATGATCATATCAAAAGATGCAGAAAGAGCTTCTGATAAAATCCAGCACCATTTATATGATAAAAACTCTCAGCAAAATGGGATTAGAGGGAACATATTAAACATAACAAAGGCCATAAATAACAAACCCACTGCCAGCATCATACTCAACAGGAAAAAACTACAAGCATCCCCCTTAAGATCGGGAACAAGGCAGGGATGTCCACTTTCTCCTCTCTTATTCAACATAGTACGGGAAGTTCCTAGCCACAGCACTCGGACAGGAGGAAAAGATAAAAGCATCCAAACTGGAAAGGCAGTAGTAGAACTGTCTTTATTTACATATGACATGTTACTGTACATAGAAAACTGAGAAGATTCCACCAAGAAATTGCTAGAGCTGATAAATGAATGCAGCAAAGCAGCAGGATACAAAATTAATATCCAGAAATCAGTTGCATTCTTATATGCCAATAACAGAAAGGGAAATTAAGAAAACAAGCCCATTTACAATGGTTTCAAAGAGTATAAAATATCTAGTAATAAACCTAACCAAGGATGTAAAAGAACTATACAAAGAAAATTATAAGAAGATGCAAATAGGTGGAAGCATATACTATGTTCATGGATAAGAAGAATTAACATCATTAAAATGTCCATACCACTCAAAGCAAATCTATAGATTCAATGCAGTTCCTATCAAGATTCCAAAGACATATTTCACAGAACCAGAACAAATATTTCAAAAAGTTATATGGAACCACAAAAGGCCCCGCATAGAAACAGCAAGCCTGAGGAAGAAGAACAAAGTTGGTGGAATCATACTACTTAATACCAAACTATGCTACAAGGTCATAGTAATCAAAGCAGCCTGGTACTGGCATAAAAACAGACACACAGGTCAATGAAACAAGGAGCTCAGAAATAAATAAACACCGTTATAGTCGATTAATATTCAACAGAGGAAGTAAGCATTTACAATGGGCTAAAGATAGTTTATTCAATAAATGGTGTTGGGAAACTTGGACAGATATGTGCAGAAAAATGAAACTAGACCACCTTCTTATACCACACACAGGAATAAATTCAAAATGGATCAAAGGCTTAAAGACTTGTTAGGCCCGATACCATAAAAACCTTTGGCAGCAAAATCTCAGACACAGGTCGTAGAAATTTTTTATCGAATAGCTCTCCCCAGGCAAGGGAAACAAAAGAAAAATAAACAAATTGGACTATATCAGATTTAAAAGTTTTCACACACAGAGGCAATCATCAAGAAAATAAAAAGACAACCCACAGAATGGGAGAATATATTTGCTGATACATCAGATGAGGGGTTAATATCAAAATTTATAAAGTACTTACAAAACTCAAACCAAAAAACCCAAAAAACCCAATTAAAAACTGGGTGAAGGACCTGAATAGACACTTCTCCAAAGAGGACATACAGATGACTAATAGACATACGAAAAGATTGCTCGATGTCGCTGATCATCAGAGAAATGCAAATTAAAACCACAATGAGATACCATCTCACATCTGTCAGAATGGCTGTCATGAATAAATCAACAAACAACAAGCGCTGGCAAGGGTGTGGAGAAAGGGGAGCCCTCGTGCACTGTTGGTGGGAATGCAGACTGGCGCAGCCACTGTGGAAGGCAGTGTGGAGATACCTCAAAAAAGGAAAAATGGAACTGCCTTTTGACCCAGGGATCCCACTTCTGGGACTATATCCAAAGGAACCCAAAACACTAATTCAACAGAACGCGAGCACCCCTATGTTCATTGCAGCGTTATTTACAATCGCCGAGGTACGGAAGCAGCCCAAGTGTCCGTCAGCAGATGAGTGGATAAAACAGCTATGGGACATTTACACCATGGAATTCTACTCGGCTGTAAAAAAAGAAGAAAAATTTACCCTTTGCAACAGCATGGATGGACCTGGAGAACATTATGCTGAGTGAAATAAGCCCGTCGGAGGAAGACGAATACTTTAAGTTGTCACCTACATAAGAGCAAGAAACAGCCTGAAGAAGCAAGGCCGCTTCCGGTCTCTCTTTCTAACGCTGGTGCTCCTCCTTCCCGGGGTCTCCTCCCCATGTGGAGGAGATCTCCTAACAGACAGCAGCCCCCCAGGGCCCGGAGCTCAGGCTTCGGTAAGAGCCCCTCCTTCCAAGGCGAATGGTCCAAGTTAGCGCAGCCACGCCGTCAGCTCCCAGGTCTACGTTCCGGTCCTAACGTCCATAAGATTTCCTGACCTGCGTTTTTCAGAAAATAATGCCACAAATGTCTCCAGGTCTCATTCTTCCCTGACTAGTTCATTTTCCAAGCTCCTATTTCAATTATTTATCACTGTAACTTTTCCCTGCTCCAGCTCATTATTGCCTTTCTCTTATTTTTCTTCAAATAGTTTATTACCAATTAACATGCTATGTGTTTTATTTGTTTATATTTTTAATAATCTTTTTCTCCCTTTCTTGAATGTAAGCTCCATGAGGTCAAGGAGTTTTCAATGTTCCTGATCACTGTATCCCAGTAAGGAGAACTTGGTAAATTCTTAATAAATATTTCTTGAATAAGTGAAAACATACATGAATGAATGAAGCCCTAGTTTCCCCAAAGCTCTAGACCAGAAAAATTAAAATTTTATTTGAATCTGATCTCACATCTGCCCCGAATATTTAGCTAATCCGTTACAAGTCCTAAGATTTGCCCTCTCTCCGTCTCTCCACCAAGTCCAAGTCCTGACTGCCTCACACATGGATTTAAAACAAAAAGTCCCCAGGCTCCCCCTTTTTCAGTCATTTCCTCCAGATGAATCCTTTTAAAACTCTAGCTTTCATCACGCTACAGAACATGTCTGTTGTCCTCGGTAAAATGTACGCAGCCTCTTTGGTGCAGGCTGTGAAGAAGTCCAAAAACTGACCCCACTTTACGGACACGTTCTAATTCCCAGCCGCCACTCATCACTCCCGCTTCCCTTCCCCGCACGCTCATCCCCTGGCTAACCCCTTAGAGTCTGTGCGCATTCCTGCCTCACGCCTTACTTAGGTATATTTCCACTGGCTAAAGTGTCCCTCCTTCCCTCCAGCTATGCAAATCCTAGGTAATTTTTGGTGTCTGATTCCCAGCTATGCCCCCTTAAGCTCTCTGGAACCTTCTCCAACAACCACAGCCCTTGTTGATTCCTGCTCTGTCTCTGGAAACGCCCGTGATCTGCAGCCCACAGCCCGTCGCTCTGTTTGCCGGCGGCCTCGCGACGCCGTCCAGGCTCTGCAGCGGGAGGGTAGCACAGCGCGGGCTTATTGCCACGGCCGGTCAGAGCTGAGTGCAGTATCCAACACTGTAGAAGGCCAGACTCAGAGATGCATTTAAAATATCTTAAATTTTTACTGAGGTTTTTCAAACAGCAAATATCTTAAAGATGCTCTTTTTCATCGTTATCTCTGAAGTCTTCCGAATAACTGCTCAGTAATTACTCCTCTCTCCTCATTTATATTCCCTATCCTTAAAGCTCTAGCCCATACATACTACCATTTTATTTCTCTCAGTTTCTTCTTACCTCTCAGTCTAGTCCTCTGGGATAGCTCTCTGCCCTGTCTCTTAGATATCAATTTAGACATCGGGGGCCCCTTCCAACAGTATCCCCCAGGGCGAAACCCCAGTCCCAGAGGGCTGGAGCAAAGGGGACGCTTCCTCCCTAAAAGATGGACAGAGCAGGGAAGGCTGGCAGCACCAGCCGGGCAGACTGTTCCCTCCCAGCAGCTCTGCAGCCATTCCTGGCCTCTGACTTCCGCCCCATCGGGGAGAGCACACCAGGTGGCAGCCCTGCCCAGGCGAGCCCCTCCCTGCAGCCGCTCTGTCCTCTGGAGGAGGAAGACAACCCTTACGGTTTCATGGCACCTCTGCGTCTGTGCACAAAATGGGTCATGATGTGACAGCAGAGCCACCTCCCTGCCACAGTGTTGCACGGTCGATCCCTGGGGACACAGACAGGCTGAAACAGCCACAGCAGCCAACCGGAGAAGCAAAGAAAGGCAGACACGACGTGTCAGGTGCTAGGGCAGTGACGCACGCAAAGACTGCGTCCAAGATTCTGGGGGTGGGCGGGGGGGGGGAATGTCCCCAGGCACCTCCCACAGCACCTTGGGGGCTTTGGAAGAGCTAAGGTCTGACAATAGAGACAGCTCGGGTGCAGAGCTAGGAACATGGTGACACTGTGTATGGGATTCCCCTTCAGCCTCACCTCCACAACTGGGAAAGCAATCAGTGCATGGAAAACAAAATGAGCGCATCCGCCTCAAGAGGCTTCGGTAAAACTTCGAAGGTGCGGAAACTGTGAACGTGGGGTCCGGCGGCAGCCAGGGCGTCATCGACACTTCTCTCCCCGCTCTTCTTCCCAAGCCCTGGAAGACCTGGCTGCCATTCCCAAGCATGTTTCCATTCAAAACATACTCGTCAAGCATTTATTAGGCACCGAAAATACACTGGCAACCGGGACAGAAATAGCTGCACCTCCCTGGGGAGCTGGGCACGAGCAGGTGCCTAGGGAACATTTCTGTGTTGACAAGATGATCCCGAAGGGTCCCCTCTCAGACGATCGTCCCCTGAGCCCTCAGACCCCTGAGCACTCTAACCAGGTCTGCTGTCACAGGGAGTAGTTAACTTTAACTTTTAGACTAAGGGTGAGCAAGAGAGAGAAATAAAAACAGGTGTCCTCAGGGGAAAGGGGGCTGAGAGACCCAGCTTGAGAATAAACTGCAAAAATGCCTATCTTCCTCCATAAGAAGGAAGTCTGGAAAATTCCAGGAAGGATCATATCAGTGTTTACCTTACCAGACCATGGCTAAGTCCATCACGAATCAAAGAAGGAAAGGGGCAAATGAAATTTTTTTACTGCTGGGATAAGACATAGCTGTGTGTGTGTCATTCAAGGTTTACAGTTTAATTACCGTAGTTGATAAGAAGCTTTATAAGGGATCAGTTTACGATTATATTCCACTGAAACAAAGGACATTGGATAAAATGGAGCCCTATATTTAAAAACATATAACAAATCCTAGAATAAATCATGATTTCTTAAGCTCTTAAAATCTGTTTGGCACAGAAGAACCAATGAAATATGTACCATGTCTTCCTGGGCCCACATTCCAAGAAAACGTTTTCTCAGTTGACGTTGCTGAATGCCTGCTTACCACGTGACGTGTACTCTTCTACTCTCCAGACAGGTGACGATGACTGAGACGAAATGTCCTGTGGTGTAGCCTTTATAGTCTAGTCTGAAGAGAGATAAAGAGATATGAACAGCATAGCCAGTACTCTGAGAGAGAGCAAACAATGAAAGAACAGTGAATACTTCTTGGAAAACAGGAGGTGATCGGACAAAGCCTCCCTCCAAAAACTGGATCTTAAATTAAGGCCTGAAGAACATAGGAGCTGGTTAAGTCAATGTGAACAGAAGTAAGGAGTCGGCAGGAAATCTTGGTCATGGCAAAGAAAGAGGAGGGTGTGGCAGGTGCTGGGATCCACGGACAGTAGCTACAAAGGGTTGTTCCAAGGGAGGAATCCACCGTTAGACATTATTTTCAATAGGGGCCAAGAAAGGACTACCTGGTTTACCATAATATTTCCAATAGGTCCCCTCACATATAGTAGGTGTTCAGTAACTATTTATTTCATGAATAAGGTCTCAAAGAGTAGACAGTCCCAAATTATGAAGGGCTTTATACGTTATGCTAAGACTCGATTCTCCACAGGACACCCTAAAGAATCTCACGGTAAGAGAACGATATGACTGGGTTTAAAACATTCCCCCTAGCAGCTCTGCACAAGGTGGACGGAAGGAAGGAAGAGTAAGAGAGAAGACAGGGAGGCCAGGTCACAGGTAACTGCAAACAGTGACGAGGCCCGAACCGGAGCACAGGTAGGTGTTGGAGAGGAGGCACCAAGTGCAAGAACCAGCTGGGAAACATGCCTCTAACGCTGCACGACTGTCCAGACGCGGGGGACGCGGCGGGAAAGAGCAGGGAGAGAAGCCTGGAATAGCCCCCAGATGTCCGACACCCACCACGACGAGGAGAATAAAATAAGCGCGTCCCCCTCCAAGGAGGAGGCTGCTACTGCTCAGCTACTTAAGAAACATGAGTAAGTGTCTCCTGTGAAACATATTCCCATGCATATAGAATAAAAACCCTGGACGAGAGATGAAGACGTAGGTTGGGAAAGTTGGGGTGCTTTCCTGATGTATTCATTCATTCTAGGACTATCTGACGCATGCCGGCTCGGCGTCAGCCCCGCGACGAGGCGGTCGCTGGGGGAATAATTGTGGGAAACAGCAAATCCAGCCCCTCCTGTCACAGTTTGGTATGGGAAACGGGCTATTGATTTGATTAAAAGGAGTCGGGGGGAAGTTACGTGAGGTCTCCAAGGCCAGGCCAGGGAGCGTTCTGCACCTTGAGAGCCATAGAGGGGCATGGAAGGGTTTTAAGAGGTGAGGGGAGGAAGGGGGCCAGGTAAGACGTGCCCCTGAACAACGCCGTTCTGGCTGTCGTGCGGGGGATTATGGGGCACCGAGGAGTCCACATTGGAGGCCTCTCCAGGGGCCAGGCCAGAGGCAAGTGGACCTTAGGTTTCAAAGGGCAGGGCTGACCCGTATGACTATTTCGGTTGTTAACTTGATAGGTCAGTGCCTTGTGCTATACCAGTTATTAACTGTTTTGAATATAAACCCACAGCTAAGGAGATGGTGGTGAAGATGGAAAGAGAAGGACGGGTTCAAGAAGGTTCTGGAGATAGCAACGGCCCCCTTCGGGCAGGCCGACAGGTTCTGCTGCTGCTCACCAGCTCCTCTGGCCACTGAGCCTCGAGGTGCGGGGGGAGGTGCGGTTCGGAGAGAGCCCACCCGCTGGGCGGCCAGGGGAGGACACACCGGGAAGTCCCCACTCCCTTTCTCATTCCTATCCCCTGGGCCATCTCCATCCAGAATATGTAAGAATCATTCCCAGGCCAGTTCCGTTCTATCAGGAAACAAATGGAACAAATGGTTAGATGCCTCGCTTCCCCTCCTAGGAAGGTCGGACACGTGTTCAGTGACCCACTGACCACGCACTGCTCTCTGGCCACCAGGCAAGCAAAAGCAACTCCTCCGGCACAGCCCCTTTCTTCTCCGTCACTCTGACTTGCGTCCCCCTGACGTGCCCGCGGCTGGAGTAAGTAAGAAACTTGCCAACGTGTTCCTTGTTGCACTCGCCTCAGATGAAAGGCTCCGTTGACAGGGAAATGATTAAACCTTTGTGCTACATGAGTTTATAGAATTATCTCGAGGTTTTAGTTCTCCTTATCATCTTTGTCCCAGGTGCTACACATAATCCCATGTTGGCCACAAGCAGGGTCTGGCAAGCAGAAAATTGTGAAGTATAACTAAGGCAGAAATCAATAACCAGTTAATATATTTTTATTGAGCAGCCGGTGTTCTGGAAATAGTTGCGCTGCCTTCTGTAGAGGGTGTAAGCTGCTATACCTTCAAGAAGTGTACAGTCTTACCAAAACACACGCACACAACACGCAACACACACACACGGCTACTGAGTGGTACGTGCTACACCACATGAAGCACGAACAATGAATTTTTGAAGGCCCTGAGGAGACGTGAAGTTTGAGCGGCAGCCAGAAACGCCAGGACAGAGCTGCCAGTGATGGGCAGGATGATGTAAAGGGCAGCTGCAGGCGAGCGAGGCCCCGGGGCGGGTGAGCGCAGCCTGAGAGGACAGGAGAGGGGTGGGGCCGATGTCCACCTCAGGACAGCTTTAGGGATCTCGGAGGGAAGGTGGATATTTTTGTTCAATTGGTCGTTTGGTTGGCTGGTTGGGTGATTGTCTTGAGGATATATATTTATCCGCTTAACTGGGGGAGAAGCAAGAAACAGAAAGAAGAGGCCTGTATTGTCTACTCTGGCAGAAAACTTAAGAGTTTAAGGAAAATTTTTCTTATTTATTTTTTTCTCTTGTTGCTTGGGCTTCCGGCGTCACATCCAAAATACTACTGCAGCTCTGGCTGGTGTGGCTCAGTGGATTGAGTGCCGGCCTGCGAACCAAAAGGTTGCTGATTTAATTCCCAGTCAGGGCACACGCCTGGGTTGTGAGCCAGGTCCCCAGCAGGGGGCGCGTGAGAGGCAACCACACACTGATGTTTCTCTCTCTCTCTCTCTCTCTCTCCCTCTCTCGCCCTGTCTCCCTCTCTCTAAAGATGAATAAATAAAAAATATCTTTTAAAAAATTATTGTTGCAAAGAGTACAGTCAAGGAGCTTTATGGTTTGGGTCTTAGGGTTAAGTCTTTAACGTATTTGTGTTAATTTTTGTCAGCGCTGTAACATGGGGGTCCAGTTTCACTCTCCTGCATGTGATTCTCCAGTTTTCCTGACAACATTTATTGCAGAGACTGTCCTCATTTCACTGAGCATTCTTGGCTGTACTGTCAAATATTAGTTGACTGTATATGCGTGGACTTATTTTAACAAGTGGGGCTACATCAAAGTACAAAGCTTCTGAACAGGAAAAGAGACAATCAACAAAATAAAAAGGTAGCCTATGGAACTGGAAAAAATATTTGCAAATCGCCTATTCGATAAGGGATTGATATCCAAAATACATAAGGAACTCATACAACTCAATAGCAAAGAAACCAACAATCCAATTTTTAAAAATGGGCAGAGAACCTTAATAGACATTTTTCCAAGGAAGAAATACAAATGGCCAAAAAATACACGGAAAGATGCACGATGTCACTCATTATCAGGGAAATGCAAATGAAAATCATAAGGAAATATTACCTCACGCCTGTTAGAAAGATTATTACAAAGACAAGAGATAGAAAGCGTTTGCAAGGGCGAGGAGAAAAGGGAGCCCTCGTGCACGCTGGTGGGTCTGCGAGTCGGTGCAGCCACTGTGGAAAACCGTACGGAGGTTCCTCAAGAAGTTAAAAATACAACTACCATGTGATCCGGGATCTCACTTCTAGGCGTTTACCCAAAGGAAATAAAATCCGGGCCTTGAGGCGACACCCGCTCCCCCATGTTCACTGCAGTGTTACTCACGGCAGCCAAGACCTGGAAGCCACCTAAGTGCCTGTCTGCCAATGGAAGGGTAAAGAGACACGCACACGCAGACACAATGGAACGCTATTCAGCCATGAGAACCAAGGAGGTCTTGCCATTTGAGACAGCATGGACGGGGCCTGAGGGCAGAGGTCGGCAGGGAAAGACAAGTACTGTGCGATCGCGCTAATGTGTCGAATCTTCAAAGGCCAAATTCATAGAAACTGTGAAATGGTGGCTCTCAGGGTCTAGGGGGTGGGAAAAATGGGGAAATCCTGGTTAAAGGGTACAAACTTCCAGCTACAAGATGAAAGAGTTCGGGAGAGCTGCCGTCCAGCATGGGGACTATAGTTGACAAATACCGTATCACATCCCTGGAAGCTGCTTAGAGGGTAAATCTTAACTGTTCTCACCACACACTTAAAAAAAAAAAAAGGGTAATTACGTGGGGTGACGGGGGCGTTCATGAACGTCAGTGTGGCGATCCTTTCAACTTCTATACGTGTCTCCAATCATCACGCATCCCAGGGTTCACCTTAAAGTCACGCAACGTCGTATCTCAGTTATCTGTCCACAAAGCTGGACCCCAAAAATGTTTGTCTCATTCTCTCTCGGAGTTCAGATCAATCCATGTTCTTTCCCAGCATTCTTAAACGGGTTCTCAACGGTAACCGTGAATAGAGACAGTGTAGACAGAGGAAGCCATGCCAGAATTTGACAGAAAAAGCTCCCCTGAGCTGTCCTACTTTGAGAAGCCCTGGGCTAGAATACACGCGAGAGGCAACCGCTTGTAGGATGAAGCCAATTAGGATTCCCAGGTATAAGATATTTATGTTCACGCCACAGGGTGGGAGCTCAAAAGGGAGGGGAGAGCAGGCTACACCAGAAGCCTGCTCCCAGTGTCTTGGAGATGAACAAGCCAGGGCGTCGCTGTCTGTGGGCCCCTAAATCTAGAGAATTCTGGCACAGAAGAGCAGAAATGAGCAGCCCTGGAAGGAGCCCATCAGGAGGCTGGAGAGCTGTGTTGGCCCCAGGGCCAGGCCACAGCAAAACCCCTTAACGTGGTGGAGGTCCCATGGCCCCACTGGGTGTGGCCCACCTAGGACATTCTGAGCTGGTCCTGTTGGGACTCCAAAGCTTTAACTGGATGTGAGGAAGCCATGTGCCTTCCAGCAAGCAAATTCCTTTGTGCTTAAAGAGGGAAACTAGAACTCCCACTCGAAGACCCCCAGGGGCCTAATTAACAGCATACAGATGCTTGTGGGTCACGCACGGCTTTCCTCTCGGGTCACGTGGTTTTAAGGGCTATACAGCCTAGTCTCCCATTTCTCTTGGAAGCCCAACCCCAAGAAAATCTCCACGAGTCCAAAGGAAGAAAAAGCCACTGTGAGCTACCGGAGTATGGAAAGTTTCCATACAAAAATATAATGAATAGTACCAGCTACTACGTATCGAACACCCATTATTATGGGTGCTGTGCCTGAGATATTTCTATATTACTTCGTTAAATATTCCCAACTCTGTGACAGAATTATTGTTTTCAGAGCCACCGATAAGCAGCAAAGAGAAGACTCCAATCATAGCTGAAATCCACTCTCTCCTGAGCTCCAGCCTCTCAGGCCGGGGTCACTGTAGTAGCCCTTACAATGACTGCGAGTGAAAACAGAGAAGAACAGCCCGGGCGAGCTGGTGCGGGGGGCCGCGCAGGCAGGTCGGGGTGAAGTGAAGACACAGAAGAGGTGGGGCTCAAGGTCCCCCCGGCAGCGTCCGAGCGCTCACAGGAAAGAGAGCAGGACACCTAGGGGCCCCGGGCACGGACCGCTGGGCTTCAGGGAGCGAAGGGAGAGTGGAAACATGGTCAAGGGAGATACCGACACAAAGAGAAGTTGGTGAGCGTCCCGGGGCTGGGTTCCAACATGACAGGCATACTTGGCTTGACAAACCGGAAAGCGCTTGAAAGAAGAAAGCCTGGGTGGAGATAAAAGGAAAGAGACAGACACACCCACCTGCTGGAAAACAGAAATGGACCTACAGCAACAGCAGCTGATCCCCTGCATTTCCAAACGGGCTGAGCTCTACCACAAAGGAGTGACAGATTGTCAGCAACTGTTTTCAAAAGAAAGGCTGGGATCACAAGACCCAGGACATAGCTGGATCTGCACCACATGCCAGGGGGGCCGGCAGGACTGAGAAGCCTTCTCCTGAGGCTCCGTGCAGTCGGGCCGTGCGTGTCGGAGGAGCTTTGTGTTTCAGGCGTCCTTGTGGGCCAGCACTGCCATTTCCAAACAGCTTCCCGTCTCCCATTTTCCTGCTCGGGGAGATTAGTCACACGGCCGCTGACCGGAGCAACACTGAGGCTCCCAAGGGTGGCCCAGGCGGGGCCGGGAAGGGGCCAGGGCTCGGCTCGGCACCTCGCGGCGCCCCCGCCCCCGCCCGCCCCTGCTCACGCCTTCACCCGGCGCGGGCTTTCCTGTCCCCCTGGCTCTGGAGCGCTCCGTTCTCCGAGGGCTCTCCCCGTGGCTCAGCGACCCTCCCCATCCCTGGGGGTGAGAGTCCCGCAGGCGCGACCATCTCCCCACCCAGAGAGTGTGTCCAGGCTGGTCCCGGCCAGGGCCCCCTACGTCAGCGTTTGTCACAGACCCTCCAGGTCATCGCGAGGCCTGCGTTGGGGCGTTTGTTGGTAATTCAAACAGTCATTGATGATAACATGTTAGGTTTTAACAAAGAACCGCTGACTGGAAGTAGGTGGAGCTGAAGACACACGTCTCCGGCGTGGAATGTTGGCTGGAGAGCGAATATTGAAAACGCAGAAGATCGTCCCTGGGCTCCCTCACTCAACAGCCTTCATCTTGTCAACAGCGCTCAAAGCCACCCGGTGACTGTTCACCTACACGCGAGGCAGGCATCTTTGAAGCTCCCCTCTCGTGGTGTCGGTGCATGTTTCTGCATTGATTGTCAGGATAAATCCACAGACTCGTCAGCATATTTCTGGGCTGTCCACACAGAAACATAACGTACAGAAAACAAAATTTATTCAGTTTAGGTTTGAAGCTGTTGCCATTTTTCTCAAAGTCACAGTCAAAACCAAATGCCGGTGTAAACGACCACGCCTCTATCGTTCACAGGTTTAATTACTCTACCCACACCTTCCTTTCTATTTTATCAATTTTATTTTGGCTGCTAGCGTCTTTTTTACATACCTATAACTACCTTAAAAACACGGGCCTTGATGACATGAGCCAATAATCAAAAAGAATAAAATGGCAAAATGTATTTTACAGGTCACATCTGACCCCTCTTCTTTCCACTGTTTTTAAACTGCCACTTTCCTCATTGTTTTACAGAAATTTGAGAAGCAATATGGAATTTCATTCAACCCTTGACCCTAAGACAGAGCTTTACTGGACCCTCCAGGCCTAAATGTCAATAAACTCCTGAAAGGGCCGATTTCCAGGTTCTTGTAAGGTTAGTGTGAATCTCCCAGGACTATTTCCAATTGGCTAGTTTTCATTTTTTAAACATATCTCATTAGGTGGGGGGAGAGGTCATAATTCCAAAGGACGTATTTTCAGCCCAACCCGAGAAAATGTCCCAAAACCTCTAACGATCAGGTATATGACATGCATCCCACTCTCCTCTGAAGCAGAATGCACTTAAAAAGTCACTATCAAACTAATCACGAGTCTCTTCACTGGGGTCCAATGTGAGCTTGGTCAGTAAATACAAGGCTGCTGGTTGTCTTTTGAAAAAATTCCTCAGGGGAGTTCATTCCACATGAATAAACTTGATGGTCTAAGACCTACCCTTTATTTTTTAGAAAAATTGTAAACATTGGTAGGACATATTCCTAGAACATTTTGAGAATGGGTTTTACCAACTCAGAAAGTTAGGTTTCTGCTTGTGGAAGCCGGTAAGAAGGACGAAGGGCAAAGACTCTGGAACTTCTGCGTTCCTCTTTTTACAGGCCCCAGGGAGTGTGAACGTGTACGAGTCTTAGAAAATGCTAGAAATCTCTAACACTGGAGAAATCTTTTCACTGGAGAAGGAAAACCCTGTGTAGGCTCCACCAACAGCATTACCAAAAAATTTTTAACATCTCTCTGAATTGAATTAGGTTGATTCATTCACTATTTCAACAAATGTTTATTAATTACTTTTTATATGCCAGAATGGTGTAAAAGAATCAACAACTCATTCATCAAACAAAACTGACCTCGTCCTCATCTTCAATTGACTGGGAAAGAGTTTGGAAATGTGATGAAGCTAACACTGAGACTATACAATCATCAGTTTAAAAACATTATATTTTAAAACAGCTTTGTCCTCTTGAAAGTAAAATGAAGTCCTATAACATGACTCTGCTTAGACATTGGACATTTATTCAACCATGACCCAGAACTTCTTGTCCTCCAGCCATTCGCTCCAAGGTAAAACCACTCATCAACCCTTAGAGATGCTAAAAAAATTAGTCCGGACAAAGAGGCTAACATATTTGAAAAGAACTATAAAGTATTATGCAATTATTCTTCCCACTCTCAGGGCATAGCTCAAACTTCACCTCATTGTTAGAAACTTACACACATTTCACTACACGCCTACAAGCCAGAAATAACCTTTACCTATGGGGGCTCTAAGGCACCTACCACATGCTGCTTTTCCTCAGGGTGCAGGTGTGCATGTGTGCAGTTGTGTGTTCATTTACCTTTTATTGGGGACCCAATATATTGGAAGTAGGGTGGTGCAGTGGTTGTGAGGGGGCCCTGACCAGACTTCCAGAGTGGACTCCCATTTCTATGAGACTTTGGCCTCAGTTTTCTCATCTATAAAAAAAATGATAATAAGCTTACCACATGGAATGATTGTGATGACAAGAACACTATTATAAACTGTCACAGCCAAGAAGAGACAAGGACACATGGTGACTGAAGGTAGTCTAGTACCCAGGGCAGATCCTAGAACAGGAAAAAGAGAAATTAGGTAAACACTAAGAAAACTCAAATAAAATATGGACTTTAGTTAATAATAATGTATAATACAGGCTCATTAATTATGACAATATACAATAATAATATAAATGTTAATAATAATTGTGGAAATTGAGTCTAGGGTATATGAAACTTTCTGTACTATCTTTGCAACGTTTCTATAAATCTAAATCAACTCTAAAATAAACAGTTTATTTAAACAGTAAAAATCAGAATTAGAAAAAAAATTAAATGTTATTATAAATAAAGTATTTAGAATAATATATGGACTTAATATTTTTAAAATATCCATAATATTCTAAGCAATATACAGATTCAATGCAATCCCTATCAAAATCCCGATGGTATTCTTAACAGAAACAAAAAAACAGTTCTATAATTCATATAGAACCACAAAAGACCACAGATAGCCAAATCAATCTTGAGAAGGGCCGAGAAAGGTATCACACTTCCCGATTTAAAAATATATGATAAAATAGAGTAATGGCACTAGCATAAAGACAGACATATAAACCAATGGAACAGAATAGAAAGCCCAGAAACAAATCCAGTTATAGATAGATAGATAGACAGATAGACAGATATAGATATAGATATAGATACATAGATATTTTCAACTGACAATTGACAAGGACACCACGAATATACAAAGGGAAAAGAAAAGTCTCAAATGATGTCGGGAAGACTGGATATCCCTATGTAAAAGAATGAAATTAGACCCCTATTTTACACCATACTCCAAAAAAACCTCAAAAATGGATTAGAGACTTAAAAGACCCAAAACTGTAAAACGCCTAGAAGAAAATATAGTGGAAGAGAGACTTCCAGTCAAGATGGAGGCATAGGTAAACACACTTTGCCTCCTCGCACAACCACAGAAAGAATTACAACTATATCTCTAAAGAAGTAACATGAAGAACTGTCAGAAAATTTAGCTGTATGGCCCTGGCTGGTGTGGCTCAGTGGATTGAGTGCCAGCCTACAAACCAAAGGGTCGCTGGTTCAATGCTCAGTCAGGGCACATGCCTGGGTTACAGGCCAGGTTCACACATTGCTGTTTCTTTCCCTCTCTTTCTCCCTCCCTTCCCCTCTCTCTAAAAATAAATAAAATCTTTAGGAAGGAAGGAAGGAAGGAAGGAAGGAAGGAAGGAAGGAAGGAAGGAAGGAAGGAAGGAAGGAAGGAAGGAAGGAAGGGGAAGGAAGGAAGGAAGGAAGGAAGGAAGGAAGAAGGGAGAGAGAGGAAGGAAGGAAGGAAGGAAGGAAGGAAGGAAGGAAGGAAAGAAGGAAGGAAGGAAGAAGAAAGGAGAAAAATTAGCTGTATGGAAGCCCGACAACCCAAGGATTTAAAGAAGCCACATTCATCCAGTTGGGTAGGAAGGGCAGAGACAGGGAGATGGGCAGAGAGACATGGTGTGGTGTGGGTAGGCGGCAGCAGAAAAGGTGGTCCCACGTTCACGTGTGGTGGATAAAAATCAGGAGGGATGCTTTGGGAGTGAGTGACCCCAGCCCCGGACAGACCGCACAGCCCAGGGTTCCAGTGCCAGGAAGACAAATCCCCATAACTTCTGGCTGTAAAAACCAATGGGGGTTGGGACAGCAGAAGAAAATGCCAGATTTTCTGGAGACTCTGCTTAAAGTGCCCACATGGTCTTAAAACGCACACGGAGCACCCCCTCTGCGATCCAGCACCAGGGCAGCAGCTGGAAGGGTGCCAGTCACACAGGGCAAGTGCTAGGCAAACCTCTAGAAGCCAGGTAGTGGCACTGTCCCCTCTCCAAACCCTCCCCTCCAAACAAAACCACAAAGTGATGAAACAGGTGGCCCGGCCCTGGCAATAACCTAAGGCTTTACCCCACGCAATCCACTGGTGCCTTTTCTACAACAGGCCTCGCTACTAAGACAGGGAGTCAAAGCATCTCCACCTAATGAACAGAAACAAACACAGGGAGGCGGTCAAATTAATATCAAAATATATAAGCAACTTCTACAACTAAATAGTAAAAAAAACAAAAACAAAAACAAAAAACCCTAATAGCCAATTTAAAAATGGACTCAGGGCCCTGCTTGGTGTGGCTCAGTGGATCGCGCGCCGGCCTGTGAACCAGGTCTCAGCCTCAATGCCCAGCTGGGGCACATCTTGGGTCGCGGGCCTGGTGCCTACTTGGGGGCATACAAGAGCCAAATGATAGATGTGTGTCTTGCACATTGATGTTTCTCTCCCTCCCTTCCCCCTCTCTAGCAATAAGTAAATGAAATCTTTTTTAAAAAAACAAGAAGTTATTTGAGCTTTAAAAAAAAAATGGACTAAGGACCTGCAAAGATATTTCTTCAAAGAAGACCTAGAAATAGCCAACAGGTACATGAAAAAACTGCTCAACATCGTTAATCATCAGGGAAATGCAAATCAGAACCGTAATGAGGAGCCACCTCACACCTGCCGGGTGGCTATTATCGAAATTAATTCATTAATTAACAGCCAGCACTGGCGAGGATGTGGAGAAATGGACCCCTTGTATGCTGTTGGTGGGAATGCAAAATGGTACCGCCACTACGAAAAACAGCACAGAAGTTCCCCAAAAAATTGAAAATAGAATCCCCATAGGATTCAACAATCCCACTTCCAGGTATTTACCCAGAATTCAAATCAGGATCTCAAAGAGAGATTAGCACTTTTCTCTTCCTTGCAACACAAGTTACAATAGCCAATATATGGGAACAACCTCAGTGTCCGTAAGACAGGTGAACAGATAAAAAAACTGGTATATGCTTATATATACAAAAAAAGTACTATTCACCCTTTGAAAGCAAGGAAATTCCGCAATATGCCATAACATGGGTGAACCGTGAGGACACGACACTCAGTGGAACACGCCAACCACAGAAAGACAAACGCTGCGTGACTCTACTTCTGTAAGTAACACAGTCAACAATGGTGGACTCGAGGGGCAGAAGGGTGGCTGGAGGGGAGGGGCTGGGCGGGGAGGCAGGTGGGGAGTTACCGTCAACAGTCATGAAGCTTCAGTCCCGTGAGGCAAGTAAGCTCAGGAGACCACTCCGTACCTGTGGTCAGCCGCCATGTACTGGACACTCAAACATGTGCTAAGAGGGCCCTGACCTGTGTGGCTCAGCTGGCTGGGCATCGTTCCACCAAGCGAAAGGCTGCTGGTTGGATTCCCAGTCAGGGCACAGGCCCGGGTTGCGGGTTCAGTCCTAGGCCCGGCATCGATCAACGTTTCTCTCGCACATCAATGTTTCTCTCCCTCTTTCTCCCTCCCTTCCCCTCTCTCTAAAAATAAATAAATAAAATATATTTTTAAATGTGTTAAGAGGTAAATCTAATGGTGTGTTTTCCAGAATAAAAAAGAAACTTTGAAGTTCTAGGAAAAAACATCATATGGCTAATAGCAAGCTAAAGGGGAAGTAGCAACTGTCCGTAGTAACAGCGGTGGGAAGCCAATAAGATCTTTTAAGTAAAATGGTGAATTTCTTGTTCTTGAAGCTTTTTGTATCATTTTGGTTATTGCTTTGGGGGATTTCCCTTTTGCACAACATTTAGCAGAAAGCTGTAACTGTAAACAAAACTACTATTTAATTTTCCCATGCTATTGTTTCAACACGATATAGGAAAGGGTTTGGTGCACCAGGGACTGTACACGTTATACAGCCTTTTGGTCATGATCACACATGGTGGACTGAACAGACATGCCTGACCGTCACAGCTCCTGTTCCAGAAGCTGTGACCTTATTCTAGGCTTTCCGTCTGAACTGTTGGGGTTTTTCTGTCCTCATCATCTGATTTTATTTATATGAAATGTCCAGAACAAGCAAATCAATAGACAGAACACAGATTAATTGTTGCCAAGGGCTAAGGAGAGCGGGGAACGGGAAGTGACTGCTAAAAGGCAGGGCCGGGTTTCCTTTCGGGGTGATAGAAATGTTCTAGAACTAGATAGCGGTGATGGTTGCACATTGTGAATATACTAACTATACAAAAATGGTGAATTTTATGTTATATAAATTTTTAACATTAATTTAAAAAATGGCAAATGCCACATAAAGTGCTTAGAACAGGGTCTGGCCTTAAGAAAGCACTCAATGAACCTTAGGTGTGATTCACACTGATACTTCAGCACAGTTATTATTTTCTTTATTGTAATGAAATGTTTGACTCCATTTTTTGATGTTTGCCCAGCCCTCCGTCTTCCCCTCCTGCCCATACAAGCTGATAAGAAGCCCTGGGAGTTCCCTCTGCGGTGCTGGCGGGAGGCCGAAATCGCCACAGACCCTGGCCCACGCGTCGCGGCCCCACCCCCGAACCCCAGTAAAGGCGCAGGCTGGCTCCTGGACTGGTTCCCGGAGGCCATTTCAGACCTGCTCTCTCCAGGGTCCTCAACTACGCAAACAATAAACGTTCGGAGGGCCGCGGCGTGTCCTGTGTTACATCAGCAGCTTCCACACTCAAATGGAATTTTGGGTTGGGGAACAGGGCCCATCCTATCCCCGCAGATGGCTACGACCGTCACCCTCCCTGCCATCCGGCCTCGCTGCGCCTGCACTCGCACAGGACACCAGGTGGCGGTGGGAAAGGGGTCCTCTTGTTGGTCGCAGGCCCCACCACTCCCAGTCGCCTTACTCCTAGACTTCCGCGGCCATCCACTCCGCCTGTCCCGGCCTGTAAGCGGGGAGGCTTACATTCCCGCGTCTCGGAGTCCAACGACAGAAAGTCACACCCTCAGAAAGCCACCCCGCCACCACCGCCCTGCCTCCCAGAGGTGGCCGGCCCAGCACCTGCCCGCCAGCGCGTGCACGCCCTGCCTTCCTGGGCTAGGCCCAGCATCGGCAGCCTGGGCGCGGAGCGCCTCCGCGGCAGTGTCCGGGCGTCGGCTGGTCCTCTGCCAGCTGCCTCGGGGGCGTCGGTGGGCTCCAGGACCCTCTGGGCCTCTCAGGTCGCTGTCTGAGGAGAGGAACGCTGCGGAAGGTGACAGTGCAGGACCTTTCTGACGTCTTGGAAGACACCTGCCCCAGCTCCACCAGCGTCTGGGCCTCACGTGGGTCTGGGGGCAACGCTTCTGCAGGAAGGGCAGAATTGGAACGCTGCCTCCATACTTTCGCTACAGTGCGGACAGAAGAGGACCACACTGCACAAGGTGGTGCAGTGTGTCTGGCCTTCAGGTGCCCCTGGCTGGAGACGCCAGGTACTGCCTGCTGCGGAGGCCCGGGCGCTGAGGGCGCAACCCCCACCCACCCACGCCGTCCACCTGCACAGCACGGGCCGTGGTTTTCATTTTCGAATTGGAATTTTCGTTTGTATTTCATAGTAACAACTACAGATCGAGTTGTGTTTTATGTTCTTTGATGACCTTGCGTGGTGTACAGGATCAAGTCTAAATGTCTCAATATGTCATTCTAGGACCCACCCAGTTTAAACATCAACTACCTGCCCTGCAATCCTATATTATTCATGCATTTGTGCTATTTCTCCTGGAGCGTTTATATCTCCATCCTGCTCGTGATAAACTAATTCTCATCTTTTGAGGCCTTTTGTATGTCATGACCACTTCTTTGATGCCTTCAGAAAAATTCATTCTCTCATAGCATTTTATTTATAAAGCTTATACAAATTATAATCTTCTGAATAACATCAAGTACTGCATGATTCATTGATCTTTATATGTATCGTTTGGATTGGGTTTGTTGATTTCGAATGATTCTTCTTGGAAACACAACGGCCATGATTAGCCAAGCTAACAAATCCACGTAGACTCTTTTCCTACCTCAGACTCCTGTAGAAAGCATGTTAACTGTGTATTCCACATACACCACATCATCATTTTTTGGTTTTAGGTTGCTTTGGGGTTAGTCTACTGCCGTTCAGGTCTCCTCTCTCGACCTTAATTAGACAATCTTTAAAACGTGAGATCACGTCTGTTTTTCCTTTTGTTCTCTGGCGGGACGAAAGCATCAGTCACAGCAGCTGTATGTAACAGCGAAGAGCCACAGCTTTATGACCACAGCACCCTTCATGTTTCACTCAGCTACTTTAACTCTTACTGTTTGTCCTCTTCAATTTTATCTCTGAGGGTTGCTGACCCGATACTCGGGGCCCTCTCATCTGCCCGCGAGTCTGCCTGAAGTTGTTTTTTATCCTTAGGTACCTAAGCAACCATAAAAAAGTGCTGATTCACTTTATAAAGGGCTGGGGTCTGTCTCCTCAGAGATGGCAAAATAGATATTTTTTTTTCTCTGTAAAATTGACACATTGGTTTCAAAGATTCAAATAATGCCTACAAATAGAAAGGCAAATTTCTCCTTAATCCCCCAATATTACCATTTATTTCACAATGTGTAACGACATCTCATTTCTATGTACACTGTTTCATATATTAAATGTATACTTTTTAATTTTTATACCCATAAATCATACTATACCAGCCAGTCTACTTAATAAATGGCAGGAATGTTTCTATATCTACACTTTATCTCTTCTATTTTTACTTGGACCACGCCGCATAAACTTGTTTGGAAAAGAGCAGCAGGATACGGGCCCCGGCAAGGACGCAAGCGCCCAGACGTCACATCTGTCTCACAGGCACGCTTCTCGCCCTCGGCGAAGCCAGGAAGCCAAGTCCGATGGTATCAGAGTGTCAAAAAGCACAGAACTTAATTCTGAAAATTAAACTTAATCCCGACCCACTTTATTTTCACATCCTTAGTATTATGGGGTCAATGTATTTTGTTAGTCTAGCTCAGCCTCTAAATACCAGATTCTTAAGTAGCTAACAAGAAAATTTCCCGGAACTCTGAAAATAATGATGAGCTCAGCGTGTTAGATTTGGTGGCAGACTTTACACAAGCTATGAAATCTGCTCCCCACCACCAGCTGAATCTGGGTACATCTATGTGTGCAGTGTGTTAGACAAAACCACACTCCTAAGAGCCGGAGTCAGACAGTGCCCAGCATCCTCGTAAAAGCTGAGCCCACCCAGAAGGAACCATCATGCAACATGGCTGCCATCACCCAGGAACTTGTATACCTTCATCCACGTGACTTTCAAACTCAAGGGCGAAAAAATACATGTGATTCCACCGCATTCTCCTGTATGATGCAAAATCGTACCCATGCAAAAAATGCAACCCAAAGCCTGAGGTGGTGTTGCCATCCTGGCAGAGGAAAGTTCCAGAAATCCATTGAGAAGAACTACATGCAAATTCCACCACCTAGGCAACTTATTCAGAGATGCAGGGGCAGCCTAAGAAAACAGGGCACTTGTTCAAAAAAGCTCCCTTCCGGTGGGCATTGCCCCAGAAGGATGAGCCCAGGGCACCAAGCAGTCGTTAAAAGCAAACCTCCGCCGTGTCGGCATCTGTCCAAAGTCACTGGGACCCCACCTGCTTCCTCCAGCAGTCTCCACAGCACCGCCCATGGGCCATAATTAACATCAGTGGAAACACATGAGTGCCAAAACCAAAGACCCAGGGTACAGTCACTCCATCAGCATCTCAGCCTCTGCTCATTGAATCCCCGCCCCGGACATGTGTGCTAACCCTCAGCAGCTGCACCCACCGCCAGCCAAAGGGGCTTGATTAGAAGCGGGGTCAACAAAAGAGAAGTGGGATGAATGAGTGACACACGGAACTCGACAGTGAGCCAGCAAGACACCCTCTGAACCCTGGGGAGCTGGGGCAGTCCGCAGGTCCTTGTGGCCTCCTCTCTATCCTGGGGCAGCTTCTTGATCGCTGAGGGTTCGTGCAGCCCCAGAGATGAAGGAGGAAGGCCGCCGGCGGTGACGGACAGCCTGTCTACAAGCGTCCTCAGGAGAGATCGGGCTGCGCGTCATTTGCCAGGCAGCTCCGAGCCCCACTCACGCCCACGGATAGTCACGCCGTGGGCCGCAGCATCTCCTCATACCCAGGACCAAAATAAGTACTTCGACCTGAAGTGGAGACAAAGGCCCAGGCAGATCCCTGTGGGGCTCTGAATTCTCCTCCCAGACTGAAGATGACTGACGGCCTGGCTCGGTGGTGAACGGGCACATCCCATCGTTCCCATCACTTCCCAGCACGCGGTGCTGTCCCCCTTGGTGGCTCAGCCTCCGCGAGGCTTCCCACAGGGCACCCACCCACTCCCCGGGGCCATCTGTGTGCTCCGCTCGGCTCTGCCCGGGCAGCGTGTGAGCTCTCATTGTTCGGCCACCTGAGCGTGCCTGCCGTCCCCGCACCTACCCCCACCGTCCCACCCAGACCGGGCCAGCCGATCAAGATGACAACGGCACGAGGACACTCGGAACAGCCTCCCCCTGTGAGACGCACACAGGGGCCTCTGTTGCACGGTCTGCGCTTGTCGCCCGGGCCGTGGAGATTCGACGGGCAGATAGCAGATCCAGACTGCAGATCGGAGGGGCGGCTGACTTCTGCCCTTCATCTGGGCCAAAGAATACTTATCTCCCTATTCCCAGCTTCTTCTCAAGTTGCAGCTAGACCAGGGGAGATGTAAATATGTAAGTAAAACCCAAGACCATATTCACAGGTTACCCCTTTCGAAAGGCCAGCCCTTCTCAGTGGCCTTATCGCAGACTGACTTCAACGCCTTATTCATAAAGGACCAATGGCAAAGAGAGGCGGCGCGCTGTGCCCGGGGGCCGGCCGGCGTTACCGCCATATACTGATCTTTTTGTTCTGATACAAAAGTGTGTGGGATGGGGCTGTGGACAATGTTTCTGTGTCTCCCTTTCTTGCAGCCCCAGGCTGTCCTTAATCCATAGTTCTGCTGAGGAAGTCCTTTCTGAAGCAGACGAAACGTAGGGAACTTCCACACTTATGGCTGGTGTTTAATATTTATTGAACACCCACGACTGGGCCAGGCTCTCTCCTGATGTATAGCTTGCATCTTATTAGAGCTTTCTGGGAGGGCCAACACTCGGGCTGAAAGCTAAAAGCTGTTTGGCTATTGTAAGGGTAACAAGTATACACATTCCTCAAATGCCTCTAATTGCTTCCCATAACACGATGCAATTTTCTGCTTCTTCCATTAAAAACAGCCATCAACATTACACACGCGGTGAGCGCATCTCCATGGTGCTGCTTTCAACATTCAACTAAGCCCACTAGGAGCTTGAGCTGAAAAAGTGTTGCCAGGTGAAAACATATCCTTTAAGTTTCTCAAAAACCGTGTCATCAGAATAAGACTCGTTTTCAACCTGCACGACGTCGGTCCCTGCTTTGGCCGTCTGCCTTTTCTCTTCCTCAGAAGGCCAACCCCGTCTCCCGAGTTGGTCCTCACAGGAAAAGGGGGCACACAGTGCTACAACCTCAGCATTCCGACAGAGCTTGGCAAGAGGCCAGCTCCGCTGGACCCCGCGGCCTTTCTTCCTGTCCCCTACATGTTCACTGACACACACATCTGGACCCCAATGCAAAGGCTGAGAACCTTGAACCTGTTACTTTCCACCAGCCTTCCAGATCCAGGCCCTGCCTGGCGGCGGGAATCCTGAGAAGTGAGAACTATTTCCAGAATACCTGCATTTCTTGGCAAGGTTTCGCCTGCCCCGTCGGACTGGCGTTGGTGACCCTTTGAGTCACTGTTTTTAGCCATAGAAAAAGAAATCCAGTGGGTATGCGCTGAAGCATTAATAATCATTATCTCTGGGTGGTAAAGAAACACATGATTTCAATTTTCTCCATTACCATAGTTTCCAAATGTTCTGCAGTAACACATATTTTGTACTCAGGGCAAAAAAAAAAAAAAAAATGTTTTGTGTTTTGCTTAAAGTTACTGAGACAAACCATTACCCTCCCTGTGTTTCTGCTTCGGTTAAGCGCTCTCTTCATTTTCTAAACGTAGGCTGGTGAAAAAGAGCTTTCTCTCCACAAAGCAGGCTAAAATCTACAGAACGAATTCTAAGGGTAAACATTTTTTTAAAGTTTAAATGTTTTTATAACAGAAAAGAGCCAGGTTTTGAAACCGTATCCTTTATAATGTAGAAAAAGGAAGATAAGTTGACTTACTAATGATGTAAGGAGTCCAGTTTTTCATGGCACCATGAATTGGAAACTATAAATCAAACTTACAAAGAGGCCACAAGGCGGGCCACGAGGAATTACGCCCTAGACACAAAACCGAGTGACCCTGAGCTTAGAAATCGCCCGCGCCCCTCCTCCCCTCCCCCACCCCAGGCCTTTGGTTGCAAGGCCTGGCTGTTTCCGTATTTGTGGGGGACTGTCTCCTTGTAATCTCATGGTTTTCGCTCCACCCGGGAAATGTGGTTTCTTCCCAAATGTATTATTTGTGGTGCGCCGCAGGTTTTGTGAGCTGCTTTCCCGCGTTTCATCCGCCGGTACCAATGCCCACCGCTGTGCGTTTGAAGGTCTTTACTAGGAAACTCGCAGCCTGCTATCACCGGCTTTCTCATTACGAAATCTCTCTGTATGGCTTTAGCTTCAAATAGAATGTATTGTTTTAAAAAAACACACACAAGACACCACCTCACACCTATTAAGGCGGCTATAAATCAAAAGGACAATACTAAGTTTTGACAGAAATGGGGAGAAATGGAAACAGCCATAGATCGCTGGTGGAATATAATGTGATATAAATAGTTTCCGAAATACTGTTTGAAGAACAATTTGCTAGCGTCTCGAAAAGTTAAATGTGGAGTTATCATGTGATCCCATAATTCCACCCCCCCCAGGTATAAATGCTCAAAATAAATGAAAACGCCTGTCACACAAAAACCTGTATGAGCACATTCCACGCTGTATTATTCATAATGGCTCAAAAGTGGGAAAACACAAATATCCAGCCGCTGCTGAATAGATAAGCGAACTGCGGTCTATCCACACGATGACACATTATTTGGCCATGAAAAAGGAATGGAGCACCGATACAGGCTACGACATGGAGAAACATTGAAAATATTATGCCGACTAAAAGAACCCAGACCCAAAATGCTATAAATCGTATGATTCTTTTTCCAGGGAATGCCCAGAATAGGCAAATCCATAGACAGTAAGTAGATTAGTGGCCGCCGACCACTGAGAGAGAGGAGGAATGGGAGAGCCTGAGAGTGGGCACAGGGCTTCTTTTCGCAGCAACAGATCACTCACCTTTCTTTTTCTATGTTATTTCAGTAACAGAATGTTCTGGAATTAGATGATGGTGATGCACAAGTCTATGAATATGCTATAAACTACCAAATTGTACACTTTAGAAGAATAAATTTTATGATATGTGAATTATACATCAATAAAGCTATTATTGTCTTTAAAACTGATTTGGAAATATCAATATACAATTATTAATTTTCATGACTATTGTCTAGCTCTGTTTATCAAAATCTCCTAGAGATTTTCCAACGCCACTCCTGTAGCAACGAGTACCCTTAACACTCAGATTTTGACCTCTACGACCATTCCCAGTTTAAAGAAGGAAAAGAAAAAGCAGGACTTTTTAGAGAAAGGCTGATTCTGTGTCTGGGCAGCGAAGATAAAAGGTCAGCCTAGGACAGTTTGTGCCAGTAAGCAACCAACTTTCCAAGATTAATAGGACTGTGTGAAAAGAAAACAGGGGTTTCCTTGCAGGGACTTGCACTGGCAAAAATCGTGAGGCTGGAAAAATCACTGAATCTATGACTATCCATGAGTGCATAATGGTATTCTATGAGAGCCACTCTTTGAGAAAGAAAAAAAGTGAAAAACAAACTTATTTGTCAACATCACTTGAAGTTGCCATTCCACCAACACCTTCCTTTGAAACTACGTAAAGGAGAAAAAAATGAGCATTTATTCTGCCTTGTCAGTGTAAGGCTTCAAAGTAATCAATAGCCCTACTTATAAATATGTATTTACCTTATATTTTATTATATATTATCTATCTGATATAAATTATATATATTACAACTGTATATAATTAATTATAAAATATTTGAGCAGAGACCAGAAGTGTGAGGATATCATACACATATCTAAGGTAAAAGCAGGGTTTTCTTTTTCATTTTTAATAGATTTTATTTTTTAAGTACAGTCGACATGCAACATCACAGGGTATAAAACCCTGTGATTAGACGTCTCTATAACTTACAAAGCGCAGTATAGGGAATAGTCAATAACATTGTAATCAGACGGGTACTAGGTGTATCAGGGAGATCACTTCGTAACGTGCAGAAAGCAAAAGCCCCGCGGGTTAAATGAGCGACAGGTGCAGTGTGTGAGGCGGGAAACGTTTGGAGACCAGTGAGGCTGCAGAGAAGCGAGTGAGGCTCGCAGATGAGAGGGTTAAAGAGGAGAAGGGGGGGATGCCCAGGAGCGCTCCCAAGGGCGCAGAAACCAAGCCTGTGTAAACCCCCTGAAAACGACAGCCGTTCTCTCTTCTCTCCCCTATTCGTGTCTGTAATCGCCTCCCATCTCCCCTTGATCACCTTTATCCCTACACAGGTGGATGAGAACTCCGTATGACGCCCAGGACCGACAGTGCTAATCAGTTACAGCCTCGGAGTCCTTGTCTCCTCTCCTTAAACCAATGCACCTGTTTCTTATGCTCGCCCTGCAATCAGAGGAAGCACATGTGGGCACTCCTTGTCCTAACTGAACCAAAAAGCCTTTGGGTGTAGAACACACTGTACAACCTAATGGCCTTGCTGGTTCCTTGAGGCTGTAGTGGTGTTTCACATCCTCTGCATCTTAGTGTAGGTCCCCAGGACGCAAAACCTGTCAGAGGGCTTACCCCCGCCTGAGCTCTTCCCTGGAATGGGATTCACACACCAAGAGTGGGACAGAGGGCAGAGAAGAAGGAAACTTGGGGACCCAATACAAAGATGCATTTCTGAGCTGGTCACCTTTACTATGACTGACCGTTCAGTCCCACAGGATAACCTGAAGTTGTTCTCAGGATAATCTATCTGGAGGAGTGAAAGGGAGTATTGATCCGTAGGCCCCTATAATTGCTGAGGGCAGGCCAGTTGTTCTGTAGAATGAACCTCCCCCCCAACAGCCCCCGCTCCCGACTCCATCTGGATTTGTTTGAGGGTTTCCTTGTGGTGTAGTGCTGTACTTCTAACTCCTGAATTTCCTGTGAATGAGAAATTAGGTTAAACTCAATTTGTACCTTTTGGCTAGAATTCATCATGGGTGATGCTATTTCTTTGCATGTCATTAAATCAGGTCACACATATAGCTGGTGGCCCACCATAGTGACACAAAGATTAACGTCTGGATTTGGGTGAAAACGGTCTGCTCCCTCCATTGTGTGTGGATTCCCCCTGAAACTAGGGAGCCATTTAGTTTCTTCGGCAATAGGTAAATGTCAATTTCCCATCACTTATCCAATGGTTTTAATATCAATTGGTCCTCCATGGTACTCAGCCAATCTGTACACACAATAAATACTATTTCGTATGTAATAAATGTCAAAAGTGGCTGAAGATGGACTTCTTACCTACTCCCTCCATCGCACCCTGGGACCTGGGTCCAGAAGGCAATGTCTTCTCCAGACCGAGGTGGGCTTATATAAGACAGAGATGCCACACAGTTGCACATCTTGAGAGAGGAATCGGGCCCCTTTCATTCTATCGCCACGTGAGTTTTATCTCTTGAGTTACTGCTACCCTTTAAAGTTAGTGCTTAGAAAGTGCAAAAGGAAATGTGTATTTTCTTGGGTGTTGGTTTATGAGACCAACCACCCAGGCTCATTGATTTGGTTAGTTCACCCCAAGGTGCCATGTGTTCTTGGTTGTAATTGGTCATATTTGGGTAGATCTGACTGTTTCCAGGGTCAGATAAAAAAACTGACTTGTGTTACCCATAATAGACTTATTCATAAAGATAACCCTGGGAATTCAGGGCATTCCTTGAATCCCACAAGCTCCTCAAACGCAAGTCCCAAGCAGAAACCTGCCCGTCTTCCATGATGTTCATTTCAGGAAATGACTGCACTAGCCACTACTTTATTCGTACTGGAAACGCAAGAGTCACCACCCTTGGCTCCTCCTTTTCCCTCAGCCCCCATAGTCAGTCAGCAGAACCTATCAATTCTACTCTTAATCATCCCTGGAATTTATCTGCCTCTTTAACCCAAGCATCACCCCCGACAGAGCTCTACTCGTGGGATGGCATCTCCAAAGGTAGCCTTTCGCAAGTGCCAAGGCCTTCCAAATCTACCTCCGTCATTCAGGCAGAGGGAGCGCTTCTCAGTGAAAAATGGCCTCTACTTGCAACACTCCCATGGATTCCTCTGGAATCCACGCTGCCAGTTTCCCCCATTTCCTTAACTTCCAGCCTTCCTCTCAAACAGGCTCTTCGGTCATTACAACACTTCTTTTGTTTGTTTTTTTTTTTTATGACATTTTACTGATTATGCTATTCCAATTGTCCTGATGTCTCACTCTTTGCCCGCCCCCCACCCCGCACCCCCACTCCCTCAGGCAATCCCCCACCCTTGGTCACGTCCATGGGTCATGCGTACAAGTTCTTTGGCTTCTCCATTTCCAGTACTGTACCCTATATCCCCACGGCTACTCTGTGACTACTTATTTGTACTTTTTAATCCCCTTGCCTCTTCACCCATTCTCCCACACCCCTCCCATCTGGCAACCATCAAAACACTCTCTGTGTTCATGATTTTGTCTCTGTTCTCCTTGTTTGCTTAGTTTGTTTTTTAGATTCAATTGTTGATAGATATGTATTTTGGTCACATTATTGTTCATAGCCTTGATCCTCTCCTTTTTCTTAAATAAGTCCCTTAATACATTTCATAAAATGATGGTTTGGTGATGATGAACTCCTTTAGTTTTTTCTTGTCTGGAAAGCTCTTTATCTTCCCTTTGATTCTAAATGTTAGCTTTGCTGGGCAGAGCAATCTTGGCTGTAGATCCCTGCTTTTCATGACTTTGACTCTTTCTTGCCAATCCCTTCTAGCCTACAAAGTTTCTTTAGAGAAATCATCTGATAGTCTAATGGGAACTCCCCTGTAGGCAACAAACTTCTTTTCTCGTGATGCTTTTAAGATTCTCTCTTAATATTTGACCTTTGGCATTTTAGCTGTGATGTGTCTTGGAGCAGGCCTCTTTGCATCCATCTTGTTTGGGACTCTCCATGCTTCCTGGACTTGCATGTCTATTTCCTTCACCAAATTAGGGAAGTTTTCTTTCATTATTTTTTTAAATACATTTCCAAATTTCTGACTCTTTCTCTTCTCTTTCTGGTACCTCTGTGGTGCAAATGTTGGACGTCTTGAAGTTGTCCCAGAGCCTGCTTATACTATCCTCAGTTTTCTGGATTCTTTTTTCTGCTTGGTGTCCTAATTGGTTGTTTTTTGCTTCCTTATGTTCAAAGTCATTGATTTGATACTTGGCTTCATCCTGCAAACTGTTCTTTATTTCAATTAGTGTGTCCTTCATTTCTGACTGGATCTTTTTTATACTGCTGAGGTCCTCACTAAGTTCCTTGAGCATCCTTATAACCAGTGTTTTGAGTTCTGCATTTGATAGATTGCTTATCTCCATTTCATTTAGCTATCTTTCTGGAGGGTTTTTTTTATTTGTTTGTTTGTTTTTTGTTTTTGTGTGAGTGTGTATTTTGGTTTTTCCTTTGGGCGGGGGGCGGGGGTGCCCTGACTGGGGAATTGAACCAGCAACCCTTTGCTTTGTTGACCAACACTCAATCCACTGAGTTACACCAGCCAGGGCTCTTTTTCTGGAGTTTTGATCTGTTCTTTCATCTGGGCCATGTCTCTTGTTCTCCTCATTTTGACAGCCTCCTTGTGTGTGTTTCTGTGTATTAGGTAGAGCTGCTTTGACTCTGTGTCTCGGTAGTGTGGCCTAATGTAGTAGGTGTCCTGCAGGGTTGAGGTGTGCACTTTGTGTGGGCTGAGTACACCCTCCTCTTGTTGAGCCTTGATTGCTATTGGCAGGTCAACGGAAGGGATTTACCCAGGCCACTCGGCTGCAAGGACTGGCTGTGACAACTGACCACCAACCTCTACCCTCCATGGAGGATCAGCTGTGCAGGGGCAGGGTGGTGGTGCTCTGACGTGGTCTGTAGCTGTCTACTGGGTACACTGGCCCTGGGGTTTCCCAGGTGGTGCACGCCATGGTCAGCCCCCTCCTGTGTTTTGCCCAGGGCCACCTTGCCTGAACTATAAAAAAATCTGAGATGGCTGCTACTTGTGCTGGGCTTGGAGGTTTCCAGGCAAAGCCAAGTTGTGAATCTAGGCTAACCGCTGCTAGTGCCCGGCCTGGGGCTCAGTGAGACCAGCTGTTGCTTATTTGATAGGATTTAGGAAGTTGTAAAGCATGAGGCAAGACCGGCCATCACATGGATAATTCATATGGACCTTGAGTGGGCCCTGATGTTGGGTGGGGAAGAATCTCTGGGGATCCCCAATGTGGGTCAAACAGTGTTAGCCAGGTTGATGGAGCCTCATACGTGGCACCAGCTTGCTGACTCAGTGGTTCCGTGTGTGGAGGGTTTAGAAATGGACCATGGCCTCTGCTTGCCTTGATGCTAGACACCCCAGTTTCTCCCAGTATGCCACTGGTGCCTTTCAAGCTGCCTCCCCGGTGCTGGAGCTCAGAGGGAGTGAGTCTGAGTAGTTGGGTCTGTGTGTGCGTTCATTAAGAGGAACTGCTTGGAGCTTCAGCATTTTCTCCCACCGACTCAATTCCTGCTGTTTTTTTGTAGCCAGAAGTTGTGAGGACTTATCTTCCTGACACTGGAACCCTGGGCTAGGGGGTCTGGTGTGGGGCTAGGACCCCTCGCTCCCGAGATATCTCTCCCAGAATTTTATCCACCACATGTGGGTATAGGACCAGCCCCTTCTGCCTCTGCATCCCTCCTACCAATCTGGATGGGTGTGGTTTCTTTAATTCCATAATTGTCAGACTTCCATTCAGCTCGATTCCTGACAGTTCTGAGTGATGGCTGTTCTATGTTTCAGTTGTAATTTTGATGCGACAAGGTGAGCCACCTCTGCCTATACTGCCATCTTGACCAAAGCCCCATACTTCTTTTGGTTCCTCAAGCCTCCCAGGCTTCAGAAATACCCTTCCACCTTCTCCCCCAAGCACCATCTTCTCCTGGCTAATCCCACATCAAGTGCAAGGTCCCAGCTAAGTGTCACCTCAGTAGGAAGACCTTCCCTGGTCATCCTATCTCAATATATTGTATCTACTTATTTGCTATCTGCTTTCTCTGTTATCCCAAAACTTCCAAGAAAAGTACATCTAGATCTGTCTCATTTGTTCTCTTTCTCCATCACAGGGTCTGGGGAATAGAATAAACATTGAAAAGAAAATAGAGAAGACACATTTAATGTCTCTGGTAGCTATTATTAAGCAATAAAATAATAGATGCATATCGTGTGTGTGTGTGTGTGCGTCCATGCGCACATGCGCGCTGAACACTTTCAAGACAATTGCTGTAAAGGTCACAACTGAATAATTCTGTAAGACACTCTATGGAATTATCCCAGAGCGGACACACTGGCTGAGGTCTGAAAGAATCTTGAAACGCAAGTAGGCTGGGGTGGGCTGGCAGAGTCATCAGCTATCTAGCCGTTGGATTTTTCAAAATCGGAGGTCTGACTGTGGGGCGGGCCCACAGAACTCGAGGGCATTTCAAAATGTTTGTGATCTCCTTCAACCTGAACGCAGTGTTTTGGGCTGGTGTGTATGTGTTTGTGTCTGTGCTCTGTTCTAGAGGGTCGGTCCATGTCATTCCATAGCTTCACAGAGGAACTGGGGATAAGAAAAAGTTAGGAATCACTGGTTCAAGGTTTCTTCAGGAAATCTGGTGCTCTGGCAGAAAGAAAATGTTGGCAGTGTGACAGTTGTGTCATCTGGCTGGCAAAAGCAATGTTTTCTGCTAAAGCAAAGATCAGAAGTTTGGGGCCAAAATGACCTCAACTAAATGGTTCTTCTACATCATGTTTCCATCTGCCCAGCATGTGAGCTATTAACACATGGTCGCTGTTGATTGTTTTCATATCTTTATTTGCAAAGACATTGCACTGAGACCAGTTCAGGAGGAATTACTTATCTAATATATTGGACAACCAAAGAAATGAGTCTCCTATATGTACTAACAGTATTATATTGCTAAAGGGTGACTACTTATGGGAGATTAAGCACACGTTGACCAAGGCTGCCTCTAAGTCATTCATCTATAATATATACATATATATTCCTATCCTAATCCAAAAAACAGCAAGTCTTGCCATGTGTTGAAATAATTTATTTCAACACTTAATGCATCATCTCTCCTGTATTTCCACATGTTGTGTCATCACCATTTGACCTCAACCCATTGTTAAATATTTAATAGCACCGTTGGATAAACAATACAAAGTATAGTTTACTTTTGAATGTAGCATTTGCATGAAAAAAAATAAGCCAATACATTCTGCGAAGGGTACAACGTGAAGGTTATAATACTGATCGTTCTGGCGGATGGAAGAGGAGATAGAAGAGGAAAGGAAACTACAGGGAGGGTGATTAAATCAGGGGGAGCAATGACTAATGAAAAGGCACCATAACTCTCCAAAAAAGAACAAAGGCAGAGAGTGACTGCACCCAAATGTTGGCACAACGGACACTGCATGTTTCCACCTCTCAAAGTTAAGCACGATGATGGATTGTTTGGAGGAGGAATCTCTCCACATGAAAACGATGAAACACTAATCAACAGAAGATCAATCATTTTTAATACTCAGTGTAAATCTCTGGGTGACAGAAATTATTCATTAAAGGAGTGACTATGGTCTAAGAGAAACACCAAAAGGATGCATACAGGAGATGTTGATGAGTTAGCACTCCACTCCTGGGAGGTGTACTCACAGCATTCTTTTGGACCGGCCGTAGACAATCAGCCTTAAGAAGTATAAGGACAAGTATATGCCTGCACGGGGAACTCTTTATAACCCGTTGAGTTCCTTTGAGATAAAAAGCTGAAAACTGCATTTATTATCCTACTGCAGCACGTCTTTCAGTGATGCTCAAAATGCAAAATGGATGTACAAACCATAGTTAAAAGAAGTTTAAGAAAGCCTAACTAAATAGAAAGATATACCATGTTCATGGTTTTAAAAACTTAATGTTGTTAAAATTTCAATGCTCGCTCTGGCCAGTGTGTATCAGTGGGACTGAGTGCCAACCTGCAGACTGAAAGGTCACCAGCTGGATTCCCGGTCGGGGCGCATGCCTGGCTTGTGGGCCAGGTCCCCAGGTGGGGGCATGTGAGAGGCAACCCATCTATGTTTCTCTCCCTTTCTTTCTCTCTCCTTTTCCTTCTCTCTAAATAAATAAATATTTTTTAAATAAAATAAAATTTCAATTCTCTCCAAATTGATCCATCCCTGCTATAATCTTATAAAGCTCTGTGTGTGTGTGTGTGTGTGTGTGTGTGTGTAATTCAACAAGTGGATTCCAGAATTTACATGGAAATGCAACCAAAATACCCAAAGCAAACTTGAAGAAGAATAAATTGGAGGAATTATATTACTTGAGCTCATTACTTACAATAACATCACAGTAAACAAGATAATATGGTCCTGGAATTCAATCATGAGATAGATCAATGGGACAGAATGGAGAACCCAGGGGACAGATTCACACGTAAGAGGCCATTTGATTTTAGACACAGGTGCAAAGGCAAAGTGCAAAATGGATTTGGAATGAATCCCCCCTTGAGAAAAGGTGACTAAAACTCTACAGGAAGACACAGCAAGAGAGCTAAGGCCACGTCTCACGGCCTTGTGGGCCCTGGACCGATCAGCAACATGACATTTCACTTCGGGGTCAAAACAGACATAAGAAATGACAAGATTCATGTCAACTAAAAAAGTACAGATGAAAACAGGGGCGATCGAACGGCAGTTGTATCAACTACGGGGTGCGGCACCGGGGGAAGCAAGGACTTAGCAAAGGACAAATTATTAATTGTGCAAACCACTGCCACTCTGTGAAAAGCGAAAACGAGGTGATGAAGGCTGAAGTGCAGAAAAAGTAGGCACAGCACGCCGACTCACCTCTGGCCGGCGACCCACCCGGGAGGCGACCCTAGCTTTGACTGACACATTGTTCCAGTCGTCGAGTAGTGGAACGAACAGCAAATAGTGATTTGCTATCGTCACACTTTCAATGCAGCAGAAAATGGAACTGGAATTAGGGTTAAAAGGGCTCAATGTCACACCCTGATATTTTCGGTTATAACCAAATCCATGAATCGTTTTTATTGTCAAAGTGACCTAAGATACAGAAAAATGACTTAGACGTTTCTGTCAATGCATTATAACATTCCTATCCTGAGGCGTACGCTGCATTCTTCACTAAGGTTTATTTTAATGAATTATGTTCAATTGAATGTGCTGATGCAGCTAGTGTGACATATCTCTGATGACTTCTGGAAACTGAGAATATTTCTAAACTCGAAGAGGAGAATAAGGCAATGAAAATGTTGCATAGAAACAAGGTATCAAAAAGAAAGCCCTGCTCATGATCAACTCCACAAAACATCAAGGTAACCCGGAAAGCAGAAAAATTGAAGTAATCAATTAATTATTTTCTCAGTACTATATGGAAAAACATATTCTAATGACTTTTAAAAAGACAGAATCAATTCATGGTTTGGACATCATAGATAAACAGTGCATTTATGTACTCCCATTTCTTAACTTTTTAGTTCTGCAACAATTCTGCCAGTACAGAACTATTGCCGCCCCCCACTTCAAATCGTCATTTTAGCCTATAAATTGCACAATTCCAATGACCATGACGCATTAAGTAACTGTTTTTGTACCTAGAAGGACAAAATCTGATTTTCAAAGCATTTCAGCCTGTTTCTCAAGTGCTTAAATTCTGCTGTTTAATCAAGATTGAGTATTTGCATTTGAAATCTTAATATTCATTTTGCAAAACACCTAATTTCAAAAAAGTTTGACATTCAATTTTAAGGCAAAAAATATAAGCTGCTCAGATCATGACTTTCCAACTTTCCATGTATAACCTCGCTGCACCCCCTCCAAATTCTCTGTTTAGGAACTGAAATTCAACCAGGTCTGCTCTGGTCTCAAACAACCATTTCATATGATTTCAAATAGCCTTCTTGGGAGCTAAATTCAATCATTTGCTAAACTCTAATATTTTAAATTTATAAACTTCAGAAGGAAGATAGCTTTTGAAGCTGACAAAAAAACAATCATAGAACAGCAGTCTTTTTGTGTGCTGCCCAGAAAGTCAGTTACAAAGTGGTCCTATTGTGTTTCTCATAATTTACATTTACTTTTTTGGCAGAGCAGAAAGGAAAAAAATAAGAAGTCAAACTCGGAGGCATACAACAAAAATGAAAGAAGGCATTTTAACTTTAAAATGTCCCCTTGACATTTAGACATCTACAAACCCAATTATTCCACTTTTACAGGGGATAAGGCAGTAAAAGAAAGAGCAGCTGTTTTCCTGTGATGTCACTGAACAGGTGTGACACCGTTTCACACCGCAGAACTCGGATGGACCTCTTGCTGATTCACAGGAGGCCCATATAGAGCCTGTATCGACCTGGGGCTCATTTCTTCAGATCAGCCAGAAAATACCTGGGGCCAACAAGAGTCCCGATGACTGATCTGTGCCGATTCAGAGCAGACATTCTCCCAAACAGATCGATACTATCCAAGGTGCAGCTGAAAAACAGGATGAGCTTGTATCATTGAACAAACACCAGCTGCTTATTCACAAGAGCAAAAGCAGCACAGCACCTGTGTTTTCCACCGTGTGTTTGCTGGTGACCTCGACCCTGACCTGCAGAGCCACCCTCTCCGGGGCCAGGAGTAATCCCGTACTGGGTCGGCCTCTGATGCTGGGGCACGCCAAGAGCAGTGGCATTTTCTACAATGACAGCCACTGTGTCTGCTCTGGCCGACATAATCACATGACGCCAGGGCAGCTAGTCGGCGCAGTGGGACTGGTCAAATGGCGGGTCTGAGGAGATGGCATTGTGGAGACAAAGTAGAAAGGAGAAACGGAATTTTTACTTTTCACCCATCCAACTGGAATTCTGTGGACGACTCTTGGATTAAATTAATTTAGAATCGCTTTTTGCCACCAGTTGTTTGTTTTTTAATATACAGAAACTAAAATAATCATGTGGACAAACCAAGCACATTTGCTCAGATTTTTTTTTGATTAACCCCCAAATTGGCCTCTATTCTGTTTTGTTTAGTCACATAGATCCTCCCCCACCCCACCCCCACAGAAAAGAAGAAGTCATATTGTCCACATCTGTTTGCTTTTATATTAATCTATTATGTGTGCACATGTCAATGAACAAGGATTAAATCTAATAAGGACATGAAAATGGCATCACTAGTATCATTGCTATAAGGTTACCAAATACGAGGAAATTATAGTCTTTAAAACAACCTTTCCAAAAGTATTGAGAAAATAAACTATGGATTAAAATGTGACCCTACGTCCCTCTAGGCAACAGGACTTCATCTACGACCCAGCACGAGTGACATTCCAGTGTTTTGAATGGTCCAAGGGCCAAAACTCTAATTGGAATTAGGTTTTCTCAGCTTCCAGAGGGTACAGCAGGCTCAGGACCAATAGGCCTGTTTAAATAAGGGGGAAATATAAAATCATATGATTACATCTGTGCCTGGAAAGGTTTTAATGACCATTTTCAATGGTAGCACTGCCATAAGTCCAACCATCTACCATTTAAGATCTTTAACGTATTTAGAATATTTACTATATTGTCTGACCCTAGATACAGGGCTTGATAAACGTGGATGCTATTAAAAGACAATTTTGTGTTAAAAAAAAGAAAAAGTCGGGTGACAATAATTGTTAGCCTTCCCCTTTTCTTCAACTAAGTTTTCCCTGGGGGATGGGGGCGAGGGCGGAGGGCTTGACGGTGGAAAACAAACTTTCCCCCCGGCATATCACTTTATAAGCACTATGTCCATCTCCGTGAATAAAAAAGAAATAAATTCACCTTTGGAACCCTGCCATTGAGTGGCGGCTCCTGCAAAGGGGATGGATTGCTGTTAATTGTTACTGTCGTCTGCCATTAGAGGGCACTAAACAACTCCGCATTACCGCCGCCGTGGAGGGAAGAGGCAGGAAGACCGGGAAAGAAAGAGGGAGGAGGGAGGGAGGGGAACGTGGGCCGAGTCCGGGATGAGGGAGCGAAGGAGAGCGGAGGAGACGGGGTGGGCGGACAGGAGCGAAAGAGAGAAGAGGGGAGAGAGAGGGAATCGATCTGGAAAGATCAAGGAGGACGTGGAGTCCCAGAACCGTCTGAAGTGAGCAAAAGCCCCCCACCCCCGCCCCGGGCCGCCGCGCCCCTCCCCTCGCGTCCTCAGGACGGTAATTATAAAGCGAGAAGCAGCGGCGAGGTCACCGGATTTTACCAGCCTGCTGCGGCGAGTGCGCGCGGTGCAGGTGCGGCGGCCGCGGGGCTTTGTGATTCATGCCCACGTTCAAAGGGGGGCTTGGGCCCGTCTGAGAGGCACCCAAACAACTGTCTTCTAATATTAGCACGGCTGTATTTCGGGATCTATTATAGTCTGTCCAGACAGATTCCCATTGTAATGGGATCTTTTATTAAAAGATTAGCACTATCTCCTGCAGTTGGTGGAAAAAAATCTGTTATCGCTGAGTTATTTGCAGTTGTGGAGGGGGTGGGAGGGGGGGTGGCAGATGGGGGGCAGGACGAGAGGAGAAGTGGGGGGCGGTCTGGAGGGGGAGGTGGGGAGGAAGGGGTGGATTTGAAATCCATAGGAGAAAACCCCAGTGACCTGCGAATGTCCAAGAATTTTGTCTGCATACTTCCTTGTCTGTTGTCCTTGGGGATCCAGAAGAGAAAAGAATAGAAATTTAAAAGGCAGCCTTGGGATAAACAATATAGCATTTTCCGTGAAGTAATCGTTTTATATAAAAGGAAATATCGCCTCCTCAGTTTCATTCAGCGGTGCCAAAAATGTTATAAATGAGAGACCCACCAACTTTCGGCGAAGAATGCCTGGCACTGTGGTTCATAAACTGAGGCTACAGAAGTTCGTTATCGCTGTTGCAATCTTTCTATTCCGCGAACCGAGAGAGAGGCAGAGACAGAGAGAGAAAGAGAGAGACAGAGACTGAGGCAGACACACTCAGGACAGAAACTGGGGAGCCTCGGAGCGGGGGAGGGGCAGACCGCCTACGTCGGCGCCCCAGCTCCGCGCTGCGACTCCAGACGCGGCGAAGTGAAAGGGGAGAAAAGAAAGGGAGAGGGCGACACTGCGACGGGGGAGGCCGAGCCCGAGGTGTTAAACATTTTTGTTTGCTTCTGACTCGTGGAGACCAAGGGCCGCGTCTGGGCCCCGCTCAACCTGGGTGGAAGGGGCCGGGACCGGAGTTCTTGGCCACCACGCTGGGCTGGGGGGTGGCCGCAAAGTGAGGCACACACAGACCCAGACACAAAACCTCGCCAGCCCCGCGCCCAGGCTGCGGGGGCCTGAGACCTAGCACGCCCCAACCCGCGCGCGGGCGGCATGTGAAGCCTCTCCCGGCTCTCGGGCGTTTGCAAAATCTTCCTGGAGCGGAGCAGCGGAGCGCACACAAACTCCGGGTCCCCCCCGCGCCCCCGCCGCGCGCGCGCCACGGGCGCGCGCTCGCGAGCGAGCACAGATACAATCACACTCACACTCACACCCGCCACCCCGCGCGCGCCGGCCCTGCCCGCGAGCGGCGGCGTGCAAGACTAGAAGTGGGTGTTCTTCCCCACTCCCCACCCCCGAAGCGTCGCCCCCACCCCCGCCGCCTCCCCCCTCCCTCTCGCTCCTACGCAATAAGAACTCGGCGATTCCCCTCCTGCCGCTTTAATTTCGGGCACCTCCAGCAGATAATTGGGAAGGGTTTCCAGAAGGTGGGAAATGTCACCTGATTCACACTGAACTTTTAAAAGCTCCCCACCCCCAAGGAGCCGCGCACACCCGCGCTAGCGGCCGCCCTCCCGCTGCCCCACACCCTGGGAGACCGCCCACCGCACACCGCGGAGACCCCCGTCCAGATTTAAAGCGCGGCTGCGCCCGGCTCCTGACGTCCATTGAATCGCGCGGCGGCCGGCGGCGAGCGCAGGGCTGCGCCGGGATCGCTGCGCCCTCCGCCGCCCGCCTCTGCGCCCGCCCGGGCCACCGCCGCTCCTCGCCCCGCGCCTGCCCCACGATGGGCCGCTCCCGGCACCAGCCCGGCGGGCTCTGCCTCCTGCTGCTGCTGCTCTGCCAGTTCATGGAGGACCGCAGCGCCCAGGGTAAGCGACGCGGGATGCGCGGGGGCTCGGCCGGGGCAGGGGCTCGTACTTTTCCGTCGTCCGCACGGTGTCTGCACGGAGCGACGCTGCTCTCGGAAGGCGACCAGACCAACTTAGACTTCGGGATGGAGAGCAGCGGGGGACTGGAGGCAGTGACACTTTGGGAGCCGAGATTGGAGCGCGCTTATCCTTAAAAAGGAAGGGAGTGAGCCGAGGTGCCGCTCAGTAGTTCGGGTTAGATGCTCCAAGTTCTGGACATCACGGGAGTAGATGTTCTCTCTCGGGTTTGGCTCTGAGGACGGGGGCAAGCATCAGTAGCGTGGCCATTTAAGTCGTTTGCAGTTTGACCTCTTTCCCTCCCACATCTTTTGGGTAGTTAGTAAAAAATTACCGTGGTTTCGTGGGGAGTGGGGGGGCGAGATACTGAAATTTCTTCGGTGGCTGGGGGACCTGGTTTCAGAAACTTTGCCCAAACTTGGAAATGTGGATGCTGGAAATTTTCGAGCGAAGTAGCTTTCTGCCGAGTGAATGCTTCTTCCAACCCCCTCCCCCGAACCCTGAAAGAAAAAAGACCCAAATTATGAGTCCGGAGTGTTTTGTGTAGTTTACAGTTTTTCCCCCTTTTGACTCTTTCCTCTGGCTGTTAACTTTCTGTGAAACGATAAAGAGCCTACAACTGATTTAAGTCCGGAGATGCATTGAAGGCAAATTTCTGAAGTTTTTTTTTTTAATTGAGCTTGTTTATTTCAATTAGTCTTTGAGCAGATTTTAGAAGAAATAATAATAGCAGCTTATGGTCCGATTTTTGTTAAAGTTGTATGGCTGATTCATGAGAAGTCTGTACGAACCAAAGCCCAACGTTAAAAGGGGGAAAAATACTTGCAGAGATTTCTTGGTAGGTATGAGATGGGTACGTGTTACTGGGAAATGGTGGGGAGCCTCCCCGCTCTTTCCCTACACTTTTCTGGCGACGGACGCGTGACTGTCCCGCTTGGAAACCCCCGCCGCCCGCCCCGCTGCTCCTCGCGCATTGCCCGCCTCCGGGGCGAGGCTTGCCGGACGCCCGGGACGCCCGGGACGCGGGTGCCGTGGAGGGCAGCCCTGGCAGATTTCGAAAGACCGCGGCGGCCGCGGGCGTCCCCTGGGCCGGGCCGATTGCAAAACGGGCCCGTCGGGCGGGCTGCGCCCCGAGGCCGGGCAGGAACCGGCTGCCTGTTTGCTTTCATTTTTCACAAGTGCCTCTGGCTCCCGTGTGCCGTGTCTGCCTCGGTCCCCCACTCTCTCTCTCTGCCTTTCTCAAGGGCTCCTGCTCTCCTAACCCCTGTCACAAATCATACCCACTCCGCCTACGTGAAACCAACATGTAAAAACATCCGTCGCGTCCTGTTTTTGTCAAGTTCTTTAATCGGCTCTCCGAGTCGCTGCAGGTTATGAAACGGGACTGATAAAAGCAAACAGTCTAGTGAAAGTCAGTGCAGGCTGCACGTGTTGTGTCTGGGTCACTGGGAACTGACAGGGGTACGGCTGGGGGCCTGCGGCGCGCCCGGCTCCTGGCTCTTGCCCGCCCCTCCCTCGCCCACCGCCCACCGCCCACCGCTCCAGGCCGGCTTCCCTCTCCTTCCCCACCCTTCCACTGCCTTCCATATGTTTTCTGCGGGCCCGTCTCCTGCCCCCTCCACGCCGCGCCACCGCCCCCTCCCCCCGGCCCCGGGGCTGCTCGCTGCCCCCTCCGCGCCCCGCCGCGCTCACCCACCTCCCACCCGCCTCCTCGCAGCTGGGAATTGCTGGCTCCGCCAGGCCAGAAACGGCCGCTGCCAGGTGCTGTACAAGACCGAGCTGAGCAGGGAGGAGTGCTGCAACAACGGCCGCCTGAGCACCTCGTGGACCGAGGAGGACGTCAACGACAACACGCTCTTCAAGTGGATGATTTTCAACGGGGGCGCCCCCAACTGCATCCCCTGTAAAGGTGGGACTCTTCCTCCCCGAGCTGCAGGCAGGCGCGCAGTAGAGGGCGTCATACCCTCAGTCTCCCCACTGCCCAGCTTTGTACCCGGGTCCCCCTGTCTCTTCCCCCAGCACCGGGAAGCCAGGAAGCCTGTGTTGCCTGTTTTGCACTTTACCCAGAACAAGGTCGGCTGCTCGGCCAAGTGTGGTTGGTGAAGCCAGCCACCCCAGGCTCTTGGAGAGATCTGGGTTTGGGGCGAGGCCCACTGTGGCTCCCTCCCTCCCTCCTCTCCTTGACTTCTAGGAGAGAACCTGGGCCCCCCAGGCGCCAACCTCGCCGTTGCGCAAGGCCCCCCGCGCGGTCGCCCCGCTGACCTGCATCCTGCCTGGCCCAGGTTTAATCCTTGCCTCTTTCCAACTGGTAGAAACGTGCGAAAACGTGGACTGTGGCCCCGGGAAAAAATGCCGGATGAACAAGAAGAACAAACCCCGCTGCGTCTGCGCCCCAGATTGCTCCAACATCACCTGGAAAGGCCCGGTCTGCGGGCTGGACGGGAAAACCTACCGCAACGAGTGTGCCCTCCTCAAGGCCAGGTGTAGAGAGCAGCCCGAGCTGGAAGTCCAGTACCAGGGCAAATGTAAAAGTAGGTGGACCCACCAGAAGACCCCAGGGGATGGGTGGGCCACAGGAGGGGACTCATAATGATAACAGTGACACCAAATAAGGGAACCCTTTTCTAACTTCGAAAGACTCCTTAAGAACACAGAGAGGACCAACCTGGAGTCGTAGGTTTCCCCTTGAAAACTACAGGAGGCCTGAAGCACCTTTTGAAAGCTGGCCTCTTTCATTTCGGATTTCCTTGATAATATCAAATTCTCATTCGCCAAGGACCAGAAGGTGCCTATTAATGTGTGTCTACCTCTTTGTTTCAGAGACCTGCCGGGATGTTCTCTGTCCAGGCAGCTCCACGTGTGTGGTGGACCAGACCAATAACGCCTACTGCGTGACATGTAACCGGATTTGCCCCGAGCCCACCTCCTCCGAACAGTATCTCTGTGGGAACGATGGAGTGACCTACTCCAGTGCCTGTCACCTGCGGAAGGCCACCTGTCTACTGGGCAGATCCATTGGATTAGCCTACGAGGGAAAGTGTGTCAGTAGGTATTCCTGATAAAGGACTAGAAAGAGGAAATAGGAACAAAAAGGCTAGTTCTAGCGTTAAAACTGTGGGGGGAACCAATAAAAAAAGGCTTCAAAGCCTCCCCAAATGCCAGGTTTCACCAAAGCAAAGACTATCCCCAGTGACCACAGCGCCCTTCGAGGGAACAGTTGTCCTCTGGAAGCGTCGGCGTGTACGTCAAAATGCCGGCAAGAAACAGGAGACAATTTTCTCTCTTAGAAAACTTAGAACTCACTCAGTTTTACACATTCTTCTTAAGTGCTAGACTTGCTGGAAGCAAGAAATAATGACTTAACAGTTCTTAAAACCTGTCATTAGATTCTGATAACTGATGGAATTCTTTGGGTGTTTTTTTTTTTAAAGATCCCCACTGTGGGAAATCATCAAATACAGGTTTAACTGGAGGGCTCTGTGAGACCTCGTTCCAAAAGATGCTATTTTCATGCCCAAATATAGTGTGTAGGAAACTGGGGGGATCTGTGTGTGCGTTTCAGTTTTATCTTCAAGCATTTTTGCATAATACCTCCATGCCCCCCGTGAGTGCAAGATGTCCGTTACACGTTTCTGTTTCTTGATAGGGGAGTAGAGAACGGGGGAAAGGGGGGAGGGGGAATCGACGTACTGATCACAGGTATATTGTATCCTAGAAGCTAAGTCCTGTGAAGACATTCAGTGCACTGGTGGGAAAAAGTGTCTGTGGGACTTCAAGGTGGGCAGAGGCCGGTGCTCCCAGTGCGACGAGCTGTGCCCCGAGAGCAAGTCGGAGGAGCCCGTCTGCGCCAGTGACAACGCCACCTACGCCAGCGAATGCGCCATGAGGGAAGCGGCCTGCTCCTCGGGCGTGTCGCTGGAAGTGAAGCACTCCGGATCCTGCAACTGTAAGTGCCGTGTCCGCCCTGCTGCGAGGGAAGGCTGTCCCAGGCAGGCCCCTGGGGAGCGGAGACCTCCCCGCTGTCGGCCCACTCGTGTGGGAGTGAGAGAGCGGCTGGGTTTCACCAGCCATTCCCTGGTCCCCCCAAAAATCCCCGGGAATGTTTCCCTGGCTTTTCAGACTTGTCCAATGATCACCAGTGGGGTGGCCTCTAAAGACCTATTTCCAGTCATTTGCCCCTAATGCATTTGCTTTCCTAGTGTGCTTTGCTGTTTGCCTTGTTAACATTTGAATCTAAACTAACTGCTTCAAAAGTTGTGTTTTTTTTCCCTTTTTCAAAGACAGCTTTATGTTATCACACACAGGCCGCTGCTTTGCGCGGTTGCCTTTATCTACTAACTCCGCAATAAGGACGCAAAGCGGTTGTACCTAGAACACAAGAGCGCTTTTTATCTGATTTCAGGAATCTGCCCGTAAAACCTGAGCCATTGATTCTTCAGAACTTTCTGCAGTTTTTGACTTCATAGATTATTTTTTTTTAAGTTTTTAAAAACTTATTGCATAACAGCAGATGCCAAAACCAAAACCAAAAACAAAAACAAAAGCATCTCACTGCAAGTCACATAAAAATGCAACGCTGTCATATGGCTGTATCAGAGGGCTTTGAGACACACACACTGAGCTGCTTCTGCGCTGTTGTTGTCCGTATTAAACAACAGCTCCCCTGTATTCCCCATCTAGCCATTTCGGAAGACACCGAGGAAGAGGAGGAAGACGAAGACCAGGACTACAGCTTTCCTATATCTTCCATTCTAGAGTGGTAAACCCTCCACTAGTGTTCAGTGTTGACATAGCCTTTGGGCAAAAGAAAAAAGAAAAAAAAAAAAGGAAAGAAAAAATATATATTGTCCATACTGTAAATAAGTGTATGCTTATTTATTTGGGGGGAAAACTATACGTAAAGGACCTTTGTCCTGAAGCTCTCACCCAGGTCACTTGTTGCTCATTGGACACGGAGAGGCAGCCCTGTGAGGTCCACTGGATGAGGCGCATAGTTGAGACTTGTAGACATTTATTTATACTGTGTCATGTTTTATAATTTATACATTAAATGTCTGGTTGACTGTACACCTTGTTTTTGAAGAAATTTATTCGTGAAAGGAAGAGCAGTTGTTATTTATTGTGAGGTCTCTTGCTTGTAAAGTTAAAGCTTTCTTTTTTCCTTGTAAACCATTGAAGTCCATTCCTGACTATTCACTCACCTGTCCCCCTTCATTTCGCTGTTGTCAGACTCCTTTCCCCTTGAACAAACTTGCACGTCGGTTTGTCATGTTTATTTATTGGATTCTCTGCTGCCTGCTCTGTACACACACACGATCCCTCGGGTTTTGTTTACAAGGAATCTTGACTGACCAAAAGGCATTGCAACTGACTCAGAGAAGGTACAGAGGACACAGCTTTGAGGAAACTCCTACTTCAGTTCTCTTGTTGTGACGGAGACATTTGGGAGACAGAGGTGATAGCGATGTTAGACTTCTGATAATGGACTTTTAAGATGTGGCAGATCCAAAGAGGCTGGGTGATCACGCAGGCAGGCTGAAGGAACGGGCGTCACACACACAGTCTTCTCTTAGGCGTTTCCTGTCAGCTGGTCTCCTGTACCTTTTCAATTAGTTCCTTTTCAACCAATGCGTCACTAAACGTTATATCGGAGCTTTATCAGTTCAAGTTTCTTGCTTTTCATATTACTTTCTTCTGATGCAATTTTATATTTTCAAACATGGCAAGTTAAATATAAATTCATTTAAATATATAGTTTTGTACTTTTCTACCATGTAAATGTGCAATGTATATAAAAGTTATAATGTGTATTTGTAAATAAATGATGAGTGAAAAAATAAAAAAATTTTAAAAAGCCAGTGGTCTCAATTGCTGTTGATGTCAAAGTAGTTGTTTGGGTTTTTGGGGTAAAAATGTATAGAATACATTTGCTGAGTCACTGAAATTCAGTGGCCAGACCAGGAGACGCTCCAAAGCCAGGTGAGTTACAAATCACCTCAGTAGATCCTGAAAGGTAAAGTGATCGGAGTCCAACATCCCCTTGGTGAGAAGAGATGTTGGTCCCTGCAGTGGACCGAGCCTAAAGTTTCCTCTTTAAAAACCCCACCTTAGCAGTTCTTCTCACTGGCGAGCTCATTATAGCTGGGCCACCCTTTACCTTATCTAAATAAAGTGGCTCTTAGATCTTTAAAATGCAGCCTGTTGCAAGGAAAAGAGAGGACAGGCCCAGCCCACTGCGGAAATCAGAGCTCGGTTACAGAAGCAGGCCTCAGGGCCGGAGTGGCAGGGCCGCGCGAGGCCGGAGGCGGGACCTGCACAAGGGTGCCTGCGTCTGGCGCGGTGAAGAACAACGGGGAAGAGGAGGCTGGCAGCGTCTTGCAGTGGCCGTTTGAGAGCTGAAGTCACACTATTAGAACCTCAGATTGGCATCTGGGGCACCCGTGGTCCCTGGAATATGTTGTACTTTATCGTAATAGCTAGACAACACAAGTTTCCAGTTCACTGCATGCTGATTTCTTGACTAAGGATATTACAAATGTCAGAAGAGCAAGAGGCAAAGAAGTGAGGATTGGGACTGGGACAGAAAGCAAAGAACAGTCGATGCTGCCAACATCGCTCAGCAGTAACTATTAAGAATGACTAGATCTCGTTCCAAAAATATAAAAAGTTTTTTCTTTCATTAAAAACAAAACAAAACAAAAAAACTAGAAGACTGCTGGCTCTCAACTGTGGTCACCAAATGAGAAATTTGGAGACAGCAGGACCTGGGTAGGCAGAGATTCTCCACTGGTTAGGAGCCTTCGGGCTTTGTTAGCCTCCAGCCCGGGTTCCCGAGAAGGGAAGGGAGGCGGCACAGAAGACAGACAGGCTGCCATTACCGGTGAAGATGGGGTCAGTCGTAAAGGAGCCCAGGAGCGGCTCACTGGCTGCCGCTAGGGACTGGCTCCCGGGAAGGGAGAGACAGCTGGCAGATGCCTCTCGCAGCCCTTCCTGGAGTGGATTCCTTACTTTGTCCCGGGATGCTGCAGACACTGCAAAGCTGCCATTGACGAGAGTAAAAACGTCAAGTTTAGCAGGCACCGATGTGTGTCTTGGCAAGAGAGAGCGATAAAATCAAGAGCTTGCCTTTAAAATAACATTCAGATTATTTAAAAATTTTATTTCATGTTTGTCAGCATCAATCATGCCTCTCAAGAAAAAAAAAACTCATTTTCTTTCTTGGAGTTTCCTACTTTTCCAGTAATCTGCATTAGACTAATTAGTATCAAAAAATAGAAGTCTCTTTTAAAATTCAAATTATAATAATGTTATTAGGCTGTTGTTAGAATTTCATCTATGACTCAAAAAAATAATTCACTTAGGCATATAATGTAATTAATAAAAACCATTCTGGTAACTAGTTGTAATTAGAACGACTACATCTTAATTATTAGGAATTGCAAAATATCAAGTAATAATGAAAAATATCAAAAGTCTAATATTCTTTTTTTTTTAACAGATTTTGTTTATTTATTTTTCAAGAGAGGGGAAGGGAGGAAGAAAGGGAGAGAAACATTGATGTGCCAGGGAAACACTGATCAGTTACCTCTCACACGTCCCCAGCTGGGGACTGGTCTCCAACCTGGGCATGTGCCCTACCTGACCAGGAATTGAACAGGCAACCTTTTACTTTGCAGGACAACCGGCACCCAAGCAACTGAGCCACACCAGTCAGGGCAGAAGTCTAATTTTTATCAGATGTCCCCTTAAGGTTTTCATATACTAAATGGGTATGGAATCCAGAGGATGATAAAAATAAAATTGCTATTTTATTTTTAATAATTAGAATCATTCTCAGACGTGACAACTAAAGGCAGTAGCTGACCTTAGACTGGATTCTTTACCCTAGGGGAGAATGCTATCTATTAACAAAATTGAACTGCTGTTCCTAGTTCAAAGTATTGTATCGATGTCAAATTTACTGAAATTGATTACTGTAGTGTGGTCACGTAAGAGAATATTCCTACACTTAGAAAATATACACTGACGTATTTAGAGAAAATGGCCAAAATGTATAAAACTTACTCAGAAGTAATTTTTTTTTTTTAATCCTCACTCAAGGACCTGCTCATTGATTTTAGAGAGAGGGGAAGGGAGGCAGAGAGGGAGAGAGAGAGAGAGACACTGACTGGCTGCCTCCCATACGCACCCTGACAAGGGACCGAACCCACGTAGGCAAGTGCCTTGACAGGAAAACAACCTGCCACCCTTTGGTCTTCAGGACGACTCTCCAATCAATTGAGCCACAATGGCAGGACTCTGAAATGATTTACAAAGGAAAAATATAGCTTTAAATAGCATACCCCCCCCACATATATTCAAAAGGAGAACACACAAATGTTAAAAAGAAGTAGCGTGAAATGTAACCATCAGTGAATTTGAATAAAAGGTAAATTTGACATTATATATCCAAATAAAAAGTTTAAAATTTTTAGGAGTCATTCTCCCAAAGAAGAGGCACCCAGCAGACTGCCTGTCCCATTGTCTGGGAAAGCGAGGGCAATGTCAGAGTCATTAAAAAAAAGCACTGGAATGATCAAAAGACTCTGGAAAATAATTCCGGTGACTTTACAAGGCCACTTAAAGATTCAAAATTGGCAGTGAGAATTCCTGATATCTGAACCATACCTGAACTGAGAAGTAGCCTTTTCTTTTCTGCAATCATCTCTTGATTTAGTGTTTAGTAGCTCTGCTAAACGCTCCGAACACCAAAAAGCCTGTTTCTCCCCGCAGCTCTCTGTGTGTTATTTGGACCAGTAATTTCTCCTCTCTGTGCTCGTTTCCCCACGTGTTTGATCAGAACAATGATAATCTCTCCCTCACAACAATGTTGTGAGGGTTCAAAGCCATAAGATATGCAAAGTGCTTAGATCAGTGCCTGGCACACAAAAAAGTCAGTAAATAAGTGTCTTCCAGGAGTTTGATAATTGTTGTTAATTAAAGAAAAAAAGATAGCCTCGTGGCTCATCGACCAGACTCCACGGTGACAATGCAATGACTGAGGCGTGGCACCGAGCGAGGCCAGAAGCACGAGTGTAACCCATTTTCCTCGTGGACGATAAACATAATTGCCAAGCATTTTAGCCATGTTAATATTTAACAAAACTTCAGGAAGTTCTAACAGGCTTAGATACAACATTTCCCATGGAAATTTGGAAAAGATTCACTGACCCACCAACACTTCCAAAGCCACGAAATATGCCTTTCGTCCTTTTGTTCATGCACCCGACACGATTCCGAGTAGTGAGCTAACTCGATCCGCTTTAATTTTGATACGACTCCCCGCATGAGGACAACAGATTCCTAAAGACAGCAGTAAACTATTTCCAAACTGTCAAAAATCCTCATGTCAACTGTACAACTGCCAGATATTGAAAACCGATATATTATTTATTTAATAACCTTGTTTATCAAAAAGCATTTTTCAAAACCTGGGTCCTAATTTGGTTTCCCCATTCCACTCTCCATCCCAGGCAGCCTACAGTCACCCTTCAGCCAGGAGTGGTCATGTAAACAGACTCCAGACATGCCTGCCCTGCGCATTCAATAGGCCTGCCCAGACATGTCCAAATCCCCGCTTCGACTGAGCTGGAATCCCCGCATGAGGACTGGATGGTCCCAGCTATCTTGGCTGGTACCATCAAGATTCCTGTGGCTGAGTCCTTCAGACACTTCCAAACATATTCTCTGGATTACACCAAATGTAGCCTGGCAGAGCTGTAATTGGTCATTTTTCTATTTTAAGAGTACGGCCGGGGAACCGCCTGGTACTGCGAGGAGCCAGACACTCCCACCCAGAGCCTCTTGAATCCACTCGCAAAGGACTCGGGTCTCTGCCTAAAGCAGGAGCATGAGAGTGTCCGAAGAGTTTGGGGCATGCGAGGGGTCGGGGACAAAGTTGCAGTCCTGGTGAGAAACGGGCTCTCTAGCCGTCCTAGCTCCGAGAAGAGATACTGAGGGATCTTTTTGTCAACACCCAAACAACTTTCGGGGTGATGTTATGGCATGATGCGCCCCATAAACAGCGGTGTCTGGGAAGAGCAAGGAGAGGCCGGTCCCTAGAGTTTCTGGAGATTGCAGCGGGCAAATGACCCAATGACAGCACGTCACAGAGGGATCAGATGACGCGAAAGTCCGGCAATACTTCGACTCCTAAGGGAGAGTCTTTGGTGGGATCGGTGCCCCAGGAGGAGTTATCGACTCGGACTTAGGGCAGTTTATTCACTGGTTATGTGGACCCGGGCCCCAGCTGGTAACACCCCCAGGTATAAAGGGTGAGGGTCGAGGTGCAGGGCTTGTTAGAAATGCAAGTTCCCAAGCACTGCCCCAGAACCACTGAACCAAATTCACTGCCCGGGCCGTCCCAAACCTGGTTTTAACAAGCACCCCAGGGAACGCTTATGCTAAAGTTCAGGACCTACTGCCCTAGAGCCATTGCCAGCTCGGGGTGTGGGCTGGCTACCTGATGTTCCAAAGCAACCAGCAGGCCTGGTGGCGGAGGGGGGGGGGGTGTAACTCTGGCAGAGCCCCAAGGGGGCCAGGTTCCACCGTCCCCCCAGCCTGCCCTGGCCAAGATTCCTGCACGTAACCCGGCCCGCGCTGCAGCAGTGGCCTTGTGGTGGTAAAGGCGTTGGGCTGCAGACATCACAAAGCACATCCTCCCTCAGACTGTTCTATCTGCTCTGATCTCCCCAGAGGCCTTCCCCGGTTGGGCTGGCTGGCTAGGTGTGCGGACTTGCCTTCCGAGGCCCCTTCCAGCCACACGTATTTCTCAAGAAGAGGCTTGAATTTGAATGAAGAATAGTGACGGTCCAGCGCCGGTCTTCCCTTGAGTTGGCATTTGGCCTACTTCGCTTCCCGAGAGCGTGCCCAAAACTTCTCCCAGGACACCTGCAGTGTCCTCCTTAGAACGGCACTTCGGCTCTGCCCATGGGGCAGGAAGCCAACGCAGCCACTCACCTGACCCGCCTCTCCAAGGACAGGGAGCCCTAAGCAGCCAGACACACAGATGTGCGAGCTAGACACAGCTGTAAGTGGCACCCCCAGGGATGCGCCCAGACGCGAGGGCATCTCCCGGTGCCGAGCCTGAGCCCAGGGTGGGAGGGCCACTCCCTCGGTCTGCTGCCAGGCCACCTCCTGGCCTCACATTGCTTCCTGCCTCAGTCACCTCAGCGATGCTCTCGCCAGGACCTGATTCTGTCATTTCCTGCCCATGCCCCTCCCCACGCCCTCTGGCCCAAGCCCCAGCTCTGGATCGGTGAAATCCGCCTTCTCCACACCTGCACTGGTGGTGCCAAGCGAGGACAGTAGCCTCAAAAATACCAGCTGGTGCCCCGACCCAAGTACGAGATGTGGTCTCAGCGGGGTCCTTTTTTGTTTTTTAAGATTTCACGTATGTATGTAGGTATATATGTATTTAAAGAGGGGGAGAGGAGGGAGAAAGACAGAGAGAGAAACATGGACATGCAAGAGAAACATCGACGGGTTGTCTCTCACACACCCCCGAACCAGGGACCTGGCCCACAATCCAGGCTTGTGCCCTGATGGGGAATCCAACCAGCGACCTTGCGGTCTGCGGGACGATGCCCAGCCCACTGAGCCACACCGGTCAGGGCTCAGCTGGGTCCTTTAACCTCCCAAGCAATGTTATATACACACCCCTCTTTCCCATTCTCTTCTCTGACCTTTCCAAACCCTCACCACTCTGGTCATGTAGCAAATCTACCCCCCACGCTCCCCACTTTCAGTGAACTTGACCTCAAGCACTTAACCAGCAAATTGCTGGCATCAGGCCAGCATGACCTCAGCTCTGTCCACTGCTGGCACCCGTCGTAAGTTTACCCAGTTCCCCGCCGTTTCTAACTGCCTTCCCTCCGATCACAGAGAATCTCGTTTTCTCATCTGTGTTTTTCACCGCACGGCCTTCTTTCCGTCTCCTCCAGAAATGCAGCTTCCCCGCCATCATTTTAAATTTCTCTCCAGATAGTGGTTTTATTAACTGGAGCCTATAAATATGCTTCACTAAATTTTTAAAATAAAGTTATATAAAATTGAAATAATATAATTAATAGACTTCCTAACTCAAAGACACACACGCTCACACACACATGCTTCCACCTTGGCTAGCCCGTAAAAAAAAAAAAAAGAAAATCTTCCTGCGACTTTGTCTAGACACAATTTCCACTCTGTCTCTGCCACCTCCCCTCCCCCTCCTTCCTCAGCCCTCTGCAATTTGGACTTTTCTCCGATGCGTCACCTAAAGAGGTTTGACAAAGGCTATCAATGACTCCCAAGCTCCCGATACAATGGACATTATCCTGTCCTTATCTAATGGACCTCTCTTTGATTTCTACACTGTTGATCAGACTCTTGCAACTGTCTCTGGCTTTTCCATCCCCGCCCCTCCTGTCTCACTGTTCTGATGTGGCTTCTTGATGACTCTTGTCTTCTTACCAGCAGAGCAGGGATCAGACGCTGGCCATCTACAGACTGCATCTGACTTACAGTTTATTGGATCCCACAAACCTGAAAAATAATTTTGAATTAGTTGACAATATCTAAAATGTAGGAAATTTAACCCTCCCCCCCCAACCCCAGAAGTCTAGATTTCTACTTTCTCTTGAAAAATCTGAAAACTAGACATCACTGGGTCTTTGAATCCCCGTGGGCCCGTCACGGGACACAGAATGGACAGCCAGCTGCTCACGCGCCAAGATGAGGTCGTCAATGAGTAGGTCTCCCTCGTCCACGGCACCTGCCGCAACCCCCGCTGCCCCTCACCTGCTCCATTTCACTCGCCTATGGAAGGGGGCTGCCCTTGACACAGCGGTGGCGGGATTCACAGAAGCCCAGTGTCATCACGGTTCTCAGTGCAGTCCATACACTAGGGACTGCAGACCTCTGGGGCCAGTCCTGACATTTACTGCATCTCTATAATACACCCCCCAAACCCACTGCCACTGCCAAGGGGTGCCCCTCACTCTGCTTGTTTCCTCCCATTGATTCCTTCCCCATCAGAATCTTAGGTGAGCACATCTGATGGGGGAAGCCAAGTCCTTAGCCAGGGAGGTTGGCCAAGGCAGAGCTGAGCTCCCAACTGAAAAGGGAGACGCCAGCAGAGAGGAAAATAAAGTAGAGAAGAGGTCCCAAAGATCTTGGCAGCCACACTGACAGTTAGTAGAGATTACTAAAAAATCTAAACAGAGATATGCATAAAGTGGTTAAAAAGAGAGCCGCCAGTAGCTACAGACAGTAGAGAATTCATCAGCGAGCTTCAAGAGCATTTTCACAGCAGCACTCAACACCCAGCAGCCGTTCACAGTCTGCTGGTCAGAGGCTCCATCCAATTAGCCGGCGGCTTCTAAACACCCCACCTTGTCCCAGCCCGATTCGGAGGGGCATGGAGAGGGCAGAGAAATGGCATAGCGAAGAGCAACATCGGGCAAACAGAGAGAAAAGCCATTTCCCAAATAACAAATGAGCGGCAGTTCGCATTTGGGAGAATGTTTTTAAGGGGAGGCCCCTGAACCCCAGAGTCTGGTGGACCATGCAGGAGACAGGGTCTCCTCTGGTGACAGATACACTAAAGGGTCCGAGCCCACACTCATGCAGCAGGGGGTGGAAAGCCAGAACCAAAGGCTGGGAAAGTCAGATCTCCAGGGCAATTGACAGGGACAGAGATCTGGGTGACAAAAGAAAAAGAACCAGGTCAAGATAGACAACTTCCTTCCCTCGGACCCGGGGGCAGAGGCGATGGGCGTAGACTGATGTGACACTTTCAGAGTGGTTTTGTCTGGCTTGTTGTTTGTTCATCTGTTTAAAATTCTCTGGAAGTGCTTTACATTTTATGGGCTAAAATTAAACCTCAACAAAAACCACAAGTGTCATTCATTTATATTTTATGACATAGCTTTGGGATCAACTGTTTTTTGGTTTTTGTTTTTTTTCAAAAATAACCTCAGTGCTAAATTAATGCAAAGCTTTAACAATTAATTAGGAGGAGCATATAAACAAGTTTATATCAATGTATAATAAATCAACATAAAATTCAGAATTTGTCAGAGAACTATTGCACCTTTAAAAATATGTCAAGACGTCCAGAATAGTCAAAGGTATAGAGACAGAAAGATCAGTTGGTGCTGGGGTTGGGGGATTGAGGAGCGAGAGGGGTGTGCCTGCCAACAGGTGCAGAATTTCTTTGGAAGAAGATGAATATGTCCTCAAATTGCTCGTGGCGGTGGCTGCACAGCTCTGTGACTATCTAAACACCAGTGAACTGTATGCTTTCAGTGGACAAATTTTATGATATGTAAATTTTATCTCAATCAAACTGTTATTTTAAAAATTACGCAGCTAATTTAAGTGAAAGTATTCACTTAATTTCAAAATTGGTTTAGTTTTACAAGAATCGATTAATGAAAGACATTGTTACATTTTAACACATTCTAGTGGTAGACCCATATTTAGTCTAGATTTCTATACCCTTAAATACCAGTTTTGATGGTGGTAGCAATAAACTAAGCACTGAAATTAAAGCTCTAATAAATTTAGTCATTTCAGCTTCAGGAGGAAAAAAATGTTTTCATGGATTAAAAATATGGCACACTTTTTCCCAGTTGTATTAGTGTAGCAACGACACTGTTACCACAGAGATGATTGGAAAAGGAGTCAGACTTCTACAGAAGAAAAAAGAAAAAGAAAACTTACCTATATATATTTCTTTTAAAATTACTCAGAAAGCCCTGGTCGGGTAGTTCAGTTGGTTAGAGCATCCTCCTGATACATCAAGGTTATGGGTTCAATCCCCGGTCAGGGCTCATACAAGAAGCAACCAGTGAATGCAACAATAAGTGGAACAACAAATCTCTCTCTCTCTCCCTCCCTTCCTCCCGCTGTCTCTGTCTCCCTAAAATCAAATAAAATTACTAAGAAAATTCTCAGACTAGAAAAATGTTAAAAATCCCAGCCTTACTATAAACTACTTTTGTACCAAAGTCATTTCATATATAATTAAAAGAACAACCAAATTCATACAAAAATTTTAATAATTTTTGTCCCACCTGTCTATTAACACAGTTGAACAGTCTTAAGGAAATTAATTACATTATCACATGTTTTTATGGGTGTGCTGCCAATTTCTGTCAGCACAGAAGTCAATTTTTTCTTTTTAGTGTAGAATCATGCTAGAAAAGAGAATTATTAGTACACACAGAAGTTTTATCTGCAGCAATATTTTAGATTGACTTGTTATATTTCATCTAGGAAATGACAAATGTGCAACCTCTTTTGGCAAATATATTTGTATACTCTCATGCTTTCTGATAAGGACACATTGTTCATTCTCTATGGAAAGCTTTCATGCCCAAAATAAATATGCTTTCTTTCCCACTTAGAAACTGAGTAGAAAATTAAGCCCTACCATCCAAATGCTTACTTTCTTTAACTAACTGACACTATTTTTCACAAATTACAGTTTTTAAATTGCAGCTTTTCCTTTGAGAATGTGGAAGAAGAAAAGAGCTATGCCTTTTCTCGTTAACAGGATCTTCAGCAAAATCCTCCAATCTTACTCAGATTCTTTTGCCTCACAGTTGGATGTACACCTTTACTATTTCTTTTTTCTTTGTTTCAGATTTTAATTTGATCATTCAATCCCTCATGGGGGGAGGGATTTGAGAATTTACACAAGTACGTTGTTGTCTACTGATTATGTATCTCAAGATATAATATGTGACAATACTACAGCAATGATGCATTGGTTGTAATGGATGGTTGGATAGATAGAGTGAGCTATCCAGGGGGCATCTTTTCTTAAATCTCAGTTCACCGAGGGCTCCCATAACCCCAGAGCCCGCTGGGGTTTGGACAAAGGCTACTAAGAGTTTGCCTGTTGGGGAGACACATTCTGTTCTGCCTTGGGATTGACGCAGATGCTTTCGATGCAACAAAACAAAACAAAACAAAACACACAAAACCCTGCGTCTCCACTTCCCGTTCGCTCTCCATCTTTCTCTCTCCTGCTCTGGGCCCTGGAAGGTTAAGCCCTACAGACTGCATCTCCCAGACCCCCATGGGGGCTGGTTTCCCTCTAGGGTTGGCCAGGCCCTGAGAAGAGAACTGGGGACTGGAGGAGAGAGTTGAGAGGTTTTTACTCGCTGCTTCCCACCCCTCACGCCACTCCTCACTCACCCCTAACACATCCCCTTCTGTCTCAGCTCCAACTCTGTGGACCATCCAGGAGAAGCAAGGCGACCCTACCGATTCATTTCCAGCTTTGAGCTTCAGAAACTCGATGTCCTCCCCCTGTTCTTTCTTCTGAAGAGGCAGTAGTGCTTCCTTCCTACTATCGCTGGTCCAGGTGTCTCCCCTCACTTGCTTCCTCTTTACCTGCGCATGCTCCGCAGGTAGTGCGGTCAGGAAGGTAGGCTCGGTCCTGTTGTCTGGGGTGAGCTCTCCCGTTCCGCCAAGAACCCCAGCTGCCACGAGGACCATGTAGACTTCCTATTCACACCTGGTGTGGGGTTGATCGGTCCTTAACTCACACAGGGAGAGGGAGGGGAAGACCCCTTGGGACAGAATACTTTCTCTGTCACAGCCTGATAGAACTGCGTCTCCGTTTGATCAACCTCGTTTCACACCATTAAAAACACAGCTGTTGCCGACGCCGCCCCTAAACTTTGGGTCCTTACCCAATACACCCGAGTGCATGCATCTATTTTTTATACCTAAATTAGTGGCTACAGCAGTTTCATACTCTCAGACGGGGAACAAGCAGCAGCGACAAGCCGCCTGCCCTGGAAACCTGGCCGGAGGGTGAGCCGGCTACTCCAGCGCCCTCCGTTGAGACTCGTCTCTGGGACCATGGTACCACCGGGCTTGAAAGCGCGTTTTTCAGCTGTGTTTTTGACAAGGAGTCTGCTGTCAGCACTGTTTTATTTCCTTGAACACTGGGAAGAAAAGTCTAGACGCAGATCTGCTACAGTTTTGAATTAACAGGGGAGCTTATTCTAGTTACATAAAGGAGAGGATAATTGTAACACCCGATCAATGTGTTAATCATCACAAGTAGATACATAAACTCAAATTCCAAAGACAACATACTTATTATTTGGCTTGCGTAAATGTAATTTTGTACAACAAATATTTAAATACATAGTTTCTTATAATAAGCATACTTAAACACGCTGTGACATTAGCATGGCCTGAAGATTATAGGTTACAATTGTTAACCAAAAACCCTTCATGTTTAGAAGCTGCATATCACAGAAGACTTTCTTATAAGTGTTAATAGACATTTATAAGGAATTGTAATTGTGTAGAAAAGAGACAAAATTTATAGAAATTTAAATGCTGAGTCTTTTGTATGTCCTATTCTTAAGCACTTAAATTTTTTTTAAAGGCATGTTTGTGTGATTTAAATAGGAAATGTGTGCACATGCTATGAAATTCAAAAAGAACAAAAGGATAGCTAAAGAAAAATGTTTCCCACCACAGTGCCCTAGTCCCCAGATTGCCCTTCGTGGAAGCAACTAATGTTAACAACTTCCTGTATATTTTTGAGAACCATTCAGTGCATAAACGAGCGTGCACCTGTATTTTGTTTTGTTTGATTTTGTTTTGCGTCAATGGCACCACACTCGAAATTCTGTTGTGCAGCTGGTCCTGCCCACCTCTGTTCCACGAGAACTCTGATCTACTTGGGAGATAGACGCTGTTCTAACTAGCCCTTCCACGAGGTCCCGTGTGAAAAGGGGGGCCTGTGGGGGAGGGTGCACCGGATTCAGGGACCCAGAGTCGAATGAATTTCACGGCTGACGCTCCACGTACAAGGTTGTAGGGGGAAGTCGTAGGATAATCTAGAGAGGTAAGCTGCAGTCAAGTTGCTGCAGGTTAGGCTGATGAATTTGGCCTTTGTTCTGGAAGTGAAGAGCAGCCACTGAAGTTTTTCAATTGCATCCAACAAATACCTGTGAGCACCCACAGTGTGACCGGCAGCGAACCAGGTACTAAAAATGCAATGGTCTCCAAGAGAGGCAGGATGCTGCCCACCCTCCCTCAGTCTTTGAGCAAGAGAATGATGTCATCCAATCTGTAGATTTGGAAGATAAATCTGTAGAAAAGATTGACTATTTTCATAACTTTTGTTCCCTTCTAAGAGGAGATTATCTTGGGCAGTTAAATGTTTTCGTTGTTCATAATTTCCCTCACCTGTAATTCCCTCCAACCCCATGTACAGGAAAGATGGAGTCTGAAAAAGCCTTTTCTTTATGGATGAAGTGCAGGAAGATAGTTATGAGTTGAATTGTGTCCCCTGAACATGAACATGTTGAAGTCCTACTCCCAATACTTCAGACTATCACCTTACTGGGAAACAGGGTCACTGCAGATGGAATTAGTGAAGGTGAGGCCATTCTGACCGGCGTCCTTCTAAAAGAGGGGAATTTGGAAGCGGCTGCACACAGGGAGAATTCCATAAGAAGACGAGGGCTGAGATCAGGATGAGGTTCTGCAAACCTGGGATACCAGAGATCGCCAGCCCAGAGCCGGAAGCGAGACGAGAGGCATGGACAGAATCACTCTCGTAGCCCTGACAAGGGCCCTGTCCTGACGGCACCTTGATCTTGGAATTGTAGCCCCTAGAACCGTGAGACAATATATGTCTATTCTTAGAACCACTCAGTTTGCAGAGCTTCATTATGGCAGTTCTTGCAAGCTAATAGGAAGATGAAAGCTAAAATGTCGCACATTACAAAGAGAACAGAGAGAGACTCTCATTGGCATGGTGAAATCAGACCGGTGAAGGCTAAGGGCCTGTGAAGCTGGGCAGGTTGCTTAGAAGGTCAAGGGCAAGACAGGAAGCTAAAAGGGAACTCTAAGGGGAAGAACAGAAATGTCAAATAGGAATTTTCCATCAGGCTTTACTATGTGCTACGTGATCTCATTCCCCAGCTCCCCCAAAATGTATTCAGTATACTCTACATCGTCTGCTTTCTTAAGGGACTTAGATTTGAAGTTTTGGGGTAGCACAAAACACTGAGTCCTGGTTTAAGGTACACATGACGACAATGACGAGGTTTCCCAGGAGCGCCGTCACACCCACATTCATTCCACAGACGCTTCCTAAGCACCAGCTGTGAGTCCGGTGCAAGACCAGGTGTGTAGAGTTCAGGAATAAAGAGGTTAGATACAGTTCCTGTCCTCCTGTAGCTCCAAATCTAGTGATAGAACAGACAATAAATAACCCATCACGTTTCTATTAAGGTGGACTATTGGTTTGAGTAATTTCACTCATACAAGTAGTATGTGTAAAGACAAAGTTTAGAATACTGTGATACTATATGACCAAGGCTGGAGGGGCCCTGATGTTGAGACTCAGGGTTGAGGAAGAGCTAGCAGACAGCAGTGACCCTGGTCCAGGCTGGGTGGCGATGAAGATCGGCCCAGACAGACAGACAGAAACGGCTTGTGCTCATGCTCTCAGGGACCGACCACACAGCTTGGTTCATTTGAGAAGCAGTAGGGAGGTCCCTGAATTTGAAGCCCAGGAAAGGAGGCAGAGAAACATAGGAAATGAAAATGGAGAGCGAAGCAAAGGCCAGATCATGCAGAAAATGTGCGAAGGACGAGACATTAAGAGAGTGAGCACTTGCCCCCAGGCTAACTGTGACAGCTTACAAAAAAAAAAGAGCATCTACTGCAAAATGTTATTTAGACTGAAAAAAAAAATCCAGACAAAACTTTAAGCCGTCAGTTTGCACTTTAAACACCTAAGTCAGCCACAAGCTTGAGGTTTTATGCTTCCTTTGCTGTGAAGCTAAATATTATGGGTTGTAATACACCTGACCCAAACCTTGACATCCCTTTACAAGGGATATGAAAAAGGAAACTAAATCAATGTTTTATTTGCTGTCACTCTAAGGAACACGGCATGCACCAGCAAACTCCCTGTCACCCGAGATAAGGCTAAGTTCAACTCACCCATTCTATTATCAATATATTAGCATCTGCTAGATTGTAAACTACCAAATTCAGAAACAGTGTCTGTCTAGTTCATCACAACTCGCCTTTCACCTAAGACAGTGCCTGACACATAGTTAACCCGCTATTGATATTTGCAGAATGAATAGCTGCACTCGCCATTAACACAATTTATCATTACATAAATGTGTCTATAATTCTTCAGAGAATTCGACGCAGCTGCCTAATCTACTAACCCACATTATGCCCCATCGTTGGAGCCACGTAAGGAAATGGCTTAGCCTACATCACTCCTTGAATTCTCTGAGAAGTCCTATGTGGCCTTTGTGGATCTATGGAATTCACAAAGGCTACACCATTTCTTTGACCGATTGCGAGGCTTTTGAGCTGAATTCCTCGACAAAAGTATAGAAGCCTTTCTGGTTAAAGAATTCGTATTTCAGCACACACAAATGAAGAGCGTAAAGACAGTTTGAACGCCAGCATATCATGATCAAAATTCTCAAGACAGACAAGAGAAAAGGCCATGTGCCTGACAAATGTTCAAGGGCTGTGATTAAAAACAAATGATAAGCTCAAGGTTTTGTAAAGTCATCCAAAATCAAAACCGAGGCTTTAACCTCATTTGGATATCTTTATGATGTTACAATGTGCCAGGAGGGCTGCACGGCTCCCCAGAGGGCTAGACGCATGCTTCTCTGAGCGCTGCTTTGAATCACGCTGATATATTATAGTGCCGTTGTCGCTGAAGTATTCCGTGTTAAAACTGTGTGTGTGTGCGTGCGTGCAGAAAAACATATGGGATATTGCTTTGTTAGGCATTTTTCTCCTGATGAGTCAATTAGCAATACATCATCACACACCATGCCGACTTCGCCTCCATGTGAGGCCAATCTGTGTCTTCCCTTGAACATGAGAAAAGCAAAGGCAAAAAAGTGGGAGTGAGCCCTTATTTCACGCTTTGGTGAATAGTTTCAGCCCACGGTCATGGACGGAAGGTGCGCCCACTGCAGAACTGGAGGTGCTTCAACAGTGCCAAGCTCCAGAATCATTTCGGGTGGAAAAAAAATAAGAGGTAAAAACGGCAGAACCATTTCAGGGCCGTCACCACCCTTTGTCCTCACTGCACCTGAGAGGACATGACCAGCGGTCTTATGAACGAGTGGTTGGAAGGCTATGTGGCCAGGGACATTTCAGGACTCGGGGGGATTCAAAGAGGATAGACTCAGACTTGTCCATGCAACGCCCGGGATGTAATTCCATAATCGCCTGTTTGCAGTTAGTGGTCCCCTCTCTGTAAGTGCATCTCTGTGCTAACGGGGTATGAACACATCAAAACGGATACATTCGGCTGCTTTAATTTCCAAATTGAATCATCGCAGACTACTTCGTTGATTCAGCTCAAGCAGCAGTATTTTTTTGAGGCTTAATCTCAAGCCCAGCACTTTGCTGGACGCTTCGGGTTTATAAAAGAAATAAAAGGGTTTCCCCACCCCCCGCCCCGTGCATAGAAGGCCAGTTCACTGGTGAGATAAGATACTTGCAGAGAACGCAACTGGAAGTAATACAAAAGAGTATACACCATATTTGACGTTCATTATTATATCCGTGGTATGTAATCGCTGTACCCGTGTACAGTGAGCATCCTTATTTTTCCTTCAAAAATTTGGGCAAAAAAGTGCATATTATACATGACAAAATATGGTGAACAAGAGCCGAGCCATTTAATGTGATCCACGCAGTAAATTCTATTTAAATTGAACAAGTTCTGGCCCAGTTTATGGCCAGCGGAGGACTTAACATTGGTTTCTGGAGAATGGACAGAACCGGACACCAAGCAGGAGAAGGAAGGCTTTTTCGACAGAGGGACGGTCACAGTGGGACAAAGAAGTGAGAGCCAGCCCTGGCTGGCGTGGCTCACTGGATTGGGCGCCGGCCTGCGAACTGAAAGGTCACCAGAACAATTCCCACTCAGGGCGCGTGCCTGGGTTGTGGGCCAGGTCCCCAATTGGGGGCTTGTGAGAGGCCACCAATCAAATGTATCTCTCCCACATTGTATCGCTTACACAGCGATGTTTCCCGCCCTCTCTTTCTCCCTTCCCTCCCCCTCTCTCTAAAAATAAATAAATAAAATGTTAAAAAGAAAAGAAGAAAAAGAAGAAGGAGGAGAAGGAGAAGAAGGAAGAGAAGAAGAAGAAGTAGAGCCAGCCTGGAGGGTAGAACACAGGGATGCCAACCGCTCCGAGCAGAGGCGTGTTCCTAAAGCCCTGCCTTGGCACTGATGTCAGTTTGAAACCACATCAGTTACGAAGCTCCTGCCCCCCCAGACACCCCATTCCCAATGATCATGACCTGTTTGTAATAGCTCCTGTCGTGTAGCTGTGGCTGCAGGCTACAAGCGCCTGGAGGGGCCACGCAACACCGCCTCGGCTGCTGTAGAAATATGCCCCTGTGCTTTAGTGGTCGGCTTCCCAATGGCTAGTTTCCCCCACAGTCAAAACAATTCTCCAGGATTTTGTAAAATGAGGTGAAATGTACCCACTATGGCTTAGCTATGCAAAATATCATAGCTTTATTTACTTTAAGTATTCCCGTCTTGTCCTTGAGCCCCCAGTTACAGATAATTGAAGGAAAACAGTGCCTAGTTAAAATGAACTGTTCCCTCTAGTTAAAAGTCTCTTCGTCAGTCAAGAACTTTAACTCTTTATCTCACTGCTAGACATTTCCTGCTGCTGGAAGGGTCTCCTCTGCCCGTTTTCCTTGTCGAGGTCGTTTCTGAGCAGCGAGGACAGCTTCTGTGTTGTGTAGACCCGCATGGGAAGGAGAGGGGCCTTCGGCCCCTCTGCTCAGCTCCTGGCGTTTGGGGGCTGACCCAGGAGCCCCTGGCCACAGAGGGCTACTGAGCACTTGAAAAGCGGCAAGGCCAAGTTGAGATGTGTTGTAAATATGAAATACACACTGGCTCTCAAAGAGGCTTAGTCAAATATGGACGTATAATATTTTTATATCAATTGCCAGTTGAAATGAAAATACTTTGAATATATTGGGTTCAATACAATAAAATATGTTAACTATTAAAATTAATTTCACCTTTTAATTCTTTTGCCTTTTTAATGTGGCTCCTAGAACGTTCTAAATTACATCTGCAGCTTGCACTGTCTTTTCATCGGCCAGCACTGTCCTGGAGCCCCTGTCTCCCTGCGGGGCAGCTGGTCTGCCTCCTGGACAGTGGCCCTGGCCTGTGCTCAGAAGACGCTGGTCCTGCGTGGCCACTATACTCCTGATGACGGTCCTGGTCCCCACTGCGGCCTCCAGCTGTAAATTCTCCACCAATTACAGCTTCCTTTTCCAAACCTAAGCCACTTTGATCTGTCGATCTGTGAAACTGATTTATAATAAGAAATTTACACACTCTTTGGTCTCCCCCATTTCTGGCGCAGAGCTCTTAAAACCATTGGAATTTCCTGTGAGGGGAGCAGAGGAAGTTTCCTCTCACTATGTTAATGAGTGACTTTGGGAGCTTCGAGGATGGGGATATTCTGTCCCAATGCGCTAGCCACGGGGAGAGGTCTGGAAATGAGCCACCCTCCAGCGGTCAATGATCAATGACGTAATCACACCCAAGTCCTGAAGCCTCGGTAAAAACCCCCAGGCCCGGCTTCCAAGAGCTGCCCACCTGGGGACCGACCACGCGGAGGCCTGGGGACAGTGGTGTGCTTGGCGGGGTCAGAGAAGCTCCGCCCGCTTCCTCGCGCCCTGTGAGCCTCTTCCTGGCTGTTCCTGAAGTGTCTCCTTTTATAATAAGCCGGGGATCTTGTAGGTAAAAGGCCTCCCTGGGTCCTGCGAGCCGCTCTAGCACATTAATTGGACCCAAGGAGGGGCGTGTAGGAACCTCTGTGCTACAGTCACCAGGGCACAAGCGCAGGCGGTGCCCTGGACTTGCGAGCAGCATCTGAAGTGGGCCAGGGAGGCGCGCAGCCTCGTAGGACGGACCCCTCCCCGCGACACGACGGGAGACAGCGGCAGGACACCCAGCTGGTGTCCGAGTATTGCTGGTGGCAGCGTGGGCACCCCCACCCCACCCCACATGGGCATTAGAGGTAGAAGACTTAGGCTCTGGTTCCACCGCAATGCCTGCCACCAGGGGGTCCTGCCAGCAGGGGGTCCTGCGCCCTGGGCCCGGAAGGGTGGCTCCTCAAATTCGTGTTCAGAAATTCAGTTCTGCTTCTCTTTTCTGCCTCACCTGCCTCCTTTACTTCCCTCCTCCTGCCTCGCAGGCATTTCCTGCTTCCATCCTCTGCGCAATCTCAGGGTTTCTGGAAAACTGTATAATCCAGTTCAGGTGTCCAGCTCTTGATCTCGCAGAGACCTTGGACGGCCGGCAGCGGGCCCGAGAGCTGCCCTGGACCACGCTGCAGAGCACCAGCGCCAGTGCCGCAGCGGGTGGCATGCACGCACGGCGGTCAGTCCCCCCATGGTCTGCCCGTGTCCCCCGGAATCCTGTGATGCTCTACAAGAGTGATCGTTTCTCGGCTTCACGTACAATATTTCATTCCTTCCTTTAATACACAGGGTCAGGCACAAATAATGCACCTTTTCTTATTCCAAACTCTTTTATTACAAAATCGTAAGCATGTAATTCTGTAACATAATATCACACTCAAGCACACCCTATGACATTTTAGGTGAAATGTTCAAGTTAAAACTATAAATTATTACACTCATATTATTACCTTACCAACCACACTCAAGGCCTTACCTCTGCAGGACCATGTATGTTAAATTTTATATATATAAATATATATTTTATATATTAAATATATATAATAATCAATAATTAATTATATATTAATATAATTCATATAATTAATTATATATAATTTTATATATTTATATAATTAATATTATATTTTATTATATATAATATATATAATTAGATATATAATTAATATTATATATAATTAATATTTATAAATATGTATATAAATTATATATATATATAAACACATATTCATTTAAAAAATTTAAACAGGACAAAAAAGCCAAATACCCCACACCAATACCTCATGATAATAACAATTTTGTGAATCTTTCCAGATACTGCGATTCCTGATTACTGTGCTTAGTAATCTGTTTTGGCGTTTTTGGGGGGTTTTTAAGATTTTTATTTCTTTTATTATTAGATAGAGGGGAAGGGAGGGAGAAAGAGGAGAGAAACATCAATGTGTGGTTGCCACTCACAGACCCCCTACTGGGGACCTGGCCTGCAACCCAGGCATGTGCCCTGACAGGGGAATCGAACCAGCAACTCTTCGATTCACAGGCGGATACTTGAGCCACTGAGCTACACCCGCCGAAGCAGTAACCAGCTTTAAATACATGTGGTAATTCTATACATGCTGTCTTTCTTCACTGACAGGATCGTATGACTATATTTTCACATTAATTAATATAGAAACCTCCATTTTAACGGCCATCGCGACTTCCACTATAGGACCACACCCCGATTTTCTTGTCTAGGCCCCTGTGAATGGATTGGAAGGGGCTAAAATGAACAGAGCCGGGACAGTGTCCGGGTAGATGTCATTTTGTCCACATGCAATTGCCCCTTGGAATGAATTTCAGAAGGGAGATTGTGGGCAAAGCTATGTACATTTTATATTTTCATACATTGTGTCAAATTCCCTTGGAAGAAGGTTTTTAATTTTTCTCTTCACTTCCTATAAGAATGGGTCACTTTGATTTTTTAAAACTTTATGGATATAGAAATCATATCTCACAGTTGTTTTTAGTTACATATCTTTCAATTATTAATATAGAGTTGAATGTATTTTCATATTTATTTACCAAATATGTTTCTTCATGTATCACTGTTCTGTGAAAACTTATCACTGATTTTTTTATGTTGAATTACTATTTTTTATAGATTTATTCATTTGTATATTATGGCTATTAATCTTTTGACATGTGTTGTAAATTTTTCCTAATTTTTAATAATCTTTCATCTTGCTTACTGTATTTTTTCCATAAAGATGTTTTATCATTTCATAGTTTCCAGTTTCTCTGATTGTTTCTGAGCTATTAAATATAAATTTGTACACATTATCTGCAAGTTCTTTTACATTTAGTTATCTTTCCTAAATCACTAGTTGTTTAAATATCATCTTTGACACTACTGGGTTGAATACACCTTTACCATCTAATAAATACCCACGTATAAATTTGGTCCTATTCCCAGATGCACCAGCATTTTCTATAAACTTATTTCTGACCCAATAAAAAGCACTACGTTTTTAAAATTGGTCAGTTTACAGCACACTTTAATGTATGGTAGGGTATATTGTAATCCCCCAAATTCACCCTTAGGTGAATCACAACATGGATTCTTTTGCTCTCCGGCTTCTGGTTGAGGTTGGACAACGAAGAGGTAGAAGAGATTAAGGAGAGTGAGGTCTACCAGCTGCCCCCTTGTGGGGTCCTATGAATGGCTGTGTCTCTCTCCCCTTCAAAAGTACCTGCTCCTAAAAGCCAGCCTTTTCACTCAGCTGTCTAAATTCTGAGTTTCTGTAACTGCTAACTGTTGCTTCTACCTCAGTCCCGGGAGTGACTCTGAGCTCCCAGTCCCGAGCCATTGCACTCGGTATCCCAATTTCCCCTGTCTGCTGGCCAAACCTTGATCAACAGTCCCTTCGTTACCCTCTCCTCTTAGTAACCCAGTTTGAGTATGTCACCTGTCTCCGGCTGGGAAAGTCTCACGGATCCAAACATTGACAGGGAATACTGCCATCTAAGCCCGGCTTTGGTGGGAATGCTTCCAGTGTTTCGCCATGAACCATCCCACACTACAGCTGCATCCAACCCACCCTGCTGTTCTTGAACACCTCTGCCCTCCGCCCCCCGCCAGCAGTCGGCCTCACCTGCTACTATGTCTGCAGATGTACCTACGTGTCCTTTCCTCCTCCCCGCCTCTCCTGCAGGAAGACTGATCTCTCCTGCTCTCTCAACTTAACTCCTCTGGCCGTGCCCTGGGTCCCCTCCCTTGAGTGGTCTTGAGGATCTTGGGCCACTCACTCCAGGTTACCAGACTGAAACACTTCATCCCCGTCCCATTTGGAAGTTGTCATTTTGGAAGTTGTCAAGCCCATTGGCTTGAGTCTCCTCCAGCTTCTGTCTTCTCTCTTCTTCTTCACATTAAAAGTCTTGATCTTTATTGTGCATTTACTCTCCAACTCCCTCTAACTGCTCTAATACCTCAGAAACTTCTCTTGCAAGATTACCGTGTCAGAGGTGGACAGAGGGAAGAGGGCAAGAGGTTTCCTTGGAAATAGCACCCCTGAAATAGGAAAGTGGGAAAGAAGGGAAACAGCATTTGCCCCCCACCCAATGATGAAAGGGGGCTTGGCTTAGGTGGCAAACACACCATACACTGCAGATGACGGCCTGTAGAACAGCACGCCTGAGACCTGTATAACTTTATTACCAATGTCACACCCATGAATTCATTAAAAAATTTGCCACCCTAAAATATGCTTCTTTGTGATATTCATTAACTTAGCTGGTTATTTTTAAGAACTGAAAGGCTCAGGAAAAAGCTTGATCTTTCCCAGAACTGTCTAAGGGAATCTGGACTGGGGAGCAGCCCCCCGAGGGGAGGCACCATCGCAGAGCATGGCAGTTGAATATGAACCGTGGGTCATGGACGGGGGAGCCCAGCGAGGCCTGCGTGACCCAAGTCCTCCTTGTGTCCCTTTGTTAGAGCTGGCTCAGCAAACATTTATTTACCAAACATTTGCTTTTTGAAAGAAAGATTTTATTTTGTTCAGAGAGAGGGGAAGGGAGGGAGAAGGGGAGAGAGAGAGAACATCAATGTGGGAGAGAAGCAACAATCAGCTACCTCTCACATGCCCCCAACCAGGCACTTAGCCGCAACCCAAATGTGTGTCCTGACCGGGAATTAGACCGGTGATATTTTTGCGGAGCGATGCCCAACCCACTGAACCATACCAGTCAAGGCCTAAACCTTTAGCTTTTCCACTTCAGTGCGAATTGGCTTCCTCCCCTTATAGTCCCAAACCACTACCCCTTTCTCCTTCACTCCAGATGGCGGAGAATCCCCACCGCCCAGTTCTTCTTAGGGTCCCATATTCTCGCCGAGCTCTTCTACGTACATATGTAACTAAGTGTGGTCATTTTCTCCTGTTACTGAGTTCATGTCTCTGTGATTGTTAGACCCGCCAAAAGAACTAAAAGGAAAAGAAGGGAAATTTTCTCCTCCCCCACAGGAAGGAGCAGGATTCGGGCATGAAGAGCCTTCCGAGTGTGACAAAAATCTGAAAAATTCTTGGCCAATCCAATAGGAAACCCTGGCAAATACTGCTCCTTCAGGGAGCCCTGTGCCGGGCAGGCAAGCCCTCACCTTAGCCCGTGCTGTCACCATGCTCCATCCCTGGCCGTGGGCTGCCTGGGATGACATGTCCTCCTTCTGGGGCGGAGGCAGATTCTGGAGGTGCTGAAATCTGGACTCTGTCAGCTCAGTGCTGCTGATCACTTTGTCCTCTGATTCTCCCTGGCTTCCCCTCAACTTCCTCTCCACGCAGTTTGAAAGATTCTCTTTCTCTGATCATCCCACTTGCGCTGTTTCTCAGGAGTCTGTCCCAGGCCTTTGTGCACTTTGAACATTCTATCTAGAAAAGGCTCAGGTATTGATAGCTTCGAAGTGCTGATGACTTACATGGTCTGGTTCAAGCCAACGTCTCTGTCCTAAGCTCCTAGGACACGAAGAGCAAAGAGTCCTCTCGACAATTCCCGTCCATGTCTTACCCTAACTGAATTCTTTGTTTTTTCCTCCAAACCTGCTTCTTTCCTTTCAGTGTTTCCCGTCTCAGCGAGTGGCACGAGCCCCCACCTCCTCCCTCTCCACCGTCCTGTGCCGGGCATCACGACGACCGGTCTCTCTAAGCTTCAGCCATCTCCCAGGCTGTTCTCTTCATCCACCCGCCCCTCTCGGATCGCAAGCCGTGGTATTTTTTGCCTCTAATCTATGGCAGCAGCCTCCAAACTGTCTCTTCTCCTTTCTGCTTTGTGTCCTGTTTTCATTCAACCTTATTGCCAATTAAAGAAACAAAATTTAAAATAACCATGTCTCAGGTGAGGGAAATGCACATTAAAGCAACATGGAAATATAATTTTTACCTATTGTTTTTGTGTTTCATGGCTGCTATAATAAGTCATTACAACTTGGTAGCTTGAAACCATAGAAATTTATTTTCTCACAGCTCTGGAGACCTGAAGTCTGAAATAAAGATGTTGGTAGGGCCACATTCCCTCTGGAGGTTTCAGAAAAAATCTTTTTCTTCCATCTTCCATCTTCTGGGGACAGGGCATCCCTGGGCTTGTGACCCAGTCACACCAGTCTCTGCTTCCATCTTCACATTGTCTTCTTCTCTGTATGTCTGCCTCAAAGCTCCCTCTGCCTCTCTCTCATAAAAATGCATGTGATGACATTTAGGGCCCACCTGGGTGATCCTGGAGAAACTCTGCTTCCAAAATGTCCAACTTAATCACACCCTTTCCATGGACGGTAATACTCACAGACTCTGGATACCAGGATGTCGATTTATCTTTTTTTTGGGGGGGGGCATATGGGGGGACCATTCAACCAACTACAGCTAACAAATTAGCCAAGCTTTAAATACAGCAAATACTCAACGCAGGCAAGAGAGCCAAAAAAAACAGGATGTATACACATCCACAGCAAGTGAGACTATAAATTGGGACAATGTCAAAACAATATGGTAGTATGCATTAAGACCACTAAAAATATTAACACTCTTATCTAGTAATCTCATATCTAGAAATCTGTCTTAGGTAGATATACTTAAATATGGACAAACAGAAGGTTCAAATGTATATATGTATAAAAAGTTGTATACATATGGAGAAAAGACTAGGAAAAATTGCACCGAAATGCCTATCATGGCTATCACGGTAGGACATGGACATTCTTATTTACACTCATGGGTGGGTTGTAAATGCTTTTTGATGACCATGCATTACTTTAATAATCAGTTAAGTCTGTTTTCAAGTGTACTCATATGAGTTGTGGATTGGAGTTTGATTCACAATGAAGGAATAAATGACTAGTGAGGGAAGAGTTGCACACAACTTTCCAAAATATTTAAAATCTTATTTGGCTATGTCTACAAAGCCAAAGCAAGACAGAATAGAAAGCTCGATTCTGGAAATCAAACTTCTGGGATCTGTGATTAAATCCCCACATGTGCCAGGATCCATCTATCTCTGGAGAAAGTGAAAAATAAGAGAGAGATAAGCGAAGCCAGGTCAGGTCACCCTGTTAATGAGGCTACAGGGGACCCAAGAAGTGCCACCTTGTTCATTTTATTACCTAAAGGCAAGCAGCTGCGTGTTAGAGAAATGTGAATGTCTCTTTTTTAAAAAGGTGTTCTAGAGAGAGAAATGCAATATCTCCATTGGGCCTCCATGTTCTGAAATATATCAATTATATTTGACAATGTTCTGCAGGTTAAGTAACTGGAGGAGAGATGTGAGTGTGAATTTTCTTTTGGGAACAATTAAAGAAACAAAGAACTGTTCCTTTTATTCTATGGTAAATCTAGCTACATACAGCACAAAATTATTTTATGATTTTATTTATAATGAACTCCTGTATGAACTCTGGTTTAAGATCAAGATATCGGTAACAAAATAATTATTAAGCAAAAGGCTATGTAAAATATTGTGAAGAAAAAAATTCCCCCTATAATAAGAAATTTTCTATGTGTGTCAAGTCCAGCTAGGAGTAATGTGTTCAACCCGAGTCATAAACTGAAGGAATCATGTAGCTCGACAAGATAAATGCCTTTTTTGTTATGAAACGCTATCACATATGGTTTGATATAACCGGAGGGCACCAATTAACCTTAAAATGTAGTTAAAGAGAATTTACTTAACATCTGCTTATTCAGTAATTATTAACCTCATCTATTCAAGTGCTTTTCTCAATAGTCACCAAGAAGCAAGTGTTTTACAGAGCCTGTCTCAGGAAGCCTTAGAAGAAATGATGGCGTCCCCATTCAGGACACACAAAACAGCTTAAGGATTGAGACAATTGTAGTCAAAGGACTCTCCTCTTCCATTATGCACAAAGATCTCAAAGCCTTTAACCTCGAGAGATTATGCAGAAAATGTGCATACAGTTTCCCCAGAGGAAATTCAATTTGGATGACTAACTCCATGAGAAGATGAAGCCCAAAGAAACGGACACGTGAATCAAGGAGTACATGCTGACGCTGAGCAATTATCTGGACAATTAAGACCCAGTTCGGTGTATTCCTCCCCAAGACAGTGGTTAGTTACAATTCGGAGAGCCTTTGTCCAAAGGAAGTGACTACGTTATAAACAGGAAACTTACGTAGGTTGATTTGCAAATAACCTATTATTTGAAGTAGTTGGTAAAGACATTTGTGTTTTGCAATCATAATCTGCAGAGGGAATAATTTTAAATGGAGAGTGAGGCAAAAATAAATACGTACGTTTTGTCAAGCATACACACTTTTTTGAAACACACATACGTATATGGACACTAAACCCATAAGCATGTATAAGGACTGTCTTTTGCTTTCTTCAGTCAAAATTACAAAATGACAGAAATAGTCATGTTTTTAGAGTAAACTTGAAAAAGTTTCAGCCTCAAAAGATTGTGTGGGGATAAGAAATTAAGAAAGACCGTAACAACAATGGTTAAGTAAGAGAAATACTAGACCACTATCAGAAAAGATGATACAGACATACTTGTGACCTGTGACATTCCGCATTGCAGAAAAGCGTGTGAAAGAACAGCACGCATAATGTCACTTGTAAAAGCGTCTGCGTGCGCGCACGCGTGGAACGGCGTCTCTGCCACACGGCGGGCATCAGGGAAGAGTTCCCGCACGTGAACAGGATTAATCTTCACGGTAATAAGACCTTGGTGGATTTTAGTTTCTTCTTTTTCTTTTTCTATATTATTTTAACTTTTTCCCAAATAAAAAAATATATATATACGTAGAGGTAGGGAAACATGTTTAGCTTTCTTAAGGGAGAAAATAACATTATTGCTTGCCTGCAAGTGACTCGCTAATGCAATACCCTAGAAATACCCCTGATCACTCGGTTTGGATTTCGATGGCATTCACTCTGCAGCTCCAGACCTTGTCTTGTTCAAAAGCCCTGGCTTTAGGGCCCTGGGTTTTTCAAAGATAGAAGAATTTGGATGAGGAAATCTCATTGATGATAACGGTGTGTGTATGAACTACCATAAATTAGGAAAAGGGAAAAAAAGTTGCACATTTCTGCACATTTCTGTGTGTTAATTCAGCATTTCTCTCACTTTTCTACTTGGGCACCCTCACTGTAGAAAGAAGAATCCGGAAGTCCTCCACAAACTTGCAATTTCTTTAAATTTCAGCCTTACATTTCATCTAAAAACTTATGAGAATTTTGCATTGTGTTTCGTAACATAGCCGTAATTTGAACACAAAGTTGGGTGTCAATATATTTATCCTAGAGTGTATTGATGCTCCAAGAAAAAACTGGCCCTGGTTTTCCCATGGCTTGAGTGAGTGCCTGGTGGGCCGAGGGGGTGGGGTGACTGCGCTGTGCAAAAGGAGAAAGTCAGTCCTGAAAACACAGTAAGTAAACTCAGGGTCACTGACAGACAATTTGGGGCACCAGCTCCCTTCACTGCTGAAGTCCTAAAAATCAAAGTAGTCTTTAAAACAAGTAAAATGTGGGCTGGTAAAGTAAATAAAACATAGGTAATAAGAACTCATTTCAGCACATCAAAAAATCAGGAATAAAATTGATAGAATATTTTTCTTTCAGAAGACTTTCTGTGTGTCATAATCTCATCAGTAGTCTGATAATACTACACCTTTGCTACAGATGTTTTGTAAAATGTAAATGTTTACAAATGCTTATTAGGAAGTCAATAAGCCCCAGATGTTCATAAATTACCCACAACACCAACTTTAATTTTAAAACAAGGTATTATTTCCTCCCCTTCCAGGACAACAAAAAGGAACGCGTAATACATATCAATCCTCCAGATAATCTTATCTATTAAAACTTGCAGTTTTTCTCTCTTAAGAAAACTGTTCTCACAATCCTTGAGATTAGAAAACATAACTTTTAAGAAAACATTTCATATGTTTGAATTTGATCATTCTCCTTATTTAGAAAGAAAAAAAAATACAATTGCTCAGTGTATCTCCGTAAGAGGAAGGCGTGGGGTAATGAAGATGCCAGTGGATGGACATGGAACTAAAATCATGTGGAAACTTGGCAGGAGGATCAGAACAACCCAATTACAATTTCAAAATTAACCTTTTTTAAAATTTATGGTGACTGAGCAATCAAGAAAAATAAATTCTATGTCGTCGTGAACCACTTACTCCTCAAAAACTCTAAAATAATATTATCTTCTTGCAAGAGAATGAAATGGGAGCTGACAGTCTGGGGAAGGTGTTCAGTGCTAAGTGAAACTTTCAAGGATTCTTTTTTTCTTTTGCAATTACTAATTTCTTGGGTTCAGTGAAACGCGTGGGGTCACAAAGAATGATCTTATTTTATTTTTCTTTTCTCCATAAAACATAGTGTTATAAAATAAAAATCACAGAAAAAATTGATCAACTTCTAGCCACCTCCAAAAGGGGAGGGGGTTTAAAAGAATTACAAGTAGTTTTTTTTATATCAAAAAAGCAACTCAATGCAGTAAATTACTGTATCTGAATATCCTATTTTTGTACCACATTTAAATTGTTGGGGCCTGAAAAAGTAAATGCCAATGCTGGATTCAAAGAGATATTTGTCACATTCTCTAAACTGATGAGAAGAATACACAGACACAAGAGGGATTACAAGTCTCTTTGATGAAGTATCCCCAATTCAAACCTGTTTTTTCCTCTTTCACAGAACAAGAGATAATCTTCCTGAAATAAATATTTCCCCTTTTAAAAATTGATGCAAACAAAATTGGGCAAAATAAAATACCGAATACGTAGTTAAGTTGGGAAATAATAAATAAATATAAACATAAAACACTAAGATGATATCATCTCTCTAGTTTCAAAAGAAAAAAAAAAAAGGTAATGAGCAGACAACCACTTCTAATTTAGGGGCTGAAATCTTCCCTGACAGCCCACAGATCAATTAAACCCTTCAAATTAGTTTTGATGTGTTAATGTGTGAGTTCCCTACCTCCCCAAATTTTCATGGACCATTACTGGGTTTTTATGCCGGCTTCCCACTGAATTGTTTATTGTGTTTTGTTGCATGTTAATACAAGGTCATTTGAAGCTATGTAAATACAGAGGAAAATAACTCAAAAGCAGATTATTTCCCACTTCATTTTCCCACACTATCTTCAGTCTTCTACAAGCTAAGAAAAGGTAGAAAATATTTGGAGCTTGATTAGTTTTTCTCTTCGATAGCTCTGTCTGTAATCTTTAGCTGTACTTACAGATGATCAAAACAGAGCAAGTGGCCACATCCCAGTTTCTATAACTTGTTCAAATACACCTAGATTCTCAAAACTGTTACACTTAACTTGTTGCAAATACTTAGCTAATAACAGGTAAAGAAAGAATGTTTTAAATTTATGACTGGGTAATTCTTTCCACATATGATGGAATCCAAAACAATACCTCAGTTTTCTGTGACAGGGAATTACTGTCACGTTTGCCTCCCCAGTGCTTCCTGTTGGGGGTGAGTGGTCTATTCTTCAGCAGGACAAAGTCTGATTCCTGAATGGCCCATGGTGTCAAAGGGCCATTAGTATGCTAAGCCTTTTAGTGGCCTGGGATAGCTCCATCCTGCTTTCCTCAATTGTTGCGATCGGACCATGTGACTGACTGATGATTTCAAGGCAAGCTTTGGAATCTTGATGTCTTCCAGAAATTAATATTCCTTCTGGTAATATAATCTATTGACTGCTCTTGCTCAATTCTTCAATGCCTGAAAAGAGGGACAGTTTTAGTGAAACTCCCAAGTGATGAGAAGACTCAGCCAGCTTCTCTTGTGATTACATTTGAAGAGTTTAAAAAGACAAGTCTAATCTGTTTGGAAAAACTGTTGACAGCTTTTATCATGGTCTTCATTTTAATAAATTCTACAAAGAATGGGGACAATTAGACTTTAAAAGCAATCTTTGAAAACTGCATTAACTGTAAAAATGTTTATAGTAATTCTTTTGTGTGTGTGTGTGTGTGTGTGTGTGTGTGTGTGTAGTCAACTCTTTATCACTCAGCTCTGATATTCCTTTTGCATTTCTTAAAAATATTCTTTTCATGTTTATTAACTGCAAGCACCCCTATACAGTAGAAATGGCACAAAACAAACATGAAAATGAAAGAAAGTGAACCAGGTGATTTCTGATTTACTAGTTAGTGACTATAGCTTATTTTATCATGTCTCACTCTACATTTAACCTGCAAACCAATAAGGAAGGTTATTGAAACAGCACACTTAGTTCCAGAGGAGGTTTGAAAGATGACACGCTTTATAGATTTGCTTGCCAATGGCACCAAAGGACAAGCTGGCCTGGGGACACTAGATGACAAAACTGATCAGCCTCTCGGCCTTGCAGGGATGACATCTGCACAGTGCTTGTCATCTGGAGAGAGGGGTAGTCTGAGAGTATCAGCCACTTACATATTCAAAGTCAGAGAAGAATACCCACCAAAGTTCAATGCAAAATGTTTTTTGGGTTGTGTGTGTGTGTGTGTGTGTGTGGTTTTTTTGCTTTTTGTTGTTGTTGTTATTGACACTCACGTTATTCACAAATTTGCATTTAATCCTTATGGGTAAAAATCTGAAAACTAAAAATGCCTTGTTGCTCTGTGACTTCATAGAGCAGACACTGCTCAGCTTTTCAGTAAACTTGCTATTTTTCTTTTTGGGTTTTTTCCTGGGCACACAACTAGACCACACATCCCCACCTGCCTTGCAGTTTGGTGTAATCACACCACTGAGTTTCAGCTAATAGGATGTAGTTCGCTAACAGAACATTCCGACTTAGGTCCGAAAAGCCTCCCGTGTCTGATCATCTCTGCCGTTTCTCCTCCTGCCTGTCCGGTTGCACCCACGGTGATTCTGAAAAGATGCCGAAAGGAACAGAGTCACAAGGCTGAACTAGCCTCCTCCGCTCCAGAAACACTGCTTGGAAGAGCGAGAGCCACCCAACAATCAGGGATACGTAGTTGGCACGTCACGTGACAGAGGCATAAACTTCTATTGTCCTTGAGCCCTTGACCATTTCTTCTCAGAAGCGGAGCGGAGCACCGTTGAGAATTAATGCTGCTGTGGTGACATCGCTTGGGCAGGCGAGGAAACTGGGAGGCTGGGGAGATGAAGAGCCGTGATGTCCACAAACCCCAAACTTGGTGGCATGTCCCCAGTGCCAGCCCGAAGACCTTGTAGGCATCGCACCTGCAGCAGCAGCCGAAACGACTGGCAAAGGGCAGGGGGACTCCCAGCGCTCACAAGAAACGGACGTGCCCTGAAAAGAACTCCAGTTTGCAAACAGAAATGCAAGGGAATTGGCGGAGCCCTGAAATTTAGTTCTTTGAAGGATCGGAGAAGTCAGGCTGTTTCCAAACCCTACAGAACAGGAAATAAGACTGGAGAAAAAAAAAAGCTTTTGAGCAAGAAAGGACCAATGTATTCTAGTTTGATCAGGATGGTCATGTGTTTCTGCCTAAATTTGAATAGTATTCACACGACTCATTCTGAGGCAAAAATAAGATTACAGGTGTGGCCTTCCTACTCAAGGTCCAGATGCCCTCGCGCTAGCCGGCTAGTTAAGACAGAAGAAAAGGCATGGCACAATATCGTCACCTACGGCTGTGTAACAAACAACCCTCAGCTTGGTAGCTTAGAGCACGACCATTGATCTGCTCAGGCCTGCGACCTGGGGAAATAACTCGGTGGGCACGTCACGTCTCTGCTCCGTACGTTAACTGGAACTTTATTTATCGTAAGAGGCAAGGAAGCAAAGAAATAAATGAGGTTTGAGTTACGTCGAACAAGGATCTTTCGGGGTGGTTACTGACTCAAGGGACTGACTGAAACGCACACGAATCAAAAATCTGCTATGATGCGGGAAGAACTGTGCTATCAACACAATTATAAGCCAAAACGTGAACATCAGAAGCGAGCAGCGAAAACGGGGCAGGCCCCAAGAAGGGCACACTTCGGAGGTGTCTGTGGGGGTTACTGACCAAGGAAGTACCTCCAGTGGGCAGGGTCAAGGAATGCTGAGAATAATGGACGAGGGACTACCTGCCAGAGAAAGGTCGGGGCCTCGCCAGCGACGGCCTTCATAACGCTGAACGCGATTTCAGAAGAGGGAAGACCGGTAATGACCGTGTGCTGCCAACTCTCCCCCGTCCCGAATACAAGCGTTTATTGCCTTTGTTTGCCCCTGTTCGACCACTGGAACTTGAGTGCGTATTTGGATGGAGGAGGAGGGCATAACGTGAGCCTCTAGATCATGTGGGAACCTACAAGTTGGTACCTCAACATGGATATCATCGGGATGCGGTGTCTGCATGCAACTCTGGGCTGTTTTCCTTGGAAAGGAAACGAGTGTTTTCTATATGCGAGCAGAAAAGAGAATAAACCTATTTGGGATCAGATGAGCAGACTGTGGCAGGGGCCTTTACGTGTTAGTCCCAAGTCCACTTCCTTTTCCTTCAAAGCACGTGGATTTACTATTTTCCAAGAATTCCTCTTGCAGTTGAGGGCTGCTGAGTGACGGAATTACGGACAAGGGAATGTGCGTCGGGAGGGTACACGCCTCTTCCAAGTCCAATTATTAAAAACTCCCCTCGTCATCTGCTGGATACCTTTACTCCTCCACTCACAGGACGAAAGGTCTCCGAGGACCTTGACAAGGGTGGAGTCTGGATCCTTGGCCTGACTGGGACCCTTATCTTATTTTCATGAGCCACAGAGAATTTAGGGTTTATTTGCTAAAGCAGTTAGCATTATCTTAACTAACACAAGGAAAGTAAATTTTCTGGAGATAAACATTATCGGATTCCCAAATTACTCCCGGGTTAGCCTTGTTTATGATTAATAAACCCAGTTGAGTTCATTGTCCATAGACATTTTACAAGGTTTTTCTTTTCTTTTATGGGTTCAGGAGGAAAAGAAAACTTGTGTTTCCCAGAGTGGTATTTATCTGCGCCCTTCTCCAGCTCGGGGGTGGTCTCTGGCCCTTTTCCGGGAGGCTGCGCTGTTTATTGGCCCCCCCCCCGCCCCGCGCCCTGGTCCCAGCCCCGCACGGCACCCTCCGCTCTGGTTTCAGGTCCCCCTGGAAGAGCCCAGCTTTGGGGCGGAGCGGATTCCCTCTGGCGCTTGGCCCCCGGGGTGTCGGCAGCGCCTGCGGAGTCTGTTATCTGAGTTGTCTCCTGAGCTGCCTTGTTTGGCCCCTCAGCAATTCCATCACCTGTGTAAACAACTCCCTGAATTAAATTTCCTCCGTTTGAAATATCTGGAGTGGTTTCTGTTTTCCTGGCAGGACATTGACTGATACGTATGTATGTTGGGAAGGCCTCATTGAAAAGGTGACATTTGATCAAAGACTCGAGGGAGGAGGGAGTTAGCTCTGTTGATATCTGGGGGAAGTGTACTCCAGGCGGAGGGGGCAATCCGTGCAAGAGCCCCACGGTGAGAAAAGGCCTGGCGCGGCGGAGACAGGCACAGGGCGAGGGAGGAGGCAACAGCAGCCGAGGTGCAGAGGAACGGCAGCCATGTTATCTCTGATGTGCGGACCCACTGGAGGGATCGAGTGACGGGATGACATGCATCGCCTTGTATTTTTAAAGGACCATAGTGGCAGCTGTGTTGAAATACACTCTAGGGGCAAAGATGAGAAAAGGAAGACGTATTAAAAAAAAAGAAAAGACTCAGGCAGCATTCAAAGCGATAGATGACGGTAAGTTTGACCCGCGAGCTAGCAATACAGGTAGCCAGGACGTGAGGGTAGAGCCAAAGGAATTCATTGAGGAGGACTCCAGTGGCTTTGTGGCTTTCTAACTGGGGATAGGCAACATGGCCAAAAGTCTTCAAGTGACCTGTGTGAGTGTCTCTCAGTTGCGTACACATTTTATTTGTCCCTTAGGTTCTTCTGGACATCTTCCAGTGTTAATGGTTCCAAGTCATGAAAGTTTCTGGTAACTGTTTTTAGGCCTTTAACTGACTGTTGTCTAATCCGTATATGTATAAGGACTTTGTGAACCCCCTGCAGCGTGACATCGTTTTTTAGAAACATCCCGCGGTGTTTCAGAACTAGTGGCCCAAAGATGAGGTGTTGAGGCCAACTTCAAAGCTTGAACAACCAAAAGCATAAAGTTGCCATTAGTTATGAGGGGAAGGCTGCGGATGGAACAGATCACGATGAGGTCAGGAATTCAGGTGTGGACACATTAAGTTTGTGATATGTGTTAAATATCCAAGTGAGGAAAGTGCGTAAACAGTGGAAATAAAAGTCTTTCACTCATGAGAAAAGAATGAGCTGGAGATAAAGGTTTGGGAGCTGTTGGGAAATAGATGACGTTTAAAAGCCATGAGACTGAATGAGGCTGTCAAGGGAGAAGAAAAGCAGACCAAGGACTGAGTCCTGGGACGCTCCACCATTAGCGTTTCGGGAGCGAAGGAGGAGGAAGCGGCACGTAGGAGCAGAGAAATGAAGTGGGAGGAGCCCGGAACAGCACTGAATCGTGGCAACCCTGTGAAGCAAGTCTATTGAGAACCGAGAAATCAACTGTGTCAAATGACAGCTCACGTGACATCCCTCTGTGGCTCTATCATTGGGTTTAGCAGTAGGGAGGACTTCAGGGTCCTTGAAGGAGCAGCTTCAGTGGAGTGGTGGGAGAGGAGGGGGAGGTGTGAGACAGTGTTCAGGGGATTGTCCTTGCAAAGAGATGGGGCTGTAGTTAGTGTGATAAATTGAGTCAAGGTACGCGTTGTTTTTTAAATGGGAGAAACAATCACCTGCCTGTGAACTGAGGAGAATGTCCCAGGAACTAGGGAAAAGTTTAAGGCATAGGAAAGAATGGGTAAAAGTGCTGGAACATTATCCTCAGGGGGGTGGTTCTCAGGTAGGCAGTTCAGGATGGGCCCTAGTTAGTGTGCAGCTGGAGGGGCTCCCTCTCAGTAGGGGCGTGAACAGCTCACCTACAGCAACCAAGGGAAGACAGAGCACGTGCGTGCAGTTGCTGGTAACTAACATGGTGGTGCCTGCCTGAAGAAGTGTTCTTTTGTTTAATTCAATTTTCTTAGCGACATGGGAAAATCAGCAAGTGTGAGTAGGAGAAAAGGTAACAGAGGTTTGAGGAGTAAGAAGAAAGTGCGAGTCATCTAATGAAGTGAGAAAACAAATGGGATAAGAATATATGAATATACGGCCTGGCTGGTGTGGCTCAGTGGATTGAGTGCCTGCCTGCCTGCGAGCCAGAGTCATCGGGTCCATTCCCAGTCAGGGCACATGCCTGGGTTGCTGGGCCAGGTCCCCAGTAGGGGGCGTGCGAGAGTCAACCACACATTGATGTTTCTCTCCCTTTCTTTCTCCCTCCCTTCCCCTCTGTCTAAAAATAAACAAAATCTCTTTTAAAAAAGAATATATGAATATAGAATATAGAAAAGGATTTCCAAGGAGAATTAGAGGCCGATTTGAGGTTCGTGGCCCACTGAGCCAAATCGGTGTGGTTTGGAGCTTTTCCCCAGTTGTGTTCAGCTGTGTGGGTGGGCGGTAGGCGCAGGTGCAGGGCAGGAAAAGAGCTGACTTAGGTGGCAGTTTCGCTGCGTATAAGAAAGTGCAAAGGCAAGGGAGTTGTGAATGTAAGCAAAAAAAAAACAAAAAGAATAACAATTGGCCATGGAATTTAATTTGGATAAGGAGGGAGAAGCCTCTTCAGGAGAGTGCAGAACAGGGGAAGGAAGGAAGGATGCAAGAATGGGCAGTTCTTATGGAATCCAAGGATGGTTGGCGGGTCCAGGTCCTTCCACCTTATTATGTGCACATCGTGGGCATCTTATCTTCATGATCTGAGTCTTCCCTTTTACACCCAGGAAGCAGGATGATAGAGGAAATAGAAGGGGGTGGAGAGGGGAGGTACAACTACTATCTACATTTAAAGGAGGCTTCCCAGTTGTCAGACGACACTTTTTCTTTCATTTCATTGGCCAGAACTGGTTATATGGCTATTGCTAGCAAGAGAGAGGCTGAAAAAAAAAAGTCTTTATTCCAGAGACCAATAAATAATAAGTAAGCATAAAAGAAAGAAAATATATTGGGGTAGGCCATAATTATACTTCTTTGCTCCTAAAATGTGCATTTTCCCACATTTTACCTCTCTGAAATCAGGATATGTAATATATAGTTGGTAGTGTGTCATGGTTTAATTTTTGCCCTTTTTTTTTTTGTAGAGAAAGTAACAATGCCTTTTACAGCTGACGACATCTTCTGTTGGAAGAAAGATCGTAGTGCTTTGCCAAGACAGAGAATAGTGGAGGGGAGGAACAAATCAGCTCTGGGTAAAAGAAAGGGAAGGGATATGTTAGTTTGGTTTTCTGCATCTTAGGTTGGAGAATTTAGGATTGGAATGCCAGGTTGTGACGGGCCATGGGATCAAATGTATGTAGGAAAATTCCTTGAGTTCTTCAGAATTTCGACTGTTTGGACCCTTTGTTTTCCAAAGATAATTTCAAGTGGCCATTCTTCACGATAGGTAGGAATTATTTCACTTGTTGCCAAAGACTCAGCAGCCCTGCCAAATGTCACAATAATTTTATAAGATGATAATGTATTAATTCAAGCTTGTCAATGAAATTAGCAGTGAAAAATAAAATGTGATTTAAAATATTAGTTTGTAGCCAATAAGTGATGGTGAAATTTTTTCATGTCTTTAGCAATTGCATGTGAAACTTCTGATAGAAATGTCTGGTTTTAATTTATTTTCTTCTGGATGCTTTATTGGAGACCCATGTGCAAGGGGGAAAAATTAAAACCAGACAACTTCAGATCCACTGTAAATTTCACATGCCATCAGAAAGACTAAACTAAATGTTTCTTTTGGCCACCATGCTTGAAATGCAAACAAAAAGTAAAATCAACTCACATTTTAATACTCCTATTTGAAATATTAAAATGGTATTCGGACCTAGACATCTATTAAGCCTAGTGGTTGAATCTATAATTTGGGTAAAATTGTAAAAAAAAAAAAAATGCACATAGCAAATAATTTCTGTTCCTGAAAGGCCTATATCCTGTATTTGAAATGTGAGAAATAAGGAAATGAAAGGGGTTATTAAATTTTTTTCTAAAATGCAAGCCTAGTAAAAGGTAGATTCATGGTCTCAGGTCTCTTGCCAAGCAACACAGGCCCTTATTCCCAACATCCCACCAAGGTCTTCAGGAAATGGCACTTGATCAAAGATGAAATATTAGAAACCAATAAGATCTGTAGACCTGAAAGAACAATCACATTAAAAATAATTTGTTCAACAAATTGGCAGTTACAAAATAGTCACTGGGATGTAAAGTACAGCATAGGGAATATAGGTAATAATATTATAATAACTGTGTATGGTGTCGGGTTGATATTGTACTTATTGGGAGGATCACTCCGTAAGTTATACAAATGTCTAACCACTGTGCTGTACACCTGAAACTAATATAATATTGAATGTCAACTGTAACTAAAAAAAATTTTTTAAATTGTACAAGCCTTTTCTAAGCAAAAATAACAAAAAAGAAATGGCACTTTCCCCAAATTATTTTTGACATTTTAAAAGTTTCAGTTAGATTCTTTCATTCATTCATTCATTCATTCATCCATCCATCCATTCATTCATTCTACACCTTCTTTGGTGTCAGGAACTAGGCTAAGTACTGGGAAAATGATCAGCAAAAACTTATATGACCTCTGTCCTCAGAGAACTTACCTCCCATTTCGTAGAAAAAGAGGATGACATTGCCTTGAAACTGCAGCCCAAGACGTGCTCTGAAGGAGAAAGATGTGGTGTGGGCGGTCTACAGGAAGAGGAGTCAGTGTAGTCAGAAGAGAAGTCAGAAGTACTCCTTGTGCAAGAGCACCGGTAACCGTGTTTTTGCTGCAAGATGTCTAACCAATAAAGTGTTAGACAATGAAGCCACTTACTTTATATAATGAAGAGTCCGGAGGCATTTTAATTGGGTTGATTCAGAAGCTCAACAATACCATGAAAGACCTAGGCGCTTTCCCTCTCTCTGCTCTTGGGTCCTTTCTTGTTGGCTAGGCTCTTACATTTGTCCCCTCATGCTGAGAAGATGCCACAGCTCTAGGCATTATGTCCACATGAAGCTATACCCAAAGGCAGGAAAAGAGGCATTTCTCTTTGTCCCTTTTTAAAGTTTCTTTTCGCCCCCAGATGGGACTTCAGATCCCCTTGGCCACGTTCAAGCTGAAAGAGCTGATGGGAAATCAAATACAGGATTTTTCTAGTGTCCGTAGTAGGAGTCGGTCAGGCTCTGTTGGCAAGAAATGGGGTAGGTGGGAAATGCTGATGAAGTGCCTGCAGATTCTGCCACAAGGTCTGACTCTCGATCTTAGGGGCAGAGAAGCTGCCTGGATAAGACACTGAAGATCATTCCAGTAGACAACAGCTTGTGAAAGGCTTTAGGGCAGGGCAGAAACACAGTCAGGGGCTGAGAGGAGAGTAGGGGACAGACCATAAGGAGCCTGTCAAATTAGGTGGAGGGACTTTGTCTTTATGCTATTGGTTTTGTTTTTCTGGAAAATCCTGATAAACACACCATGGAATGCTACTCAACAATAAAAAGGAATGACCTGTTGATATGTACAATAACTTGGGTGGACCTTAATGGCATTATGCTGGATGATAGAAGCCAAACACAGAAAGTTATATACTGCATGAGTCTGTTTCCATAATGTGCCTGAAATACCAAAATTATAAAAATGGAAATAGAGTAGTGGACTTTATTACAATGTTAGGTTCCTGTCTTTGATATCGTATTTGAGTTATTTAAGATGTTATCAATAGAAGAAACTCGGTGAAGGGCACACTACACCTCTTTATGCTGGTTTTGCAATTCTCTGTGAAACTATAGTTATTTCAAAATAAAAAGTTTTATAGGAAATTCCCTGAGGCATCCCTCCCTCATCTTCCTTTCTCTTTCTGTGCATTTCATCTTTCCCAAGACTAGCTTCCTCCCTTTGGTTCTAGGTGCTAATGTTGCGGAATCTCTTTCCTTCCTTCTTTTCTTTATGTATTTAGTTTCTTTTAATTAGCCATAGTGCAGAAGCAAGTCATTCCCCATCCTGCTGTTAACCCTATTCTTTTAATAAAGGTTATATTTCCACATGCTCAATTCTAAAAGCAGCAGCATTTTTTTTTTTTAACTCTTAAAAAAAAAAAACAACAAACCCACTAACGAACCTGCCTTTTATTTTACACATTGTTCTTCGGGTCAGTAGCCCACACTACAAACATGTTTCCAACGTGTCTCAGAAGATGATTTTTTTTTGTTTTATATGGACGGAATGTTAATAATCTTGGTGTCTGTGGATTATGATCACATATTCAGAAATTGTTGGGAATACAGTGGCACCCAATATTATGCTCCATGAGTTTTTCATATACATCTCCATATCAAAATAATAAAAACAACAACCACAACAACAACAACCACCCTATGCCAGGCCATGTGTGCAGAGTTCGTTCAGAAGGTATATAACAGGGCGCATCGCTGAGAACACAGCCAGGTCTTGGGAACTGCCGAGCTCAATCTGGCAACACTTTGCGAAAGTACTGCTTGAGGTTCTCAAGAGCCAAAAGGGCCCTCTGGCTCTTCCAGTGGGCTCAGCCCTAAATATTTGGAGTCCTTTGAAAAAATTATGAGTTGCAGGTGTTTAAATTTTCAAGTATTTTCTTTTGGTCTTTCATTAAATAAGAAGTCATAACAACAACCAAAAAAATTACACTTTAATGGGGGTACTATTTACACTTAAAAAAAGCAGTTGTGCATTTTTCTTCAACCAAAACTTTCACCTCTTTTCTAAATTCCAGGCTTTAACAAAAGGCCGAACAAGAATAAAGTGAACAGAGCCCCGCCCCACTGCGTCGCGGTTGCGCGGGCTTCAGAACGGAGGAAATTTGTCCTTCGCGGGGACCCGTCCGGCGTTCGCGTGCGGCAAGATGGCGGCGGTCTCAATGTCAGAGGTGCTGAGGCGAGCGCTGTGGGGCAGAAGGGCAGCGGCTGTGGCTGCCGTTTCCGTTCGCTGGGTTCCGACCAGGTAACAGGACTGTCAGGCTTCTTCTTCAAGCTCTCGGGCGTCTCCTTCACTTCTGCGGGGGTCTCTGCGGCTGGGCCCCGGACAAGGCCTCCGGGAGGACGTCCCCGGGAGAGGGCGGGCGGCGCTGCTGGGGGAGGTCGCGAGCCGGGCGGCAGCGGCAGGGGTGTTCGGTTTCCTGGGGGCGTGTGTCCTGGAGCCGTGGGGCAGGTCTCCGGGCGGGTTGTCTCCGAGCGACTGCAGAGCCCAAAAATGGGGCGGAGTCTCACCGGTTCCCCGCTTCCCGCACCCTCCTTTTTTCACCTGCTGGCCTGTACCTCCTCCCCTTACCTGGGGGGTGAAATCACCTGTTGGCCCGTCACTCCCGTCCTTACCTGGGGGGTGAAGTCACCTGTTGGTCCGTCACCCCCGACCTTACCTGGGGGGTGAAGTCACCTGCTGGTCCATCTGTCTCGTTTACACCTGGGCGGGTGAAGACACCTATTGGCCCACCACTCTGGTCCTTACCCGCAGCGGGGTGTGAATTCCTGTTCGCTTTGAGTGGTGGTGTTTTGGTTCTGAACAGAAACAGTGTTTTATGCATCCATCTATCTGCTTGGGAGGAACACTTGGTGGGAAGTCAGCGTTGGTAAAATATTATAGGTTAATTTTTCAAAGGCTGGCTGGCAGTCACGCTGGGAGGTTCCCCATCCAGAATTTTTTAAACCCTCGTAGTAGTTCAGTTTTTGTTGTTACTGCTTTGTCTTGAAGCATTTTTGTAATGGTGACGTTTGTTTGCGACTACATCACTTAATCCTCCATTTCCCTGTTTTCCCGAATTTTCCAGATTTTATTGTAGCTCTGACGCGATAGCATGCACACACACAAGCATTCTTACCTGCGAGTAATTGTTATGATTTATCGCTGTTTTCACAGCTTGTTAGTATTGGGTTGGCCAAGAAGTCCGTTTAGTTTTTTCTGTAAAATAAAAGACACATCTTGATTTTCACCAGTAACTTTATTTGGGTTTTGAGTATGTCGACCGTCTCCCGCTAGTGGCTTCTAGTGGGTAGAGGTTGGGGTGCTGCTCAGCATCTTCCAATGCATAAGACAGCCCCACAGCCAAGGATTATTTGGTCAATAGTACCAAGAAACTTCACAAACCACTTCTGATACGTTCGATCAGTCAGTCACAGCACCTTCTCCATACACTGCACACATCTTTTTTTGCGTTTAGGTTGCGTTTTTACCTTTCTTGAAATAATACAGCATAATATGCTGAAATGTTGCATATTTTCTTTCATCTTTGACATTAAAGTGGCTGCACAAAAATTCATCAGTTTTGGTATTTTTTTTCCAATCAGCACTGATGTAACAGCTGTTACAATACAGTCGAACAAAATTGTTTCAATTGAAATTAAAGACAACTAAGTACTATCAGTAGTGCTTAGAGTCATGGTATGGAAAAAACCGAACAAACTTTTTGGCCAACCCAATATGAATCTACACCAAGGCGTACACAAAGGGTGTTCTGCCCCATACTAAATGTTGAGAACTCGGACAGAAGGGCTGGGTGGACTGATATGAAGGGTGCGGGACCAAGGGGAGCTGTTAAAATGTTAATTAATTTAGTGTTATACTCTTTAAAAAGGGAAACACAGAGGATTAGAACTGCAGTTAGAAAGAATTATTGGAGGTAATTTTTATTAAGGTTTTAAGTAGTGGGTTTTAGGTGAGGTGAGTGGGCTGTGGAACGACCTGAGACAGTAAGTAGTCTGGAGATGCGTGAGTAACAGAGTCATGGAAAACAAGGATGCAAAGACTGAGGGAAGGTCGGTAAGCTTGCAGTTAACTGTTCTGCATGTGGAGGACCCGAGGAGTGGAAATTATTTCTCTAAGGTCAAGTACTTCATTGGGTGACATAGGGCTGGACTAGAGGTGACTCAGCTTCGTTCTTGTTCTCCTAGACATTCTGGATGTTAATTTTGCATTCCCTAATAATAGTGTATCTACAGTTGCCCTAGAACTGAAAACAAATTCGAAGGGTCCACTGGTGCATGGTAATCAAAACATGGCTGTATGTCAGCAATTAGACTAGTTGAAGTTAAGACACTATGTTTTGGAAACTTTGATGACAATTAGCATTACCCAGATTTGAAGAGTTTCTGCTTGCAAGTGTGTTAGAAGAGATTTGGAAAGCAAATAAAAATTTAGGTCATATAAGATGACTTTTCTTTTACACTCTAAAAACCTTAGAAGCCAAGGAAAACAAATTTTAAACACAAGTCCAATGACACATTTATTTGCTTTCTATACCACTTTTGTTTTTAAACCCAAAAAGTTTATGATGGTCATCGCATTTCAGGGGACAATTATGGCCCTTCTCCCTTACATAGTATTTGCTATTCATCCTTAAGCACTGGCTTTCTCCCTTGTGCTTTGCAAGTAATGAGGATCTGAAAAGGTTAGTTATAGAAAGAGAACTAATAATGCTTAGAAAACATTTGCAAATGATGTAACATTTCAGATGACTTGAGGAAAATTAGGGAGGGTAAAATCAGTGAGGCACTTGGTAAGGAGAGGAGTAGTGAAAAAATACAAGTATTGCCAAAAGGGAACTACCAGTAGAAGGAAAGAAGCAGTGTCCGGCTACGTTAACTTGTAAATTTAAGTGTATCAGTAAAAAATAAAAAAAGCAAACCAAACAATCCAAGAACATACACATGAGAGAGAGAAAATCCCTTGAGCTGTGTCGATGACCTGGCTGGTCCAGTTCCTGGGCTCCTGCTCTAGAGTGAGTCTCCTGGCTCCGCGGGCCTTGCCTTCCCCTGGCTGAGGAGCGGGGAGGAGGGCAGGACGCATGGCCTACAGGTGTCCTGACTGTCCCTGACCTTCCTAAGGCATTGTCCAGGGCAAGCTTAACTAATTAGGATAAAACAGCACCCAGTTTCAAAATAGCAGTACGTAGCACTCAGCGGGCTTTGTTTTGTTTAACCTGTTCCTGTACACTTATCTCAGCCAGCCGGGTTTCATCACTTCTGACTTTGGACTGAGTCTTGCGTTCACCTCAAACAGAGCGCCTCAGGGTCTGCAGCAGGGTCTGGTGGCTGGTGGTGACTGGGCACAGGGAACCTTTTTCAGGCCTGTTTTGTGCTCCAGCCTCAGGCTCTGCCCGGTCGCTGTTTCCTTCTTTCAGCGCCAGGTCAACCAGTGTAAGCTCTGAGCCTGCAGGGGCCCCGAGAGGTGCGAGGTCCTGAGGGTGCGAGGGCTCTGGCATTGGACACCTTGCCGGGAAGGGGTCTCAGCCCAAATTTGAGAAACACTGAAGACATTAAAAACCAGTGGGCTGTCTTTACTTCAGATAAGCTGGATAAACAGATTCCTCTCTGAAGGGCAGCTACTCTTGCTGTCTTAAGAACATATCAAAGCCAAGGTTTTGAGCTTGAGGTGTTTCCTGGGTGCCTTCTAACAGGTTTCATTGTTTGGCTTATTTTCCTCATTAAAAAATACCCATAATTAGTTGGTCTAGTTCATCAGTAGCAGTATTTTTGTTGAATAATTCTTAGGAGAATTAAATATTTTAATACTAATAAAATACTAGAATCTTGTCTAGCCCATAGTAAACCTTCCCAAAATACATGTTAATTTATGTTAATTCAAACCTGAATATTTTTCTTTACTCTTGTTGGCAGATGGAATTACTGCCTAAAATAATTCACTTCCACTCCCTGTGACAGGATTACACATTGCTGCCCCACCGGCCAGGTGACTTGTTTTGGCCAGTGGACCGTTACTGGGACTGGAATACCTTGGGCAGCAGAAGCCTGTGGAGTGGCCTGAGTCTGATGGTGGCTCGCCGTGGCTCTTTTTCCCTCGGCTGAGGTGGACAGACCCTGAGTCGGGTCTTTTCCTAGATCCTGGAATGAAGATAGCAGGCAGCAAAGCAGAAGCTGATGCGTGTAGGCTGTATAAAATATAGTGGGATTAAGAAATAAACCTGTGTGGTATGCCACACAGGTGTTTGGATTGTTGGCTCCCACAGTGTAACACACATACATGTACACTTGAAAATGAGCAGGTCAGTAGCAAGGTCGCAGGCTTTTGAAAGGCTGGAGAACAATTTTTATTTAGTTGTGTATATTTCAGGGCACCTAGTGTAATGGCTTGCACCTAACTGGTAAATGCTTTTATAGATGAGTAAATACATATGTATTTAGAGATGATGTGTGATTGTGAGGAAAAGGAGGAAACCATAAGCAATATTTCTGTTCATAGCCACGTCAGTAAAAGCCAAGTAGGTACTAACTGTATACTGGGTTGGCCAAAAAGTCCATTAGGTGTTTTCTGTAAAATAAAAGACATTTTTCCCCTGGCTGGTGTGGCTTACTGGATTGAGTGTTGGCCTGCGAACCAGAGGTTCCAGTTCGATTCCCCAGCCGGGGCACATGCCTGGGTTGTGGGATAGGTCCCCAGTAGCGGGTACATGAGAGGCAACCACACATTAATGTTTCTCTCCCTCTCTCCCTCCCTCCCTCCCTCCCTCCCTTCTGTCTAAAAATAGAATAAAATCTTTTTTAAAAATCTGTTTTAAAAAAAGACATTTTTCATTTTTACCAATAACTTTATTGATCTGGATATTTTGAGTATTTTGGCTGTCTCCCACTATTGACTTCTAGTGGGTAGAGGCCAGGGGCGCTGCTAAACATCTTCCAATGCATAAAACAGCCCCACAGCAAAGGATTATTTGGCCAAAATGTCACCAGTACCCGGAAACTTCGTAAACCACTTTTGACACATTTGAGCAGTCACAGCACCTTCTCCATACATGGCACAAATCTTTTTTGTGTGTTTCAGTTGCATTTTTACCTTTCTTGAAATAATAAAGCGTGATACACTGAAAATGTTGCATATCATCTTCTATCTTCAGTATTAAAATGGCTGCACAAAAATTCACCAATTTTGATGTTTTTTTTTAAATGCACGCTGATATGACAGCCTTCACAATGCAGTCTAACAAAATTGTTTCAAATGAAGTTAAAGACAGCTAAGCGCTACTAGAGCCATCATACAGAAAAAACTAAATGAACTTTCTGGGCAACCCAATAAATGTGAATATAAAATATGTACAACACCCATCCTTTTCTAATTATTTGTAATGGTATAAGTTTAGGATATGCACCCAAAACTGTTTACTTTTGGAATGAAGTTGTCATAAATAGATTTTTTGTACTCATACATTTCTTCGGCAATTATCCTGGCTCCTCTTTTGTATTCAAATTAAAAAAGGTGGAAATGAATTTATTTGGAAAAGGGTACTCATGAAACATGAGAGCTTTCTGGGATAGTAATAACTAAATGTGACTATTAGACTTGTTCTCTGCAACCTGCTCTACATGAAATTTTTAAGAGTTTATAATCCATGGGGCTTAGTGGAGAGAGGAGGCGCAGCTCAGTTCCCGGGTAGTACATATTCGCGGAGGCCGCTGGTTGGTGCGGGTTGGGTACAGAGTAAGACATTTTGGAAAAGCTCCTAAAAATATATCCCTTGGTGAAAGTTGAGAATCATTTTTATGATCTTTATTCTGAGCATAAATTAATAATAGCAGCTAACATATATTCCTCACCATGTATTAGCCACTGTGCCAAGGACTTTACCTGTATTATTATCTCATGTATTTCTCATAGTAATCCTATGAACTCAGGTGTTCTTAGTCTCTGTTTTTTTCAGATAAGGAAACAGACACAGGTGGGGAAACAGATTTTTCAGTTTACAGGCATACCGCCTTTTGTCGTGTTTGGCTTTATTGGACTTAACAGGTGTGTTTTTTACAAATCGAGGGCAAGACCTTCCACCAGCAGAAAGATGGCGACTGGCTTTATGGTGAGACTCGCTGTATCGCGGCGGTCTGGAGCCCAGTCCGCGGCACCTCCAGGCTGGGCCTGCCGGTCACTGGGAAGCGGCCTGACTTAGCAGCCTAAAGGAATATGTCGGTTTTTTGCAGTGAGAATTACAGTGCCTGATAAGTATGAATTAAAACCTCAGTGTCTGCCTGGATTTCTTTTCCTTTTTGTGAGGTGTGTTCCTTGAGACACTACCTGAGGCTTTTTACTTTTACTCCACTGTTCCTTCGGTACCATGAGAGTCGCCAGTTGCAAAATTAGGGTTTTTTTCTTTTGTTTGTTTTTCAGGATTTTTTTTCCTGTAACTTTTGTAATTATTTTTGGTGAGAGACTTTCTGTAGGTAACTTGATTTTTTATACTTTCTCACTCTCTTAAACAAAATACATGTAATATATGCACTTACAAGGTATATTGAACATACTTTTTTGTCGTCTTACTCCAGTGATTGTTAGGAAAAAGTTACTGTATTTGGCTGCCTTTAAAAACTATCAAGTGTCTGTCATGCCTTCTGTGTTCTTGTGTCTGCTATTTAATAGTGTTTTGGGCTCCTTCCTTGATTGGTCTGCTTCCCCTCTCGCAGTTTCACTACCCCTTCTGACTTATGGGTCTGACTGTCAAGCAAGTAAACCTGTTAGGATTTTGTGTAAAGTAGGGTTAATGAAGCTCTGACGATGGTGATTAAAGCCTGGTGCTTTTTTAAGTTTGACATATAATACATGAGCTCTTATACCTTTTCTGTTTTAGTTTCCAAAGATTCTCATGGAACCTTATTGTACCTGAATTATTCAGTGGCCACATTTTTCATAATAACTTTCATCTAAATATTTGGGTATTTTAGCAAACTATTTTAAGTTTTTTGTCCTTTAAGTAATGGCATGAGAGCAATTCAGAATTTTATTTCAAATTTTCCGTCTGTTGTCTAAGTATTTTGATAAATGAATATAACCTTAGATTCTTTAGAACTAGTTAGTTGCTCAGATGTGACCTTTTCTTCCTAGACTTAATTTTTTTAACTGATTTTAGAGATAGATAGTAGAGATTTAGGAAGAGAAACATTGATTTGTTCCACTTATTGATGCATTCATTGGCTCATTCTTGTACGTGCCCTGACCGGGGATGGAACCTGCAACTTTGTCATATCGGGATGACATCCTGACCAACTGAGCTACCTGGCCAGGACCCTCACTAGACTTAATTGTTCCTTTATGGGATCATGCTCCATTCAGATCAGTGGTTTTTAAAGCATGAGCTGTGCATCAGAATCACCTGTTTTGGACATAAAAATCCAGTTACGTTGGCTCCAATATATATTGGTTCAGTAAGTTTAGGTTGAGGCTTAGTTTTGTGGTATTTCCAATGGGAAGCTAGGGCTGAAAACTAGTTTTTTGTTTTTTGGTTTTTCCCCCCCAATAGTTTTTATGCTGTATCTCGAAAGATGCACTCAAAGTGCACTTTTTCCTTGGGGGAGGGGGTAGAGATTTCCAGAAACAAACAAAAATACTTTAATTTTTGCATATTTTCCTAATCTCAGTTGTTTTATGCTTTTCACCCATGCACTGGATAGTGGCTTTTTCTTGGAGGAGCTTTTCCTTTGAGGCAAAGCAGGCATTTTGAGAATGCTGGAGAAGGCAGGCCGGCCGCCGGCCGTGCTACTCGCTCTCTAGAGACTCTTGTTCTTCCTTTTGGAAGGGCTCAGGTTTAATATAGCGCAGCTGTTGAACTCTGCCCTTCAAAGTTTTAAGAAGAAAGTGTTTTACCCTTTAAAATGGAAATGCCTTTTTTAGGGAGGTGGTCTTTGGTGGGTATATTCTCTAAGAAAGTTTCATGCTTTTCTAGAGTTCTTTTGTTTCAATGATTTCTTAGAATTGTTTCAGATGTTGAGAGCAATTGAGAGTAAAGATCTGGCTGCTTTTGTAATATGTTTTGCTATATGCTTAACAAAGCAGGATGAAGAGTTTATTTCTTCGTGTTTTTTAGGGCTCAAAAATATGTTTTATTCTTTATTCAGCCACTCCATACATAAGTAAATGGACCTTGAATAGGGTTTACCAGACAAAAGATTCTGTTCTAGATGACTGTTCAGCAAGCCATATGCTTCTCCTAAAAATGTCAGTCTGTCTTGATGAGCTTTAAAGTGAATACAGATGTTTTGGCTCTTTTGAGGACTACCACTCTTTGTGTGAAAGAGCACTTCTTTTTCAAGAGGTTTCTTTAAAATACTTAATAGAAATTTGCATGAAATTTATATTTATACCTTTTGTCTTTTAAGTCTAATGAAATGGGATTTAATTAGACATTAGTAATATAATTTTAATATTCTTAGTACAGATGAAATTTGGAGAATTAAATAGGTCTCAACATGGTTTTTTGTTAAGATTTTATTATGTATTTAGTCTTTTAAAATTTGAAACTTAAAGTGCTTTATAATACTTTTGTGCAGCAAAAGGTGATATTTTGTCGGGAAGGAATACTTTTTTTGATGTTCAATGACTTCTACTTTGGTAGGTTAACTCTAGAAGTTATAGTTAATAGATTCATATTATGTATGAGAAGAAGATTCTAGGATCATCCTGTTCCACCTTTATTTAATGCAAGAATGTCTAGAAATTCCTGCTTCTTGATTATCTAGCAATTGAGGAATTTATGGTGAATTTCTGGTAGCCCTAGAAAACCCTCTATACCTTTAGATTCGTTGGCAAATGATGTTTCCTTTTAATACTACATAGAAAAATTCTGACCCCCCATGCACACATCAGCCCTTCAGACAATTGAAGCCATTAGTCATCACTCATTCTTCCTGGGAGTCTGCGCTCCAGGCTTAGCCTGTCCAGCTGGTTTACCCTTTTATTAATGACCATATTTCTTAATGCTTTACTACCTCTTCTTGGTGGTCCTTAGAATGTATGCCATTCTGCCAGTATTTTTCTTTGAACTATATATATTGTTTTCTTATTCTTGAGCTTTGAGAGTTCTTAAAATATTCTCGATATAAGTCCTTTGTTTTACGCATGGTTTGCAAATATTTTCTCCCAATCTGTTTTTGTTGTTGTTGTTGTTGTTTTCTTTTAGCAGTGCCTTTTAGAGAGTAAAGGTTTTTAATTTTGATAAAGTCCAGTTTACCAGATTTTTTTCTTTTATCGATTGTACTTTTGTTTTCATGTCTAAGAACTCTTTGCCTAAGCTTAGACCATGAAGATTTTTTTCTTGTATTATCTTCTTGAAGTTTTGATATATTATGTTTTATATCCAGATCTCTGATCCATTTCAAGTGAATTTTTGTATAAGGTGTTGAGGTTTAAGCTGAGGTTAATTTTTTTGCATATAGATGTACACTTGTTGTACCATTTATTGTAAAGATCATCCTTTTCCATTGAGTTGCTTTTGTGCCTTTGTCAGCTATCAGTTGGCTGTATTTGTCGGGGCCTGTGTTTGTGTTCTCCAGCCTGTTCATTGGCAGTAGCACGCTTTCTCGGTCACTACAGTTTTATAGTAAATGTGTATTGTAACTGAGTAGTTGCGATTCTTCCAGTGTCCTTCTTTTTCAACATTTTTTAAGCCATTCTAGTTTCCTTGCCTTTCTCTCTACCTGAAATTTAGACTCAGTTTATCCATAGCTACAGAAAACCCAGGTGGGACTTTGAATGGCATTGCTTGAAATCTGTTCATTAATTTGAGAGTTGTCATTTTTACTATGTTGAGTCTTCTAGTCCATAAACATGGTATATCTCTTCACTTATTTATTAATTTTTTTATTAGTGTTTCATAGTTTTGAATGTACAGATCCTGATGTTTTGTTAGATTTATGTCTAAGTATCTTAGTTTGGGGAGATATGGTAAATAACATTGTTTAAAAATTTTGGTTGTTTTTTATACATTGCTGTATGCAGAAATAGGATTGATTTTTGAGTGTCGACTTTGTAATCTGCAGCCTTGCTAAATTCACTTGTTACTCCTGTAAGTATTTTTTATATTCTTTGGGATTTTTAAGTAATTAATCATGCAGTCTGTGTATAGGGTCAATTTATTTATTTTTGATCTGATCTTTAAGACTTTTGTTTCTTTTGTTTTCCAGAAGGATGTTAAATAAGAGTAATGACAGTAGACATTGTTGCCATTTACCAATCTTAGGGGAAAGTATTCACCAGTGTATAATGTTACCTGAAAGCTTTTGTCCATGTGGAAATGCCTTTTATGAAACGAGGAAGTTCTCTCCTCCTAGTTTGCTAATAGTTCCTGCCTTGAGCGGGTGTTGTAGTTTGATGCCTTTTTTTGTATCAATTGATACATTCTTTTTTTTTCCTCAGACTGTTAATATGGTGAATTATATTGACTGATTTTCAAATACTGAACCAACCTTGCATTCTCAGGATAAACTCCACTTGGTCATGTTGTTTAATTCTTTTTATATAATATCATATTTGATTTGCTAATTTTTTTTGTAGATTTTTACGTTTAATGTTTATGGAGGATATTGGTCTGTGGTTTTCTTTTTTTGTACTGTATTTCTTTAGCTTTGGACTCATCAGATGAGCTGGGAAGTGTTTCCTCATCTTGAATTGCTTTAGTTTCATCCCCAAAGTTTTGATATATTATATTTTATTTTCATTTGCTTCCAAATATTTTCTTATTTCCCTTGAGACTTCCTCTTTGATGCATGGGTTATTTAAAGATGCTTTGTTTAATTTCCAAGTATTTGGACGTTTCCCTGTCCTTCTGAAACTTATTTCTAGTGTCATGCCATTATACCCTGAAAACAGTTCCCTGTGACTCCCTTTACAGTTTCCATGAAACCTGTGGCTCTTGTACCTTGCACTGTACTGCAGGCCTGCCTTTGCACTCACAGCAGTGGCTGAGGGATGGAAGGACACAGGAAAAAAACAAAAAAGCAATAGGTGGTGTTGCTGCCTTGTCAGAATCATAACTTCAGTGAATGGAGAGAAACATTTCCTTCCCTGAGAGTTTTGGCTCTAGCAGGTTTCCATGTGACCATGGGGTTGCCTCTGGCTGGTGCATGTTTTAGGAAAGAACAGGAGAGAAAAAATATGGGTGATTTCTACACTCACCCATCTCTTCTCATCCATTATCTACTCCTTAGGACAGAATATGTCTGGACAGGAGCTCACTGTGGATCCCCTGCTTATTAGTTGGGGTAGGGGATGATGTTGGGGAAACATAGGGTAAACTCAGTGCTGCGGGAGGGGTCCTTCAGATTCTGATGATTTCCCCTGACCTGCCTGTTTACCCTTCAGAGTCTTCAAATAGCTGCTCCAAGCATCCTTCCTTGGAGAGATGGGGCAGACAGCGCTTACTACTTCATCTTGTGTTACTACATCGTCTTGTGTTACTACATCGTAGGATCAGTCATCCTATGATGAATTATTTTTAAACTGAATTCAAATATATCTTGCACTTTAGCACATTTGAATGGATTGAAAAGATCTAAAGAGGGCTCAAAAAGTTCTTCATACAGTCAGATTGTAAACCATTGATTCTTAACAGTGGTGGGAGGAAGGGAGGAGTTAACATACCAGAATCTTAGAAATGGGGCAAAGAAAGGATTTCAAAATACATGTGCCTTTAGTTGAAAATCATGACATTTAATAAAAGATGCAAGTTTGTTGCACATGTAAGAGGGTAGAAAAGTACATTGAGTCAGTGGCTTAGACCATCAACCAATAAATCTTAACTACTTTGAGAGAGTTCAGGAGTCAGAGATTTGTTTTGGGTAACTGATGGAAATTTTGGTGACATCTCTCTAGAAATGTGTGCAGTCACATCTGTTAAACCAGAGCTACATTTCTGGGGAATTCATGGATCCCAGACTTTGTAGCCCTTCCATAGAGAGTATTAGATTGTATGTAATGTTTTGTTTATACTAGCTCTTACATTAGACCTTTCGGTTACAAGTGACAGAAACCTAGAAACTCAAATGTCTGGCTTAGGCAAGTAGAGGGAACTGGTTTATATTACTGAACAATGGGAGGGGCAGGCAAGGGTAACAGAGTGACAGCTGCTGTTGCATATTGTTTTCTCCTGCGTGGCAGATACCATACCCAATGGAAGTTTTTCAGGCTTAATGTCTGATGACTTTATTACCAGGTAGGGATTGAAAAATCCATGCTTTTGTACCAAGTTTAAAAAATCTTGGGGAAATAATTGAGTCAGATTAAACAGACTCAATTATAATAAGGATTTACTATAACATAGTCATTATTTGTAATGCTAATTATACTGCTGTGTCATATGCATGTAGATCATAGGAACTCCAGTGTAATGAAAGGTGGGCCCCCCCTGAACAAAAATTAAGAACCGGTTTATTTTATATTGAGATATCTTTAGGGAACAAATAATGTTGGTATACATTGTGTAGGCTGACCTATTAACCTTTTTTCCTAATGAATGATAAGACTTTGCTTGCTAAAGTTTGTTCACTCAGTCAACAACTATTTGTATTTCTTTTCTAGTCTCAAAAGACTGTACTTCTCCAGACTCTTCTAGGAGGTATGGTCTTGGGACATCTGCTTTGAGGGTGACTGTAGGCAGAAGTGCTCAAGCAGAGGCCACATGATTGTTTCTCTGGGTCTGTGGATGGGCTTTGTCTGGGATTGGCATTTCCTAGAGTTGAGTCTGAGACAGGACGTGAGTGTAGGCCGTTTACTTTTGAGTGGACCTGGGGACCACAGGTCAAGAGCCAGGGGGTGAGATGGGGAAGGAAGGAGAAGAAACTGACCCTGAGACTGCCGCTGTGAGCAGTAGAGGCTCAGTCCCCGGAACTCCCTGAGAAGCACACAGGATGCCTTTCCGTGTCGTCCACGGGACAGATGGAGGACTTGGACATTTATCTACTGGCTCTGACTCCCCTTTGGTGGCAGGAGGTATTTACTCTTACTACTTTGAGCTCTGAGTATTTGGGCCCCTGAAGACCCTGAGGCATAACAGGTTCACTTGAGGTAGGATGTTGGTGATGGCCTGAGTCTGAGCTCCTGTAGCTGAGATGACAAGGGGGCCCGGAGAACGAGCGCCAGAGGCTGCTGGTTGCAGGCTTCCTCACGACTCAGGAGTCTCCACAGCCTATTTTTCGGAGGTGTGCTAATGATAAGTCTACTATACCATTTATAGGCTTCGAATTCAAGCTGTTGATGTGGCCAGTTCCCTTAATAATCTTACTGTTGTCCTTAACTCTAACTTTGGGAAAAACTGTGTTCCAGAGGTTTTGTATTAACTCTTAATATTCGCCGTGGCTGTATTTGCTTTCTGAACACTAGAACTGCTCTATTAGATCCATCACGTCGGTATCACAGAGTAGGAGGAGCACACATTTTGAAGTCAGCTCTATCAGCGTTTGAATCCTAGCTCTGATATTTCCTATCTCTCTGCTTGCCTTCTGTTTTTTGTTTATAATGTGGACTTAATAATTTGTTTCATAAAGTCTGTAAAGTCCTTAGGGCAGTGTCTGGTATAGGCTAAGTGCCTAATAAATGTAGCATCATCATCATCATTATTCTTTCTTTTGTGCCTTGTTTTTTCCTTCCTTTCTTCTTGTTCCTTCCTTCTCCACCTTTTTTTTTTTTCCTCCTTTTCATAAATCCTTCCTAGATTGTAGTTCCTCTTTCTGGATTATCAGAACGTCTTCGATTTTGTCTGTGTACTAGCAGTATTTTATGCGTGAATCTGTAGAAGAATGATCTGCACCTGGCTCTCTCTAGATTGTGACCTCTTACACACGCCTCAGCTCCGCAACCTGTTCTTAGCATCCATCATTGCACGGACATAGCTTTCATCAGGGTTGACAGTGACCCTGTTGCTAAATGAATAGACTCTTCTCAGTCCTTATCTTACTTGACCTTTGCAGTCGCAAAGAATGACTTTCTCAGTCTTGAAAGATTCTTCCTTTGACTTCTATTTTGTTTTTCCTCCTTCTCAGTTCCTTTTGAATGCCCATCATCTTTTGCCCATACTTCGAACTGTCAATATTTCTGAGTTTGATTTATATAGCTCTTTATTTTTAAAAAATGTTTTATATTACATATTTATATATACACGAATATGTGTCACATGCATGTTAGGAAGCATAAGAACTAGAGAATTACTAATATTTTCATTTTTGCATGCTCTGTGATAGGCTGGATAACCCTACCCCAATATGTTTGTCCTGATTACCCCAAACCCGCGGACTTTGCAGACATGATGAAGTTGAGGAACTTGAGAGGAGAGGTTATCCTAGGTTATCTTAGCAGGCCCTATGTAATCAAACAGTCCTTCTAAGAAGCGTGCAAGAGGAAATCAGAGGCGATGGGAATGTCAGCATGGGAGCCCTGACCAGGGTGCTGCGAGCACAGGCACCACAAAGCTGGCAGCCCCTCAGCGCTGGGGAAGACAAGGAGCAGGTTCTGCCCTGGAGCCTGCAGAGTGGACCAGCCTCCTTCCACATGACACTGGGCAGTGAGAGCCGTTCTGGATTGAGGACCTCCAGTACTGTAAGAGAATAAGCTGTGTTGTTTTCATCCACCAAATCAACGGGAATTTGTTACAGCAGCAATAGGGAACTAATACGCTCTCTTTCTGTCTCATTCTCCACCATGACTTTGGTTGCCATCTGTTTACACTGAAACCTAAATGCGAACAGTGAATTCACATCATATATAGTTTTCACTCAAGGAAGTCAACACATATCCCTGGCAACTAAAAAAGAGTAATAAATATTTAAAAAAATATTTAGAAATTCAAGTTAATTCTCTCATTGCTCTTCTTAGCAATTGTTTGGTGTTCCACCAAAGAAACAGCACTTTATTCCAGCGCTCGAGGACTGGATTATTCCGAGGAGCTGTATGGGTCTCCAGCCAGGGGACCACAGGGCTTCCTCAAGGGTTTCCAAAGATAACTTGTCTCGTGGCAGCTTCCATCTCACACACTGACTTTTGGACCTGTTCTTCATGTAAGGTGTGACTCTGTATCTTCTTCTTGGATGTTATGCCCTCAGAGCCAGTCAAGCCATCTGCACTGAGCTTATCTGACACAATTGAATGGTCATCTCCTCCTCTACGGCACTTGTCCTGTGTCCTGTTCTCCTCCGTCACCACTACCATCTATATGTCATTCTTGTCACCTCTCTCTCAGGCTTTCTGTCAAGGACCCTTTGGTCCCAGCCCCGAGGCTCACTGAATTTCCATCCTTCCTGCTCCCAGTCCCCAGGTCCTCAGCCTGCATCTGTTCTTGCTGCTGCAGGGCAGTGCCCTGGCTGCTCAGCCTGCCCTGCCAAGCCTGCTCCTCCCTGCTCTTCCGCTGCTGCCTCTTTTCTCCACTCATCTGCTCACCAGCTCCCTCTGGCCCAGTCCCCAGCCAGACACACGCTGTGCTTTGGGGATCGTGTAGGCCCGCACTTGCTCTCTCCTAACGGAGGGTCTGTCTGCGTGGAGCACTTCTTCTGCTCTCCTTGTCTTCCCTGCCCAATTCCACCTCGGTACCCTCTGCCTGTTTAACTTCTCTTTGGCCTCAGGGGGCACTTTAAGCATTGCTTTCTCTAAGGAGCATTATTTGAATCCCCAGGCTTAGGTAGTGGTCTCAGGGCCCCCTGTTCTTGCCCCTGTGCCTCATTGTGATCGCCGGTTTCCTTGCCTGTGTCTCCCACTGGACTGGAGCTCTTTGAGGCCAGGAACTGTTTCTTCTTCACCTTTGTGTTTTCACAGCCCAACACAGTGATTAGCATCCATTGATACTCAGTAAATATGTGTGCACTCGTTTGATTATGAAATATATACATAAAAAGTATTTCATAACATTTTAAGCAGGATAGCATAAAGTTTGTTTTCCTTATCATATACCATGTGTGTTTTAAATGTAACTAACTGTCACGGACAACAGTGTTACAGATCACTGAAAAATGATGATGACGTACGCTTAGTTTTGTGATGCACCCTGTTTCTTCCTTATATTGAATAATCGTATTGCAGACTTTATCTTAAGCCAATATTTATTAAAACGTGTAAGTGGAATTCTGTCAGCTTTTTGTGTGATATGGGTTTTTACTAGTACTTCAAAGTTTTTCATCAAACAAATAATGGGAAAGATGGTAATGTATTGCAAATTTAAGTAATTGCCAATAATAAAGTAAAAATTTTTTCGGTTGTAAATAGTTGTGTAGCTATTACACTGCAGATCTTGGGACGGAAGCGTGCTGGATACACAGTATAAACCCTGACTTCGGAGATTGAGGATTAACATTCTGCTCTTACAGTCCACAGTAAACAAACCACGTGGTTTTACTTAATTAGTTAAATTTGTTCAGTTTTATTTATTTTTAGAAATAACAGCAAATAAAAAGTGGACTCAGGGTTTAAGGCATTTTGGAATATTGTGTATATTGTTAACTTTTACTATTTAATTTACTGGAAGGGAGTTGGGAGGAGACAAAATAAGCATTAGGGGAAAAAAATAAGCATATTTTGTAAAATAAAGAATTGATGCCCTGACTGGGTAGCTGGTTAGAGCGTTATCCAGATATGCCAAAGTTACAAGTTCGATCCCCAGTCAGGGCACATACAGGAATCAATCAATGAATGCATAGATAAGTGGAGCAACAAATTGATGTCTCTGTCTGTCTCTTTTAAAAAAAAAAAAGCATGACTTTGCAACCAAAATTGAAACTACTGGTTTTGTGGTGTTATACCTAATTTAAAAATAAACTGTGAACATGTTTGTCTAGACTGTACCACACATAATAACCACTAAATATGTGAATTAATATGCCAAATGTTTTTTAAATTCCCTTCTCAATTCTGTAACATTGGATGCTCAATGAAAACAAAGTATCTGGACAGCACAGGCAGCGTTGTTAAGGACGCTTTTCCTGATAGCCCCGCCACATCCCACCATACCTCCCTCTCCGTAGTGCACAGTTGTCCCTCCTTGCACAGCAAAGCACCTCGGGTACACCTTTATCACAGAAATTACCACTAACATTCAGTGCAGTGACAGTGAAATTATCGCTTCTATGTCTCCCGTCCCCTGGTAAAACCTTGAAAGCCAGCTACTGGGTATAGCATTATGCAGAAGACATAGTAGATGTTTTAATAGGTGGTCGATGAATTTAGGATAAGAATTAGAATCTTGGTATACGTTCTTAAATATATGTGGTCAGCAGAGCTCACTTGGGCTTTTTGAACATAGATACACGATTTTGTAGTCGTTAAGTGTTAACTCTTCCAGACTTCTCCTCAAAGAGTATTTTATTGATTGTATATTTGTCAACATAGCCAAAATGTGTTAAGGTTAAAGCATCTTGTTTAGATGTAGCCTAGTGATTGTAGTTAATAATATTGTACTGCATGTTGCTAAGAGAGCAGGTCTTAAAAAGTTCACATCACAAGAAAAAAATGGTGGCTCTGTGTGGTGATGGGTGGTAACTAGACTTGCTGTGGTGGTCATTTCACAGCAGACACTAATGTGGGGTCCTTTTCTTACACACTTGAAACTAATATACTGTGATATGTCATTATATTTTAATTTCTAAAAAATAATCATCTTTAGGTAAATGTGTATTTAAAAGATGGAATGTTTTGGAAAGTTAATGGAAAAAGTACTGGTTTCATGTCTCATTGTCTCACTGATTAGACTAGTTTTGTGATTGAAATCAAATTGCATATATAATTCTAACAACACTTTTTTAAAAGTCAAACTTAGATGTATTACTTAAGTAATTTACTTAGGGAAGTCACTGAGAGTTTTAATTATTCTGTTCAGGTTGAGTAGTCCACAGTTTTATGACTGCATTTGGATGTATCTTACAGTAGTTGAGTTTTTCTTGAATGGTGTGAAACTGGTAAGGGAATAACAAGCAGGCTCTTTTCTTCATTACACTAATCACTGAAGTTTAGTGTGTGCGACTTGACTTTTATGTGTCCTTTTGTGCACTTTTGCATATATATTGGGTGGTGTTACATTTATGAGGTGATAAAGTCTAAGATTGTGTTTGATACTTATTTTTAAAATTCTTTTTGAAATTATTTAAACAAGTTAATAGGTCTGTCCAGTTTACAGACATGAATTATTTTAAAAAATACTGTATTTCAAAGGGATACTACTTTCTAACTAGTATTTTCAGTTTTTCTTTTATTAAGAACTTATCTCTAGTTACATTAATTTATTTTATTACTAGATCTTTCCTTGATTTATGCCTTATTCCAAAAAATAATTGCTCTGAAAAAGGCCATAGGTAGCATATCTATTGTAGCTGTTTAGGGAAATGAATTATTGTTTAGTTATTTTTAATTTGAATTTTTTTGTAGTTGAATCCATGTCTTAGAATTGGCATCCATTTTTGGGTTAAGCTAATAAAAAGTTAAAACATCTCAGTGGAATTTAATTGTTAATTTACCAACATTACTTTTTGAAAAATAATACTAATGATTGCTAATGATTTTACCTGGAACATACCAGGAACAGTGCTAAGTGCTCATTATTTACACTTCCTTTTCTCTTCTCCATCACTCCAAGAGGTGTGATTCCTTGGTAAAGGACAAAAAGGTGGTGGTCCACTGAGATGGTCTGTGGTCAGTCAGGTCAGAGAGCAGGGGCCCCCACTGACAGCTGGTTCACAGACCCTGTGAGGAGACGATGGGTCCACCAGTGGGGAACAGTAGCAGCAGGCAGATGGCCGGACTGGTCGCGTCAGGCAGCAGTGTCTTCCTGGACGTGGGAGCCCCGAGGAGCTGGAGACCTCGGGTGCTATCCTGCAAGTCTACTCAGCAGAGCCTTCTGGGTTACTAACCTTGTTCACTGGCTCCCACGCTGTTTTTCAGATACCCCTCATTTTATCGAGGAAAAATAATTTCCGCCTTGATTTATGCCAATACAAAAATCTTATAAATTTTGATGATGGTATTTGAAATTTATGTCTCTAAGTAGACTGTTCTGGAGATTAACTAACCACCCCAAGAGTGTAGATTAAAGTTAACTTGTACACATTCGATAGTACCATTAATACTGAGGATTTTTCTTACTTCAACAGCTGAACTAACATTTATTGAGCGTTGACCAAGTACCAAGTATTCCTTGAAGCTTTATATAATGTTACCTCATTTAATCGGCATGATAACCATATGCAGTGAGTAAAGTTATGGTCAATGTTACTTCTCAGTGGACTATTTTGAACAGATAATGCCATCATCGAGTTCTGTGCATAGAAGTAAATTAATGTATGAGTCTCCCCCTCATCTTTGACCCCCATCTTTAGTACTGTTCTCCCCACCTCTCAAGAAATAATTGGTATTAATTTCTTAAACTTGGAGTTTGTCTATGCAGAGTCAAGCAAATATATTCTTACCCTTTTACATTTGCCACAAATGAAGCATACTAATCATGTTTTTCATTTTGCTTTCAATTTTACACTTATTAAAATTTTTGCACATGCAAAAAATCCATACACCCACCACCTCATTTGACATTGTTAATATTTTGCTGTTTTTTGCTCATTTTTCCTGTATGCATTACATGTGTAATAGGTAAGCGGAATGTGTATGTATGAGTATATATGCATATATGTGCACATGAGCAAAATGCACATATATTCTTTTTTGAAAGTAAATTATAAGTGTGGTACTTGGTTGTTAAAGACTTTCATTTTTTGAGAAAAAGTCCCACCAGCTGGTGAAGGCATTGAAGCAGAGGAGTGGCCTGGGTGTGCCTGCTTGGTGGTGGGGAAGAGGCCAGTGAGCAACCGCTGTGGAGTCCGGGAAAGGGCAGGGGCAGAAGGAGAGCTGTGGGGTTGGTAGTCTGTGTTATTGGACAGAAAAAGAAAAGTTGGCTGTTCACATTTTTTTTAGAGAAAATCCGGAAAAGAAGTGTTTGTTACAATCTCTTGTAGGGTTTCCTTTCCTCTCTTGTCACTAAATGAACTGGTCCTGTGTGTTTCTAGAGGGGAAGAAATGAACATTTATTTCTCTCTGCACCAGGCGCTCTGTACCAGTTACTTAACATGTTATTTAAGTCTGCCAGTCATTGCGGGAGGTGTTATTATCCTCACTTCTGCAGATGAGGAAACTGAAGTGTAGCATTGTGAAGTAATTTGTTCAAGATCATATTGCTCTGAAGTGGCAGATCCGGAATTTTAACACAGGTCTGGCTGACTCCAGAGTCACTGTGTGACCATTTTCTAAATTGTTTCATGAAGTCAAAGAAAGTCTGTGTATTTTGGTGACTTTTTTTCTTCTAAATGTATTTTTAATCGTAATAATCAGCCTTTAAAAAATAGTGTGCCAAGAATGCCAGATTTGGCAATGAACAGATACTCATCTTTGAATTGAAGAGTAAACACCTACCAGCTAGCTTTCTCTTTGATATAATTCAAAGAGAATTACATTGCTAGAGTGCTGCTCTGTTCAACTATCATATCCTGTAAATTCAGCATATTTTTTGTGATTGAATTTATTGTTTATTTTATTTTAAATATATTTATGATACAAACATGATTCCAATGGCTTTATGGCAGTTAGAAGTTTTAAACCAAAAGATTCATAACCTGAAGTAAATAAGCAATAAGTTGGGATACTTGAAAGTGAAGATAAATGAAGATAAAATTCATGGCGTTTTCCAAAAAAAAAAAAAAAAAATTAGGTGAGCTGTCCAAGATGAAACAGTAGTATTAAGCTGCTGTGAAACAAATTATCTAATGGATTTTGACACCTCTTGTGCTTTGAAGGCATAAGAAAATAAGGTATGTTGCCCCTAATGACCAAAAATGTAGCTTTTTAAAAGTGACATCTTTTTCCACTTGAAAATAGTAAACTCTCAATCTATAATACTCCCAGCCTCAAATGGTTAATGTGAGACAATGTACAACTTAAGTTCTCATGCGGCATTCCCTAGAAAAATACATGGATAGAGAATTGCTTATTAAGCAGTGTTAGTCAGGATATAAACCCCAAAATACCTGTGGCTTAAAATAACAAAAATTTATTTCTTGCGCATGCTGCACGTCCCTTGCTGGGAACTCCACCCCTCCATTTGTCCTCACTTGGGACCCAGACTAACCACTGTTGGTTGCTGTCATGGAGGAAAAGTGATAGGTAATTATGCACCGACTTTTAAAGCTTCTGCTGTGTCACTTCCTCTCCTGCTTCATTGGCTGGAGTAAGTCACATGCCACACTGGACTTGAGAGAGATGTCACCATATGCTTGGTAGGAGAGCAGGAACATTAGTGCACAGCTGGAAAGACTGACACACACACCTTATGGGGAACATGAAGAATGTTCATTACTAGAGCCATTTTTTTAACTAGATGCTAAGTGCCTCTGAAGTAACTGCCTATGATGAAATTAAGGATCTGGATGCTGAAAGGTGGAAAAGATAGGTCACTGAAAATGTCCAGTAGTTTTGTATTAGGTAGGCTTTTGTATTAGGTTTTGTGCGTTATGTTTTTATGAATATATTAAAGATTTGCTCTTTGTGCTTATTTGTAACATAAATCTATTAGTGAAGATTTAAAATTCTCAACTACTTTTATGCAAAACGTGTTGAATAATGGTGCCAGTGCAATGATGTGGTAATTGGTATTAAGTATGATGATAAGGCATCACTTATACATAGACATGTACTAGAAGTTTTTAAAAAAATGTATAATTTGGGAAAATATGCTACATGAGGCAGTACAAGTGAATAATGATATTGAAGTTAAACAGCTTCAATTTGGTCTTCTAAAAGTTTATGAAGAGTGAATATATGTGTGTGTGTGTGTCCAGAAAAAGTCCGACCTTTGTTGTTATAACGAGAATGGTTTGCGCAACATCGATGTCACCTGGCAGCCAAGGAGAATGGACTGGAATGAGCATGCGTGAACAATGACGACTTCACTGTACTAGTCAGAACAGTAGATGCCATTCAGTCAGCATGTGCACTATGGCTATAGCATTAAAATGACTTAAGTGAGTAGAGCAACGAATCTGCATCAAATTTTCCATTAAGCTTGAACATTCCCCTGTGAAAACTATTCGGATGATTCAGAAGGCAGCAGCTGTGGGCATCTGGTGACCGGCAGCTTCATCACAACAATGCGCCTTCTTATGCATCACATCTCATGCATCACATCTCATGCAGAATTCTTTGGCAAAACATCAAATCCCCCAGGTGACTCAGCCCCGCTACAGCCCAGATTTGGTGCCCTGCAACTTCTGGCTTTTCCTGAAACTAAAATCACCTTTGAAAGGGAAGAAATTTCAGACCCTCAATGAGATTCAGGAAAATCTGATGGAGTAGCTGATGGCGATTGGGAGAACTGTGTGAGGTCCCAAGGTGCCTACTTTGAAGGGGACTGAGGCATCCTTGTCCTATGTACAATGTTTCTTGTGTCTTGTGTCTTCTTTAATAAATGTCTCTTTTTCATGCTATATGACTGGATACCTTCTGGCCAGACCTTGTGTATATGTAGGACACTTCTACATACATACAGGAATAAATAGACTTTCTCTAAGCAGAGTTACAAATCCTCAACTTTGACAAGATTTTGTCAGTGTGTTCCTCTTTATTGGTAGTGTAAACCAGGTTTCAACAGTTCTTCACAAGGCATATTCTTTTTAATTTTAATTGTAAAATGTACATAATAAAAGTTTTACCATTTAACCATTTTGAAGTACATTCAATAACATGAAGTATATTCAATTGTTGTGCAACCATCACCACCATTTATCTACTGAACTTTTTTCCATCTGCCAATATTGAGCCTCTGCATCTGGTCCTCACTAACTCTCCTTTCTCCTGTCCCCCCAGCACTTGACTTTCTGTCTCCGTGAATCGAGTGGTCTAGGTACTTCATATCTGTGGAATCGCATGCCGTGTCCTTTTGTGACTGGCTTATTTCGCTTAGCATTTCTTCAGGGTTCATCCCTGTTGTACCATGTGTCAGAATTTCCTGGCTTTTTAAGGCTGATGATATTTCATTGTATGTATTTTTAATCCATTTATCCATCACTGGACACTTGGGTTTACCTTCTGGCCACTGTGAATAATGCTGCTGCAATCATTGGTGAACAAATATCTAGCTGAGTACCTGCTTTTAATTCTTTTGTGTATATATGCAGAAGTGGTATCGCTGGATGATGTGGTAGTTCTATTTTTAATTTTTTTTAGGAATCATTGTACTATTTTCTAGCAGCTACACCATTTTTCATTCCCACTGGTGGTTGCAGTTTTTCCACATCCTTGCCAACACTTGCTCCTTCCTCCCCTCCCCTCCCCTCCCCTCCCCTCCCCTCCCTTTTCCCCTTCCCTCCCCCTTTTATTCCTTTGTCATCCCAATTACAGTCTTGTGTTATCTCTTGGTTTTGGTTTGCATTTCCCAGACTATTAGTGATGTGTGCTTATTGGCCATTTCTGTCTCTCTTTTGAAGAAATATCTATTCAAGGTCTTTGCTCATTTTCAAATTGGTTTGTTTGTTGTTTTGTTGTTGAGTTTTAGTAGTTCTTTATATATATTATGGATACTGATTCCTTGTAAGATGTGTGATTTGCAGATACTTTGTCCATTCCATTTCTTTTTCTTACTGAATTACCACAGTTTATCATTTCAACTATTGAAGAACATTTCGGTTGCTTGCAGATTTTGGCAGTTATAAATAAACATTCCTGTGCATATTTTTGTGAGAACGTATGATTTTAGTTCAATTGGGTAAACACCTAGTAGCACAGTTGCTGAATTGTATGTAAAATTTCTTTAGCTTTAGGCCTTGGCCAGGTAGCTCATTTGGTTAGAGTCTTCCTAGTACACTGAGGTTTCTGGTTCAATCCCTGGTCAGGGCATATACAAGAATCAGCCAATCAATACGTAAATAAGTGGAACAGCAGATTGAGTCTCTCTCTTTCTCTTTCTAAAAGTCATTAAATAAAATTTAAAACAAACACACAGACTTTGTTTAGCTTTGTAAGAAACTGCCAAACTGTCTTCCACAGTGGCTATAGCATTTTGAATTCCCACTAGCATGAATGAAACTTCTAGATCTTACACATGCTCACCAGGGTTTGGTGGTGTCAGTTTTTTAATTTAGCCACTTTAATAGGTGTGTAGTGGTGTTTAATTATTTTAATTTTCAATTTTCTAATGACGTATCATGTTGAGTACCTTTTTATGTAGTTATTTACCATCTACATTCTCTTCTTTGCTGCGGTGTCTGTTTCAATTACTTGACCACGGTTTAATCGGGTTGTTTTCTTACTATTGTTATTTTTAGGGGAGCTGTTAAATATCTTTTTCAAATACACTTTACATTCAATATTATGTTGTATTAGTTTCAGGTGTACAGCATAGTGGCTAGACAGTCATATACTTTCTAAAGTGTTCTCCCCATATTTCCAGTGCTCACTGACACCATAAATAGTCATTACAGTATGACTGACTGTATTTCCTGTGCTGTACTTTACATCCCCATTGTTTTCTTATTTTTGAATTTTAAGAGTTCTTTGTGTCTTGTATATACACGTTCTTTGTCAGATATGTATATTGCAGATATTTTCTCCCAGTCAGTGCCTGTCTTTTCATTTTCTTAAAGTGTCTTTCACTGAGGAGGAGCTTTTAATTTTAACGAAGTCAAACTCATCTATTTTTTCATGGATCATGCTTTTTGTGTTTTAGCTAAAAATTCAGCACCACACCAACATCGTCTAGATTTTCTCTTTTCTCTTATGTTATCTTCTAGAAATTTGATAATTTTCTTTCTTTCATTTAGGTTTATGGTCCATTTTCTTTTTTTTTTTAAGTATATTTTATTATGCTATTATGCTATTGCACTTGTCCCGTTCTTTTTCTCCCCTTTTGCCCTGCACCCTCCCTCTCTCCAGCATTGCCCTCCTTAGTTTATGTTCATGGGTCATACATGTAAGTTCGTTGGCTTCTCCATTTCCTGTACTGTTCTTAACCTCCCCCTTTCTATTTTGTACCTTCCAGTTATACTTCTTATTCCATGTACCTTTTCCCCATTCTCCACCCTTCCCCTCCCCACTGAGAACCCTCCATGTGATCTCCATTTCTGTGATTCTGTTCCTGTTGTAGTCATTTGCTTAGTTTGTTTTTGTGTTTTAGATTCAGTTGTTGAGCATTGTGAGTTGTCATTTTACTGTTCATAGTTTTGATCTTTTCCTTAAGTAAGTCCCTTTAACATTTCATGTACTAAGGGCTTGGTGATGATGAACTCCTTTAACTTTACCTTATCTGGGAAGCACTTTATCAGCCCGTCCATTCTAAATAATAGCTTTGCTGGATAGAATAATCTTGGATGTAGGTCCTTACCTTTCATGACTTTGAATACTTCTTTCTAGCACCTTCTTGCCTGTAAGGTTTCTTTTGAGAAATCAGCTGAGAGTCTCATGGGAAATCCTTTGTAGGTAACTCTCTCCTTGTCTCTTGCTGTTTTTAAGACTCTCACCTCATCTTTAATCATGGGTAATTTAATTATGATGTGTCTCAGTGTGTTCCTCCTTGGGTCCAACTTCTTTGGGATTCTTTGAGCTTCCTGGGCTTGTATGTCTTTCCTTCACCAAATTGGGAAAGTTTTCCTTCGTTATTTTTTCCAGCAAGTTTTCAGTTTCTTGCTCTTCCTTTTCCCCTTCTGGCACCCTTGTGTTTGGTGTTGGAATGTTTAAAGTAGTCCTAGAGGTTCCTAAGCCTATCCCTCTTTTTTTGAATTCTTGTTTCTTCATTACACTCCAGTTGAATGTTTATTTCTTCCTTCTGTTCCAAATCATTGATTTGAGTCCCATTTTCCTTCCCTCACTGTTGGTTCCCTGTATATTCTTCTTTAGTTCACTTTGTATAGCCTTCACTTCTTTTATTTTGCATCCATACTCAATCATTTCTGTGAGCGTCCTTAAAAGGATAAAGCAAGTACCATTTGCTGTTGTGGTACCATTTGCCTAGCAGGCCTGTGACCTTGTTAATCATGACTGCCATTTTACTCTTCAGAGCTTATATCCCCAGGACTTGAAATTACTGGAAAGCAAGAACAGAACTGCTCCCTACAGCCACAGGCAGATGGTAACATTGGAACAAACTGCAGCCTCCTGTTACAACGCCTCAACAGCCTAGGGACCTCACAGCAGCACCCCTACCCTTTTTTAATCCAATTATAATCCAGTTAAAGCTCAAAGTCTCCACCCCTCACTGCTGGTGTATCTCTCCACATCACGCCCCTCTCCTTTCTTGGAGGGTGAATAAAAACTGTATTCTCTTCACTTTCTCCTCTTTGTGAATTCTTTTACAGCCCACGTCACTGACCACTCTAACAATCCTGATTACCATTGTTTTGAACTCCACTTCTGATAGGTTGGCTACCTCCTCGTTGCTTAGTTCTTCTGGAATTTTGATCTGTTCTTTTATTTGGGCTATATTTCTTTGTCTCAGCACACCTGTTACATTGTAATGGGTGGATCCTTAGGTATTCGCCAGGGTGGGGCAACCCCCTTCACTGCTTTGTGGTGCTGTGTGCAGGGAGGGGGCAGTCAGAGAGGGAATAATACTTCAGCTTATTTGGCTGTTGCCGCATTTTCAGTCACTTCCCCTGCTACCTATAATCTAATTGGGCCCTTCTGGTGCTGTTTCCCAGGTGGGTGGGTGGGTTTGTGTACATTCTAGGACCCCATCAGCCTCTCCAATGAACTCTTGTGAGACTGGGAGTTTCTCTTGTTGCCACAGTCCCCACAGGTTTTTACAGCCAGAGATTTCGAGGCTTTAGTTTCCTGCACTGGAACCCTGGGTTGTATGGTATGTCTGGCTCCCCAGTTGTTCTACTAGTTTATCTGCACATGAATGTGAGACCGCCTGGTCCTCCAGCGGTAGTATTGCCATGTGTCCTCTCCACCCCAGCTTCCCGCCTTCTCCCCTCCTCCCTGTCTGGATGAATGTTTCTTCTTTAACTCCTTGGTTTTCGGACTTACATACAGTTCAGTTTTCTTGCAGATAGTTGTCCTTTTGGTTGTGTGAGGAAGCAAAGCATAACTACCTATGCCTCTCTCTTGGCTGGAAGTGCTCTGGTCTGTTTTGAATTTGTTTTTATTGAAGGTATAGGGTCAATGTAGATACTTATTTTTTTTTTCTTTTTTTTTTGCACGTGGATAAGTTCCAGTTCCGCTTAGTGAAAAGATACCCTTTCCTCCTTTGCCAAAGATCTGTTGACTATTTCTTGCCTATCAACGTTACTCAAGTGATATATTTGTCTCTCTTTCACCAATACCATAATATCTTGATTACTAATACATGTAGGATGTCTGAAATCTGTTAATGACAATCCTCTGCCTTTGTAATTATTTTTTAGCATTATGTTTACAATTTTGATTCTTTTGTCTTTCTGTATGAATTCAGAATGAACTTGCTGATATCTGCAAAATGACTTGCTGGAATTTTTATTTTGATGGGTAATATAGATCAAGTTGGAGAATTGACATCTTAGCTATACTGAGTCTTCCTATTCTTGAACATGCAATATCCCTCCACCTATGTAGATGTTTTGTGATTTATCTGTTTTCTAGCCTCCACAGTTAGATCTTTTACATATTTTGTTAGATTTACTTCTAAATATTTATTTTTTGGTGCTAATATAGCTAGTATTCATATTTAATATCAAATACTGATTATTCATTGCTGTTATATAGGAAAGCAATTGATTTTTTTCATGTTTCATAAATTTGGGTTTACTGACATTCATGCAAATACGTGTGTAATAACATTGATACAGGTAATCACATGCTTGCTCACAAACATACCCTTAGATTTACTTTTCTATTATTTATTTTTGAAGTATAGTTGACATACAGTATTCTTTAATTTCAGGTGTACAACATAGTAATTACACATTTATATTCTTTATGATGTGATTACCACAATAAGTCTAGTAACCATCTGTCACTTTACAAAGTTATTACGATAATATTAACTGCTTTCCCTGCACTGTACATTACATCCTCCTCACAGTTGACTTTTGTGTATTAACCTTGTAACCTGAAAATTACAATTACTTTTATTATAATTACTTTTTAGTTTTTGGGTGCTTTTGGGTTTTTCTATATACAAAGACGTCATCTGCAAGCTAGGACGGTTTTATATTTTCTTCTCTAATATGCATACTTTTTATTTTCTTATCTTATTGCATTACCTAGGACTTCCAGTAAAATGTTGACTAGGAGTAACCTATTTTCCAGTCTTAGGGGAAGCATCTAGTTACTCACCATTATTTTGTTAGTTGTAGATTTTAGGTATATGTTCTTTATCCATTTATGGAAGTTTCCCCCTATTCCTAGTGTGCTAAGAGTTTTTAGTGTGAATGGGTATTGGATTTTGTTAAATGCCTTTTATGTGGCGATTAATATGATCATGTGATTTTTGTTCTTTCACATGTTGATGTGCTGGATTACATTAATTGATTTTTGAATACTGATCTGGCCTTGCTTACCTGGAATAACTCCCATTTGGTCAAGGCATATAAATGTTTTTTACATTGTTGGATTTGATATGCTAAAATTTTGTTGAGGATTTTTGTGTCTATATTCATAAGAGATTGATTTGTAGTTTTCCTTTTTTTTAAAAAAAATCTTTATCTGGCTCTGATATTAAAGTTATTCTAGTTCCATGGAAAAAGTTAGGACATCTTCTGATGCTTCTATTTTCTGGAAGAGATTATAGAAAATTATTATTATTTCTTCTTAAATGTTTGGTAGAATTCACCAAGAAACCATTTGGGCCTGGTGCTTGGAAGGTTATTAATTATTGATTGAAGTTCTGTAACAGCTATAGGTCTATTGAGATTATTTCTCCTTGTCCGAGTTTTGGTAGTTTGTGTTTTTCAAATAGTTCATTCCATCTAAGTTATCACATTTGTGGGCACACAGTTAGTTTTTCATAATACTTCTTTATTAACCTCATATGTCCATGGTGTCAGAATGATGACACCTCTTTCATTTTTTATTCACTTTTGATAGTGATTGGTAATTTGTTTCTTCTCTCTCTCTCTCTCTGTGCCTGTCTCTCTTTCTCTCTTAGCCTGGCTAACAAATATTTATCAACTCAACTGTATTTTCAAAGAATAGTTTTTGTTTCAGTTGATTTTTTGCCTTATCAGTTTTCTTTTTACAATTTCACTTCTGCTATAATTTTCATTTTTTCTTGTTTGCCTTAGGTTTATATTGCTCTTTTTTATAGGTTCCCATGATGGAAACTTAGATGATTGACTTTGACATCTTTTCTAACATGTATTTAATGCCATAATTTCTAAATGCTATATTCGCTGTATCTCACAAATTTTAAAAGTTGTATTTTTATTTTCATTTAGTTCAAAATACTTTTTAATTTTTCTTGAGGCTTCTTTTTGGACCATAAGTTATTTAGAAGTATGTTTTTAAATCTCCAAATAATTGTGAATCTTCCAATTTTCTGTTATTGATTCCTAGTTTAATTCCACTGTTGACTGGGAGTGTACATTGTGCGATTTCTAGACTTCAGTTGTTAAAGTATGTTTTGTAGCCCAGGATGTGGCCTGTCTTGGTGGATGTTCCATGTGCACTTGAGAAGAGCCTGTGTTCTGCTGTTGTTGGATGAAGTCTTCCATAAGTGTCAGTCGCCTCCAGTTAATTGATGGAGTTGTTCAGTTCAACTAAGTCCGTATTGATGTTCTACCTACTGGCTCTGTTAGTTACTATTAGAAGAGTGTTGCAGTCTCCAACTCTAATAATGGATTTGGTTGTTTCTCCTTGTACTTCTCTCAGGTTTTGCCTTACATGTTTTAACATTCCCTTGTTTGGCATACACACCTCAAGGATTGTTCATGTCTTCTTGGAAAATTGACCCCTTTATCTTGATGTAATGCTGCTCTTTATTCCTGATATTTTTTTATTTTGTTTTGAAGTCCACTTTGTTTGAGAATAACATAATTGCTGCAGTAACATTTGATTACTGCTAGCCTGGTGTACCTCTTTCTCTATCTTTTCACTTTTGATCTGTCTGTGCCTTTATATTTAAAATGGGTTTCTTTTGGGTCCTGGCTCCCTTCCGTTGGTATATTTAGACCCTTGTTATTTAACGTGATTATTGATTCAGTTGATATTAGTATCTGCCCATGTTTCTGTCTGCTCTTTTCCCTTTTCTGGCTGATTTCTATCTTGGTTTCTAAGAGTTCTTTATATATTCTAGATAGTCGTCTTTTATCTGCCGTGTGTATTGTACTTATTACCTCTGATATTTTCTTTTCAGTTTGTGGGGATTGTGTCTTAAGAAAATATTTTTCCTAAAACTTACAAAAATTCTTATATTTTATCCCAGTGATTTATACACACAGCACAATGTGTTTGTGTGTGTATTAATCCATCTAGAATTCTTTGGTATATGATATAGATATTTTATGAGGATTTAAACATTTTTGAAAGAATAGCTAGTTGTCTCAGTATTATTTATTGAATAGCTTTTCACCACTGATTTGAAATTGTAATTTTATTATATAATGCATTTACAGACCTACGGAGTCTGGTTTTGTACTCTGACCTGTACTATTTATTTGATGCATGAGTCTGTGCCTATGCTAGTACTATATTTTAATTACTGTATTATATTAGCTGGTAAGGCAAATCCTACCTTAAAGTAGTTTTTCAAATTTTCTTAGTTATTTTTGTGAATTTTCCTTCCCTGTAACAACCATTTAATTTTATAAAAATTCATTTGAAATTATTATTATAATTAATTTATAGATTAATAACTGGCATCTTTGTGGTAAATTTGCTTCCACTTATTTACAAGACATACCAAAGAATAAGCAACTGAATTCCATTCCAAACCAGTAGAATTATTCTTTAGTGGCCAGAATAGCTCAATAATTTAACCTTCCTAAATGTGAACTTTTCATATACTTATAATATAGTTACCGTCATCACCAACACAGTTATATTTCTCATTCCCTTTATTTTCACCTTATTTATATTTATTTTGATAACCTGGTGCTATAAATTTGGGTATATTTTTCTTCTCCTTTACTTGACATTTTCCATCATGCCCTGCAGTTTCTTTGTTCCCACCCTCGGAAACCTGGCCCACATTCTCCTCCTTATTGCTCCTGAATGTCATTTCGGAGTCTGGTATGTGGGCATAATTACCCTTATCCCTCTTGCACAAATCTTTCCTTAGTCTGTTGGATGACGCTCAAAGGATTAGTTTAAGGTTTTGGCTTGAGTTGTGTCCAGGGGCACAGTTGCTCTCAGGTCCTGCTATGAGTTCCACCTGGCCCTGACGAATGGGGTAAAGGGCATCTATGAGCAGCACGTTATTACTTTTTATTTACTTGACCAGTTGAACATTTAAAGTTAATATGAAGTACTGTACATAAAGATTAGAAATTACAGCAGTAAATCTGAGTCAGAATCAAAGACTTCTTTGTGACAAAGACACTTATTTGTGAATAGATTATAAAGTGTCTTCACTGTTATTTCCACTGAACTTAACCAAAGCATTTGTAGGATCTTTTTCCTTTCTTTTTACTTCACATAATTTTCAAATATTAAAGTAGACCCTTAAACTCTCATCTTTATTTGTTCCATTAACAGTTAGTTCTCTCTTGCTTCTTTCTCCTTGAGTACAGCGTTTTGAAGACAACTTAAATTTTCTCAGTTGTTTCAAGATATTGAAAAGCTTTAAAACCAATTTGAAGGTGATTGGCTCAAATATCAACATATTTTAAGATTGAGATAATTATTGTGACATGGAGACTATATTTTATTATTTCAGTTAGAGCTTTTAGTAATATTTTCTTATGGTTTAGTATGGAACTGAACATTTTCTTATTTAATATGAATTTGAGTTAATTCAGTTTGCAGTAAATTGATAACAAACATAATTGGCTTTAACTAAAAGGGTGAGAGTTAATCGATCCCTTAATAATTGTCATAAGATTAGGAATTCTACTTTGTTAGAAGTCCAGCAAATCATTTCTGACCCTTTGAAATAACTGGTTCAATTTTAATATTTATAAAACCATAGTTATTTATAGGAATGTTTTTGCTGTCTCTAGTTAGACACAAACTACCCCAATACCTATTTGCTTAAAACAACAAGTCATTTATTTTGCTCACAAATGGGCATTCTGGGCGGGGTTTGGCAGGGAAGTTTAGCTCTGCCTAGGATGGCCTAAGGGGGCAGGGGCTTGCGATCCAGGTCCAACAGCTCGCTCACCTGGCTGGCAAAGTGGTTTCAGCCGCTGATTCCCCTTCAAATGGGTCTCTCTGGGGGGCACTTTGGGTATCCTCCAAATGCGGTGGCTAGCTTTCAAGAGTGATCATCCCAGGAAACAGTGTTGTAAGAGACAGGAAGGGGAAGTTGCTAGTTTGTTGGGGCCATAGCCTCACTTTCGTTATTGACCAAGCAGTCACAGAGCGCTGATTTCAGAGCTGGGGAACATGGACCTCATGCTCTTGATGGGAGGGAAGAGTGTCAAAAAATTTGGAGCCATGTTTTCAAACTACTATAATGATAGGAGAATTTTGCTACTCTTAGTTGATAAGGTTAATTTGCCTCAAAGGGAGAATAGTGTTGAAACTTTGAGACAATAATATTTTTATTCAGATACTATTTTCCAGTGCAAATGGTTTCTTTTTTATTTTTTCACCATTAAGAATTTTGAAAAGTATATTTGAAATATTAAAAACAGCATTTGCAAGATGTATATGAGGAAAACTAGAAGACTCTGATGAAAGAAATAAAAAGCACCCTAGTAAATGCTCCTGGATAGGAAGACTCAGCATTAAGATACCACTCCTTCCCAACTTGATCCATAGGTTCAGTGCAATCCCTGTCAAAACCTCAGCAAGCCACTTTGTGCATATTAAGAAACTTATTCTGAGTTTATATAGAAAGTCTAAAGACCCAAAATATTCAATATTACAGTGAAGAAGAATAACAAAGTCAGAGGACTGACACTAGTTTCAGCACTTAGTGCAGAGCCGCAGTAATCAAGGCCGTTATGGCACGGGTGAAGGAGTAGACAAGTAGGTCAGTGGGCAGAATTGGTAGCCCGGGAATAGATGCTTTCGTTCAGTCAGCTGATCTTTGGGAAAGGAGCAAAGGCAGTCCATTGGAGGGAAGATAACCTTTTCAACAAGTGGAACTGAAACTTACCCACATGCCCCCCAAAAAAAGGAATTTACACTCTGACCTTACACCTTCACAAAAATTAACTCAAAATGGATCATAAGCCTAAATGTGAGAAACAAAACCATCAGAGTTTTAGAAGATAACACAAAAGGAAATCTAGGTGACTTTGGTTTGGTGCTGAGTTTTTAGATTATAACACCAAAAGCATCCGTGAAAGAAAAAAATAGATGAGTTGGACTTTATTGAAATTATGCACTTCTCCTCAGTAGAAGACACTTTAAGAGAATGAAGAGACATGCAGAGAAAATATTTGCAAAACACACATCTGGTAAAGAACTTATATCCACAATATACAAAGAACTCTTAAAATTCAACAATGAGAAAACAAACTTAATTAAAAAATAGGCAAAAGACACCTCACCAAAGAACATATGTAGATGGCAGGTAAGCGTATGAAAAGTTAGCTCAACATCAGATGTCATCAGGGAATTGAAAATTAAAACAGCAGTGAGATGCCACTCCACAGCTGTTAAAACAGGTAAAATCCCCAACAGTGACGACATTAAACCCTGGCAAGAATGAGGTGAACAACAAATCTCGTTCATGCTGGTGGAAGTGCAAAACGGTACAACCCCTTTTGAGGACAGTTTTTCAGTTTCATAGAAAGCTAAACAAAGTCTTTTTCCCCCCCCCCGCTTTTCATTGAATTTATTGGGGTGACACCGGCTAACAAAATTCTGCAGGTTTCAGGTGCACAGTTCCACAGCACATCGTCTGTACGCTGTACTGTGTATTCACCACCCCGAGTCTCCTTCCATCGCGGTGTACTCCCCATACACTTCTCCACCTCCCCTCACTGCTCTGCCAGCAATCACCAACCACACTGTGGTCCCCATCCAGAGATTTTTCTCTTTTTTTCTTTTTTGGCTCAATCCCTTCACGCCCCCAGCCCCTCCCCCTTCCCCGCCCAGCTGACAGCCTGCTCTCTCTGAGTCTGTCTCTATTTTGCTTCTTAGTTCGTTTTGTTCATTAGAAGAACATACAGTCTAGTAATTGTGTTCTTAGGGATTTACCCTAATGAGTTGCAAATGTCCTCACAAAACCCTGCACATGAATGTCTAGCAGATGAATGGATAAACAAATGTGGTATATATGTTTTTGAAAGTTTAACTCCTTAGATTTTTAAAGAAAACCAGATTATGAGTTGAGAAATTATCATGTAGCATTTCCATTGGGGATTATTAAACTAGAACTATACGCAGTTCTACTTATTAGAATTACAAACTCATCACTAGATGAAATTTTAGAGCAACAAGTTCTCATTTTACAAATTTACAGAGTGAAATTGAGATGCAGAGAGGTTAAGTGATTTGCTCATAGACACAACTAGCAGGGAGTAAAACCAGAGTTAGAAATAAGATCCCTTGATATCCATTTCCAGGATATCTCATTTTCTTACAGGAAACTACAGAAAAAGTAAATGTAATAAATGGCTTGTACATTGTAATAATGATAATGTATAATAGAGTGTATCCTATGGGCTTAGAATTAATGGTGACACTTAAGAGACCTGGAAATGTGAACGGGCCAGCTAACAAAACAGATGAGTGGACAGAAAGGTCAGCCCATGCGGCAAATAGAGTTTCTGAAGTTTCTCAAAAATGGGTACCCGTAAGAAATGAAAGTAGAACTCATACCAATATCTGTTAACCAATTTTATTGCAGGGTTATTCACAGTAGCCAAAAGCAAATATTACCAAAATATTAATAATCCTATTTTACTGGGCAGTGTATTGTTACATTAGAAAGTTAAGTGTATATGTAGGGATGACTAATCTGTACTCATTAATAAACAAATGTTAATTTTACTTTTTAAATATTATAACAACCAGAACATGTATTTTGTCTTTATAAATAATTTAAAATAATTTTATGTAGGTTTATTTCGTGTAGGTAAACTTCTGAGCAGCCTATTTGCAGTGATAAGGAATTATATTAATTTTGAGAAATAAGTGACATTTAAAAAATACACATGTTCATGAAGCACAAAAGCCTTTTGCGTTTTAAGTTACCTTTAAGTTATGTTGTTAGTAAGTAGATTCTCTATAAAGCTATGTACAACAGCTCCCCATCCACAGAGGATGCATTCTGAGACTCCCCTGTTTTTTACTGTTAATACTTACCTATGATAAAGTCTAATTTATGTATTAGGCAAAGCAAGATATTAACAATAATAACAATTAAATAGACCCATGATTACTATATACTGTAATATTAAAGTTACATGAAGGTGGTCGGTGTCTCTCTCTCTCTCTCTCTCTCTCTCTCTCTCTGTCTCTGTCTCTGTCTCTGTCTCTCTCTCTCTCTCTGAAGCTGTCTTCCTGTTCTGGACTTGCCCTTCTTCTCGTGGTGGTGCGAGAGGACACTGCGCCTGTGTGGGAGGACGAAGGGAGGTAGGCGTGCTGAGCAGAAGGGTGATCCGAGTCCTGGGCTAGATGGTGTGAGATTTCATCCTGCTGCTCAGAATGGTGTATACTTTAAAACTTAGGAATTGTTTATTTCTGGAATTTTCCATTTAATATTTTTGGACTGCTGTTGACGGCTGATAACTGAAACCATGAAAAGGAAAATTGTAGATAAGGAGGGGTGGCTGCACATCATAGCTATTGAAAGTTGAACCTTTGACATGAAATTTTGTATCAGTTATTGGTGATTATATTGCATCAAAATAATGATAGGGTTATATTGCTGAACTGAATACTATATGTTCAGTTGGTTTGGAAATTTGAGTCATAATTTTGTATACTAACTTTAAAAGAGAAATGTACATAGGATTGCTTAATATGTTGGAAAACTCTAAAATGTAAATTGTTACACTGATAGCTATGACATTCATTAGTACAGAGTAGAATGTATACATGAAATTAAAAAAAAAGTCTGTTAGCTTTAAGTAATTTCTTAGAATGAGTGTAGGAAGATGCTAATATAAAGGAGCTAGATTCTGTGCCCCTTTTATTCCTGACTTAATATTCTATTTTAACTAGTAAGGATTTCCTCAGTTCTGTGAATGGGATTCAGGACTAAACTAATAACATTAATTAAAAGGATCATACAAATCATTCCTATTTAAACAACTTTTGTTTTGAAATAGTGTGAAGAAACCTTTTTGTTAACATTGGATTCTGTAACTTTTACTTTAGGCCATTAAGAATATGATTGGGATTTTTCTTTTTCATTTTGATGCCATCATCGAGGAATCAGTTACAGAGGAGTTGCTAAAGCTTTGCATTTTCTTCCTGTCTGCGTGAGCTAGCTGCGCACTCCTAGGGGGCACAGCATCGTCCTTGGTGCTGGCTGGCAGCCTGCTTGCGACAGAGCGCCTGGAGCCTGGCAGACCATGCAGCCAGAGCGGAGCTGTCAACTGAGTCCGACCCCACTCTTAAGACAGAGCCCATTGGGGAGAAAAAGGACTTTTGTGCCCTCTTCTCTTTCTTTCTCTTCTTTTTATTTTATAAGACCGACATTGTCAAAGTAGCTAGTCCATGTGACATTTGTCTGCCTCTCTTTTCTCATTGCATGGATTGTTTTTGAATTTAAAATCTTGCACTGCAGGTCATTGAGCACGTCCACGTGGAGGTTGGCACAGGACCAAACTCGAGATGCGCAGCTCATCACAGTTGATGAAAAACTGGTAAGAATTTTCTTATATACGCTGTTAGGATTCTGCCTTCAGGGTTATTTTTGTACAGCAGATTTTCAGAGTGGTGTTTTAGGTTATTCTGGGAAAGTGATTTGAATTTGACTTTCCAGATTGTATGCAAAGTCTTAAAAATTTATTTTAAGAAATACCTGTCTCAAAAAGATAAAGATAATTTGTGTTAAGCATTATAAACAAATATTGTCATACAGATATTGAGCAATTAAAATTACAAAAGGCTTCCTTTTTTTGGTGTTTATAAATAACAATTAACATTTTTATTTTTGTAATGCATGCATTATTTTTTATTTTTTCAGTTATACTCCTATTTAATTAAGTTGTAAGGTGCCATTACTATCTAAAATTAAGTATATTGGGTTTTTCTGCAGTCAGTGGTTCTGGTGACTGAATATTTGTGTGTATACACCCTATTTCTGCATTACACATGAGAGGTTACAACTAGCAACAAATGAATAACATTCTTCTGTTAATCACAGCAGGGAGAATTGTGGTAACCAGAACTTATAAAACTTTTCAACATGTGGTGTTACTTTAGATGCAACTTGTTATTTATACTTATATTGTACAATAACATAAATTTTATAAATGTTCTGAGACTTCCAGTAAAAATATGTAGCTGTACTTTCACTTTTATCAGATATATAATCCCTTTCTAATTGTTGTATATCCTTTTATCACTCATGCCTGTGAGCATAATTTAAATAATAGGTCACACTTAAGTTTATGTTTACACCATTAAAGGTCTAAATAGGAAAATAAATAAATAAGTAAACAGATAAAGAAATCTTACATCTTTTACTTAAGACTTTAACACCAAGAATAACCAAAATAGTCTTATTAAAATGCTGGTTTTGTCATCCTCTTGTTTATAAAGTCCTTCAGTGTTTCTTCTGACCCGGCATGGCCTCTGAGGTCTTCCTCTCTAGGTTTTTCTTGCAATACTGTCTCCAGCTGCACCACGCCTACAACTGCTGCTGTTCTGTGTCCTGCTTCGGGGCACATTCAGAGTCCAGTTCACTCTACCTAGCTGCCTGTTTCCAGTCCCCTAACTTTTCATTCAGTGCCATCTACTTGTTCTTCACGTGTTCGTCGAATATCACTTGTTTCCTCAGGCAGAAAAGAAGAGAGAGAGAGAGAGAGAGAGAGAGAGAGAGTAGGAGGAAGACTCACACAGGCCACGTGTTCAGCAATTAATGGGGATGCTCTTTGAATTCTTCCAGTGCCCATCTCCTTTAAGCCCCAAGAGATTACCTTCTTGTTCTGGTATTGTGGGGTTTACTCTATCTAAAATTTTCAAATTTTGTAGAGTTTTCTAGGAATGCTTCTAAGTTCTGTCCTCTCTCGTTTGGAGAATGCGTGAGTCTGAGACAGCAACCTGTCGCTCTGAACAAGGTGCCATGAAGCAGACCAGAGAGGCGTGCCGACTGCTTTGAGTCTGTTTTCAGTTGTCGCACAAAGTCAGTTGCATATTTTTAATGAATTTTGTTGCTCTGTATAGATTTTCTCCAGCTTTGTTATGTCTTTCTTGAAGTGTGTGCTAATCGAAATGTAGGTATGGTATTTCAGCTAAATTCCATGGAAGTTTTATGTACAATTATTTGTAGTTATATTTGAATAATTTTATTATTGAAATATTGAATTCAAGATTTAATATTTAATTACTTCAGTTAAATATTGAAGTAATATTTAACATGGATAACTGAAACTCATAGCCATTCATTTAGGTTTATATTAAAAGTATTAAATAATCATATCAGCAGCATAATGCTAAGAGGGGTTCCAGGTCTTCCTGTTCTTTTGCACTGCCAGATGAAGGGCTCAGTAGCAGTGTAATGACAAGACCAGCATCTGAAGAGTCTTACGGAAATATTGAGCAGCTGGAATTGATTATATGTGCATTTTGAACAAAAGTGATTCTAAAAATTTATGTCAATGATAATGAAAATATTTCAAAATGTGAAGTAAGCTCTTATGAGTATTTTAAAAGATGTAGAAACAGCATTTTAATATCACTGTTATATTCTATAAACCAATTTATTAACTTAGGATACCATTTTTATTAACCACTCAACACTAGATTACTGTTACATTTGTACCTGAAATTGAATGGAATCTAGAGTATTAATTGTGTGGTAAGGGAATTAGCCATTCTCATGATTTCTATTGGATATATAATGTATTTTAAAAATTAATATGGGTGATGGCTCTTAAAGTCCATGTCTTAAGGAAGTGGACTGAACTTAGTTGGGGATCAGTTTTTGTGTTTATTTCAGAGCCTTGGAATTTAAATCCAGAGGACAACTTTAGATGTTAGTTACCTACTTATATTATTGACTATATTTTTCATTTTAAAAAATTGCTTAACCTTTTATTCATGAGAAATCTTATGTGGGGGTCCAGTTAGTAATGAACTAGATAAAAGCTGACTTTTCTGGAGGGTGAGGGTTGGGAGCATGAGGGAGACTTGTAAGCCTTCCCTAAGACAGTGGTTCTCAAAGAGTGGTCTTGGCGGGGGACCTAGGACCCTTGCAGGTCTACAAAGTCAGACTGTTCTCACAATCACACAAAGACTTTAGTAAAGCCAGTTTCACTTAACGACCTTGATGAAGCAGCAAAAATTATTAATATAAAAAACCTTCACCCTGCGTACCATCTTTTTATTTTCCATGTGCAAAACAAATATACGTAAGACACTTCTGCAGCTTGTACCCACGTACCACTCCCATCTCAGGAGGGGCACCAGTCGTGTTGAGTTGCCATGCAGACTGAACCTGGCCACTGTTGTCATGGAGCACCTTTTAACTGAAAAAACGGTAACAGGTGATAGACAGACTGGTTACTCAGTCTTCAGTACATGGCAGACATTTTCTAGAAAATAAACCTGTTACTTTAAGGAAATGTTACTCATGATAAACTTCAAGCTTCTAAGTAAAAAAATGAGAATTTTTAGAACTTGAGCCTGCCACCCGTCTGATTGAGCCTGGTGACTTCCCAGTACAGACTGGTTGATGGCCTTGGCCGTGATGTTCCCAGTGTGGCTCAGCATATTGTGAAATGGAACATGGTAACATCTGGAAGAGCTGCATGCCTCTTTCAAACTGGCGTTTCCCGTATTACCAACAAATGATGTCATAAAATCATACGTGGGTAAAGCTTTAAAGTGCAGGAGAGAACAATGCATTTAGTATGACTATGAGAATATTAAGGTTGTTAAAATATCGTTCCTTTTTCTAGTTACTTATCTGAGTATGGATTTTCTTCATATATCACAACCAAGACAGCTTAGTGCAGTAATTCGAATGCAAGAACAGTTGTTAGAATTAAGCTGTCTTCCATTAAGCTAGACATTAGAGATTTTCAGAAATTCATATTAGTGTCACTCTTCTCACTAAATTTTTTAGTTTTTGAAAATATTATTTTTATAATAATGTTAATGTATAATTGGTTTATTATTTTAAACTATATATATTCAAAATTTTCTCCATTTTAATTTCTTATATGACAGATATCTGCAGATTATCTCATATATACAAAACCTCTTTTGGGTCCCAATAATTTTTATTTTTATTTTATTTTTAAAATTAAATTTGTTGGGGGTGGCATTGGTTAATAAGACTGTATAGGTTTCAGGTGCACAATTCTATGATACATCATATGTGTATTGCATAGTGGGCCCACCACCCAATAGTTTTTAAGAGTGTAAAGGAGCCCTGAGACCAAAAGGTTTGAGAATCATTCTCCCAAGCCGCCCCCTTTTTTCAGTTAAACATCCCCAGGGCTTTGATTCACTTCACATGAATTCTGGTTAATTCATCATCTTGATCATTCTGCAGTTTGACTGAATCCCTTTTAAAATGGAGTTACCGGGATCTCTTGTGGTGCCCCAGATGCGTGGGGCAGGGCATGGTGGGATCGTCAGCCTAGCCCTTTTAGTCTCAGCGGCTTCAGTTGGGCAGCTTCATACTCAAGTTCTCCTGTGTCTTCAGGCAGATTTCATGGAAAGTTGCCGCCTCAGACCGTTGCGGCATGTTCCGTTGTGACCAAGCCATGTTTCCTTTCTTCCGTCTTAAGTGCCTGAGTTTGCAATGTTAACTGTTATCCTCAGATCAGTTCAGTGGGCATGTTACCAAGTAAAGTTTTGGGGGCTTTTTTTAGTGTTTCATTTGACAGACAATTTAATATATAGAACATAAGAAATTAAAGGAATTTTTAGTGTTTCATGGGTGTCATTACCATTAGAAGTACAAAGAAAAGGATGTTTTATTTTGCATATCTATTGTATATTGACAACAGGTACCCTATCTTTTTTTAGGCATAGAATGTAAAGGGGAAAAGTCTGCCTAGAATTTTTCAGTGTTAAAGAATCTATTCTTTCATTTCAGAAGTATATACCATGCTGACATTGTTAGAGAACAGATCTTCAGAGAATAAAATTATAGTATTTCCTGGATTACTATAATGAATTTTATAGCAGAGCACATGGTAAATTTCTAATCAGTCTTAAGAATGTCTTCTCTGTTGTGTGTAAACTGTTAATATCCTTTTCATTTACTGTCAGAATTAATAAAAATTTAAATATCAAGAGTAGACTATGGCATCTTAAAATAATCTTGTCAATTGATGTAGAAGCACAATGTTTAAAATAACCTTTTTGTGGTTGCACCAGTATTATTCCCAAATACGTGATACTTCCTGCAGACAATAAGGAAAGCTTACAAACGATTGTTTGCTTGGCCCTTGGTTTTTGTCGCAGGATTGCTGTGCTGTGGAGGTGGGGTGAAGAATGTCTTTGCCTTTGTGCTTTATTAAGAGAGAAACTTTTTTCCCTTTACGCCACCCCCCACCCCAGTCTCCTTTCAGGAGACGTGACGAGAACATGTTGTCTTTTTGTATTCACGTGGACTATACGAAATAGAGAAGTTAAATTTTCAGTTTAGTATTCTTTAAAGATTTTGAGTAGGCACTCTCCACAAAACAACCAAAGCATTAATTAAACCTACATAGAATGTTTTTGAAATGGTTTTTCATCATTTTTATTACCTATTTTTAAAATACTAATTTCTGTTTGTCACACTTATCTTATTAACTACCTACTGCTATAATTAAAATTTAAATAGAGAAGATAGAAAAATCCCCTCAAAATGTAAGAATTATTTCAATTCATTGGTAAAAATAATGTCAAATAAGCCTTGACAGTTTGGACATTAGTATATTACTTTTGTAAAATAAGTTGGCTGCCATCTGTCCTTCCTTTGTTTATTCAGTAAATACTTTTTGAGCACCTATGTGTGCCAGGCACTGTGCTTCAGTGTTTGTATTGACACTTTCAGTGGTTTATTTTCAGTTAGGTGCTTAGTTATTTTGTTTAAAAATTATTAAGCACCACCTGGTTTAAATCAGGGTGGTTGTACCTGCATCCTCAATAGAAACGCATATAAAAAAGGAAACTTAATTTAGCAACCTGTAAATCTCAAACCTGTGGGGTGGGAAAGGAAGGCTATCATTTCTAAGGGTTTTTGGGGTTTTTTTTGAGAAATTACTTTACAGTGAACACTTAAAAGTAAAATCCTAATAGGATTTGAAATAGTCTATATTAATATTTTCATTTAAAAATTAGACGTGCATGTAAAATAGAGGCGATGTTTTGGATATTGCCCGTTTGTTGTTTTACTGCTTGACCGTTTCTTCCAAATAGTAACAAAGCAGTTAAACCTTTGTTACTTGTTGATACTTGCAATAAGTAATTGCCAGTTGATTAGGCACTTGGTATTAGCACACTTAGCCACCTGGGTGATAATATTGCTGTTTTAGAATTTCTGCGAGCAGCAACAAGTTATTTAATAGGAATTTTTTTGTCACTTTAATAGGTTTTAAATTTTTTCATTGCTTGAACTTGCTGTAAGAAATTTGTAAAAATGAATGATTTTTGCAACCTTTCCAACATAAAACCGTTATGATTGCTACTGAAGTACTGGTTTTAATGTTGTTTTTACCTAACATACTAAATGTTTATAGATGAAAACTTTGTATAAGTCTGCAAACTTGAATTAAAAATTGGTCATTAAGAGGTGATCTGCACAAAAGATAAACCTAAGCTAAAGGCTTACATTTGCTTTGAGATGAAAACTTTGTATAAGTCTGCAAACTTGAATTAAAAATTGGTCATTAAGAGGTGACCTGCACAAAAGATAAACCTAAGTTAAAGGCTTACATTTGCTTTGACTGCTTGCTTTTTTTTTTTTTTAAAGGGGTCAGTTTTCTGTTGGTGAGATTACTTTCTTTTGGTGTGTGGCAGCGCTATCTCTGCTAGATTATTGGAAGGCGTAGTGTCTGTGATTGGGGCTATGCAGCCTTCTAGCATCTCAAGTGTCTGTTTTGTCTGGACTTTGCTCACGCAGCATTCTTGTGCAAAAATTTCAAGGCTTTAGTCTGGAGCACTGGGTCAAAGGATATGTCTCTTTGAAGGGTAGACAGGAGTTTTTTTGTTTTATTCACTAAGTAGTATTTCATTTTACATCAAAGAATAGCAGCCTTTGAGACCCTTCCCTGGTGGCGGTTTAGCATGTGGGGTTTTTTTTTCAAGACTTTCACTAAATATGGAATAATGTTTCTTCATGTTTTTCAGTCTGTACATGCTTTTATTTATATTCTCGTATTTAGATGAGACTATTAAAATAAAAAGAGAAAAGGCATTGATTATAAATGTTAGTTTGAAGAGAGTTTTATTTTTAAAAAACTTAAAATGTACTGCTCTTTTTTGGTTTTTACACTGCCCACAAGCTACCAAAAAAAAAAACAAAAAACCCCAACAAAAAACGGTGAATAGCCTTTAAGATTATAGCAATACTGTTGCTTAAAATTCTAAGAAAGAAGTAATGACTAATGATTTTGGAAGTGTAAATTTTACAGTCAAATGTGTATTCTTTTATTGGTCTTCAAGTACTAGAGGGGAAAGTTGGAAGAGGGGGGAGATAATTATTTTGAAAAATATCAAAAACTCAAGTAATGAAATATGTTAAGACAATATAGCTGAAAGTAAATGTTCTTTCGACACCTTTGGGATAGGGTAATAAATGTATTATGAACCTATAACATTAATCACACAATAAATGATTGCTTATTTGTTTAGAAGATTAGATTGTATTTAATACTTTTATCATATGACATATATACCTAAACGAATGAACTAACATTAAAATATCTTGTTTTTATGTTTATGGGTAAACATAGTTAAAATTACTGAAAATTTATTTAAATAGAATTGATCATTTAAAATAGCCATATTTCTACTCAGTGACATATCATTAGTGTTAAATCAACTTCAGATAACTCATTTAACATTGATTAAAATAAGTCAGATAATTTATTACATACAATTATTTAAAATAAAATTATATTGGTAGAGAAGTTTGTTTTTGAAAATGTTCTCCCATTAACATAAGTTATTTTCACATTATCACATTGTATAAAACTTGTATTTATTAAATACTTACAGTGGAAATGAATAGTAATAATAAATTTTATATGCAGACAAGGCCATTGAAATAATGATCTTTATATGTTAAAATTGTTTAAGGAACAAAAGCTCTTTCCTCTACAGTATTCAGCCATCTCTATTATCTGTGATTCTTCAGCAATTAAAGCAGATTTATTTTCCTCTTTGTTCCTACTTGGAATACTCGAACAATGCCGGAGAATTGAACTGAATGGAGTGTTTTATCTTTCAAAAGCTTTAAAGTTCTATGTACCAATTAGCAAAATACAGTAAAGGTTTAAACTGTTAATAGCCACAACATCTTTAATGCATCGATGTGTCTGAGCCGGTGCTGTGTAACAGTCTCCATTGTGTCCCTTTGAAGGACAGGCGCTGGGTCACCTCTCTTCCTGCTGTACTGCCTGCTGTGCATGGAGATGTGGAGAGTACTTGACACCCGCTTTCAAGCACTCAGAGTCCTGGCATGTTACTACCTGGGGGCCTTGGCTCTCAATAAAGCAGAATTGAAAATATTTTATTTATTTGGAAGTTATATTGTGTTTTGTCATATTTTAGTGATTGTACAATTTATATGTGGCAGTACCTTATTTTTCTTTAATGAATTCAGAGTTCATAAGCTGTATATTATCTCCCTGGAAATTGGTTGTTTATTTTCTTCATTTAACTGAATATAATTATAAACAATTCATCAAAGTTTATATCAGAGTATATAGATACCTGATGCTTTATTTTATACTGTATTTGAGTGTAGGTTGGTTTTTATATTGTTTCTTTCTTTAGTAGTAGAAAAAGCCTTGTATTTTGTGTTTAGGTGTATAGCTTTTTTAATTGGCTGGCTTGCCAGATGATTTCAGAACTCAAGAATTCATCCAAATACCCATCTTGAACCTGCTAAAGCCTCATGTCCCTCATCGTACAGTGGCTTTTTAATGAAGGCAGGGGCAAAAGGAAGTGAAGGGCGTAGGAGACCATCTTTGGTGACGGCCGTTTTTCCCTTCCTGTCATGTATCTCTGGGAAAGGAGAAGGCAGGTCTCTGAATCTGCGCCTGGCAAACGTAGATTCTACGTCTGCTCGGGCGTCTCCCCTGACGCCACGTAGCCCGCGCGCTCTTCTGCCCTTTGCCGCTCCACTCAAGCTTGCAGGTACCACCGCGCCTTACAAGGTGAGGAGGTTTACAGAGTAGGGCGGGCGGAGGGAACCTCACTGTAGGCGCTGACTGCACCTCCACTGACCTCTGCCTCTTCTAGGCACGCGTGCGCAGGCTCCTTGTTAGCTTCTGGTTCAGGTCTCATACTCGACTTCTTTCAGTTTTGAGTGTATTGCATATTAGTTAATTAGGGCTTTTTATTTTAATGCCTCCAGTAAAAATAGGTATTAAAAATGGGCTTGGCTTTCTTCAAGCAGCATGTAGGACACAGATATACCAAAATGCTGTGCTGAAAGATCTAATTTAAATTCAGGACCTGAGGATCTGACTAGTGTACTGATTTGCATCTGTTACAATGACTCCTGAGTCTATATTGTTATAATTAAAATCTATCAATTAAAAAGATTTTTAACGCTGATTGAGTATTTTGAGATTTGACCTTCACAAAAGTAAGATAAAGTTCCTGGCTTAGTCAGCATCACGACGTGTTAAATACTCAAATGAGGCTGACGGGGCCTCTGCCCAGAGTGGTTAGAGGGTTAAACTTCTCCCACAACAATTCCTAGTTTGTGCCGATCCTGCAAGGGCGGTTTTTTCACTCACCCCTTATTATAATGTAGAATATTACTGCCCTTTTTCACTTGTTCAGTCATCTGAGCACCTGCTTTGTACTCTGGGGATTTAGCAGTAACTGAGTAAAACACCATCGCCCTAAGAGCTTACATTTCTCATGTGTGAGCATATGCCAGCTTTTTTTATCGATCGTTAAGATACTTCATAGATTGGTAAATGTCATAGAAGAGAATCAAGCAAGGCGATGGGGTAGAGAGTAGGTAGTGACGTTGGCTGTCCCAGGGGTCTCTTATGGTGCAGTCAAAGAAAGCAGCCTTGAGAAGGTCTGATATATTGAACTAAGGTCTGAATGGTGAGAAGGAGCCACATATGTGACAATCCCAGATAAGAATGTGTCGGGTAGAGGGAAAAGGTAATGCCACCAAGCATAGACCGGCTTGCAGCGCTCAGAGAAGAGAAGGGAAGCTGAGACCCAGTGAGAAAGGGGGGAGGGCGTCACAGGGTCAGAGAGGTCAGCCGGGGGATGTGTTGGGTAAAATCCTCAGTTGTGTGCAAAGTGACATGGAGTAATGGTTATAATTTTTTGTAAGTGATTACATTTTTAACAACTAGTTTTTCAAAAGGATCCGAGTTTTTGTTTTGTCTTTGCGTTTTAGATTTTATGGTATAAACACTTCAGTGATTCTTCTATTACAGAATCTTCTGGTTTTGAAATTGCTTTTTGATAAAGTTCATATTGGGACCTGGAATATTGAATTCATCTCCTCCATCTAATCCCCCACTCTCCATGGCCCTCCCTCCCTCACCACCACCACCACCACCCAAAAACAATGGAAAGTTGGTGATTTTGTCATCAAGGTAGAGAGAAGAAAATTGGCCAAGCTGCTGTCCACCAAGTTGGTGCTGACAAAGGCACAAATATGTTTAAGCTTCTGCACCTTGCAGCATTCGGCTGGCTCTGCACCTTGCAGCATTCGGCTGGTTCTGCACCTTGCAGCATTCGGCTGGCTTCACGGCCTGTGGTGGTGACGGCTGTTTTACCTTAACTGCAACTCTCCTTGGACTCCCTGCATCTTCTTTCTCCCTCTTTCTCTCTGCTGCTTTGAATTTGTCTGTCTTTGTGACTCTCTCTTCCTCTTTTGTTGACAGTGTCGCTGACAGTCATCTGTCTTTCCTTTTCTGGCTGCTCGTGTTGCCCACCGCCCCTTCTGCCCTCCATTCTAGTGACTGTCGCCTTCTCTTTCTTGCCACTCTGCCCGCCTGTCTGCTTTTGGCTCTCTGGCCAGTTTTTTAGCTGTGATCATTTTTTTTTCTTTTTTGTACTCCTCTGTCTCTTCTACTCCCCTGGTCATTCCCCTTCTCTCCTTTTATCCCACACTTTTGTAGCTTTTGTCCTTTTTCTTCTTTACTTCTTTCTTCTTCTCCTCCCAAAATGATGAGAGAGCTACATCAGGAGGAGAGACAGCTGGCCTTAACCTCTAATTCCTTTTTTCTGTCAGGTCTTATTTCCCCCATGGGAACATACAGGACTTTTGAAGACATTTACTAACTGGAAAAAGAAGTGCTGAGATTTAAACATTATATTATGATTATCTTTCACTGAATCTGAATTAATTGAGAATACTGTTCAGACTCACATTTGGTATTCAGACACTGGGTTCTAGGGGTCTTGGATCAAAATAGCGACCCCGATGACACTGGCCTTGTGTGAGGGGTTCGTTTGTGTCTGCACTCCCGTGTGCATGTGGGGTTGGTAGTTAACAGTTTTTTGTCACGTGACTGGTCTTTTCTAATAGCATTTTACTAAATCATTTATGATAGCACTCTCTACATAGATTCTGACAAATCAGTTGTGTAGATGTTTTGCTGTATGATTGTTACTCCAATGAGAAGATTTTTGTAGTCACCTAAACCTATTTTTCATGGTGGGAATTTTAGACTGTGTACCTCTAAAGACATTTCTTAAGTCTGTATTCATATTGTTATATGTTATATTTGGTCATTAAATTGTATATAATTAAAAGTTTTATTTACTCTTTTTAATAGTAAAACATGCACATTGAAGAAACATTGACTTGGAAATGGCAAAGTATAGAGAAAATTAAAATCACTTTATATTTCATAGTCTTGGTGAATTTATTTCTTTTTTATATGAATATTTAAACATACCATCTTCCAAAATATTTATATATAACACAAATCATGCTTTATAATTTGATGTCCTGCTTTTTTTACTTCATTTGCATTGTGAATATTTTTATAAATTAAAATTATTCAAAAGCATAATTGTAAATGGCTATATAATTTCCCATTGTATGCCTATGTCATAATGTCTGTTATACAGCAGATTGTTTACATTTTTTCACCATTACATACAGCTCTAGAATGAACATCTTTATGCTTAAGTCAGATCTTTAATACTGTCTTTGTTGTGGGATTGATTCTTTGAAGTGGGATTACTAAATTAAATGGCTCGGTACTAATATTAAAATTTTTCTTCTAAGGACAAGCGATAAAGAAGAACACTTCTAATTAACCCCCTGCAGTTTTAGAGACATGGCTCTTCAGAGCTGGTGCTTGTTTTCTGGTACTCATGGTCCCATTCCGTGGATGCCTTTCATACTCTGACATGTTGCTGTAGCACGTTCTACCAAATAGGTAAAGACCACACATCTAGGAATTAGAAAATAACAAAACACATGATACTTAAATACATGATGTGTGTATTGATGTAGAAAGTACTTAAAAGCTCAGTACATTTTGAGGATCAACATTGTGAACTTATAACTATCATTGTTCTATCAATTAGTGGATATATAGGTTGATTAAATTTCTATCATAAATATTTAAAATATTAGACCAATGCATAGCAATTAGTACTACTACCGCTATTACTGTTACTTTATAATGCATTGTAACAGTTTTTAAATAAAGGATGTATCCGAAGAAATTATGAAACAGGCTCCCTATTTTATGTCAGTCTGCGTTCTTTCTTCTTGTTACAAAGCTTTTCTACAATACTTCATCATTTATTTGGTAAACTACATCATTATTGATTTCTAATTTAATGGCATTGTAGCCAACAGCGCACTCTTTATGATTGCAGTTTTGAAATTTCTTGAGACTTTAATAGCCCAGAATGTGGTCTGTCTTGATTAATGTTCCATGTACACTTGGAAAGAATGTGCATTTTTCTAGTTTTTGGATTCTATACATTTCAGTTAAGCTTTAAGTTGGTTAATAGTGTTGTTCAAATTTTTTTTACCCTTGTGCATTTTTCTTCAGCCTGAAGAATTTCATTTAACGTTTCTTGTAGGGCAGATCTCTTAGGACGAAATCTCTGAACTTCTATCTGTAAATGCCTTGATTTTTGTCTCTGCTTTTGAAAGACCTTGACTTTCCGGCTGCCATAACAAAATGCATAAACTGAGTGGCTTAACAGAAATTCTTTGTCTCATCATTCTGGAGGCTAGAAGGCCAAGCTCCAGATACCATCATGGTTGGTTTCTGCCTATGTCTGTCTCTGTGGCTTGTAGACAGCTGTCTTATCATTGTGCCCTCAGGTGGCTGGGGGTGGGGCAGACAAGCGCCCTAGTGTCTCTTCTTACAAAGGCACTAATCCCATCATAAGGAACCCACATCATGACCTCTGACCCTCATTGCTTCCCAGAGGCCCTATCTCCAAATACAATTATGTTGAGGGTGAAGTCTTCAATATGTGAATTTGAGGGGAAGGGGAGCACTAAATGTTATGGACTTTTAGTCCACAACAGCCTTTTTATTGAATATAGAATTCTAGGTTGAAGGTTTTTATTTTAGCACTGCTGTCATTCCATTTTCTTTAAAAAGTTGTGGTAAATATATATAACAAAATTTACAACTTTAACCATTTTTAAGTATACAGTTCAGTGTCATTAAGCACATTCACAATGTTGTGCAACCATCACCACTGTCCATTTCCAGAACTTTTTCATGATCCCAAACAGAAACTTTGAACGTATGAAACAGTAGCTCTCCCCATTGACTTCTTCTCCCAGCCCCTGCTGGTCTTTATCTTACCTTCCGCCTCTGGACTGCCTGCTAGAGGCACCTTATGTCATCAGAGTCACACTCCGCTTGTCCTAATGTGACTGGCTTCATTCATTTAGTATGACGTTTTCAAGGTTCATCTATGTTGTTTGTGTCAGAATTTAGTCCCTTTTTAAGATGAGATAATATTCTGTTGTATGCGGATGCCAGACTTTGTTCATCCATTTATCGATAGGCACGTGTGTTGTGTCTTCCTTTTGGCTGTTGTGCGTAATGTTGCTGTGAACACAGGTGTTCGGATACCTGTTCTAGATATTCCCCTCTCCCTCCTCTGATTCTTTTGGCTGGCCAGGTAATCAGATCAAAGGAGGCGGCGACAAGAGAAAATCAAAGTTACTGTCATATGCTTGGGAAGCCCCCATACGTGAGAAATAGAGATCCCCACATACCTGAGAGGCTCCAGCATAGAAAGAGGGATGGAGGCATGTAAGACACCCTGAACTAGGGTGTGGTAAGATGCTCTGGGGACTTCAGTAGGTCCGTGCAGGATGATAAGAAGGGCAGACACTTAGTAAATAGAGGTTTGCCCTGCCCGATAGATAGGTCGGAAGTTATCTCTGATGGTCTTACGGCTATGGACAAGGCCTCAATAATTAAGTCCTGGGAAGTCGAATGGAGGAGAGAAGCTGCTCCTGAGCCCGAAGCTAAAGTTGCCTTTAGTTCAAAGTGATCTGCACACCCCTGAGGCCCACCTCCCGCGGCTAGTTCTGAACCTGAACTGCACAGCTGCAGGAAGAGTCTGAAAATGTTTGCCACTCCCACTCTGTTAGGAAGAGGTTGCACGTCTGTATAATGTTCTGCAGCTATTGTACATGTTGAGCAGCTAATTAGACTTTAGGGACAACCTTTTCAAGCCTGTTTCTTCTGGTTGCAGCTCTTGTAAAGTAACACTACATTATTTGGGTCAGTTTTGAGGAAATTTGTTAACTTTTTATATGACTTTACAAGTCAACAATCAAACTCATTCTCTTCTTTATAATATGGGAAAATACACACTAAATAAATTCAAGCCAATTAGTATGTGCGTGTTTCTCTGTGCCTTGAGAGGATGCAGGGAATTGGCCTACATTGTGGGTGGTGACATGAAATTTTACCGCCCATTTGGTAAGCAGCTTGATAACATGTCAGGAACCATGGAAATTCTTACAACCTTTGACTCAGTTAATTTTACCCTCAGTGACTAACCTTAAAGGGATTAGGTTACTGAGATTTCATTGCAGTAACCTGTATTTAAAAAGCAATGGTAACAAAATAATTTGATTTTTCAATAATAAGGAATGGGCTAAGAAATTATGGCACCCAACTTAATAGATTATTAAAGAGGCCGTTAAAACAAATATGAAGACTGGGTAACTACATGGAGAAGTTAGTGATATGATACTTGAAAATAATCAGTCCAAAGTAACTTTATTATAATTACTTAAAACGGATTTGTACATGGATAATTATTGGTAGATAAGAGGGATAAGAAAACAGTTACTAAGGTTTTAAGCATATGGATACATTTTTAAATTTCTCTTTAATATTCTTATAATGTTTTAGTAGTATCTTTTTTAAATAAGTGTCTTGAAAGAATCATCTGTCTCCCTCTTTTGTCAGGCATCTTCTGATACTTTTTTGCCTTTAAAACCAATTGCATGGTATTTATCATATTTTCCTTCATATCCTGACTTAATCCTTCCAAACTGTGTCGTAATGTAGGTTTTGTTGGACATTTTTTAAAGGGCACTGACCCTTGTCAGTAGTGCACAGGTAGTGAATGATGGAGCTTGGGTCCTTCCAGATTTGCCTCAGTCATAATTCCTTGCCCTTAGCCAATATTGTATGTGATAGCACGATCATTTAGTTACCCCGTGTCCCCTCTCATGGGCATACAGATTACAGACCTCGTACGTTCAGAAGTAAAGTTCAGAAGTAAAGTCTTCACGTCCTCTGCAGCCCCTGACATAGGCGACTTGGCATAGCAGCGTCTTTGAACTTGAATTGAAACAAACACAGGTCAGTTATACCTTATTCCTTCACATTTATGAGTGTCATAGGGTCTTCAACATGTGGTTGTACACTTATTAAACAAATTTATTTATCATATATGGTGCTCATGCTTTTGACATATATCAGAAATGGTATATTTGCCCTTATTTAAAAAGAAAAGCTAGGTTTTTCTCTCCTCCAGACTTGAAGCAGCTTACTGGCTCAAATTGCAAGATTCTTTGTTGTACTTCAACTACTAACTCATATTTTTCAAAAAAGGTTTTCTGCACCTAACACCAGCTTTTTATTATGTATTTACTCCTTTTTAAAAAGTTCAGTAGTAATTTTCGTGAGAATGGAGATCTGGTCTGTGCTGCTGAGCATTGTGCCCAGGATGTGGCAGGTGCCGAAAAGTAGGCTGAGTTAATGAGACACACTCTTTTCATTGTGCAAGGTTAGCCCTTTACATAGAGTATCTAGTCCTTGGTACACCTCAGTTATTTGGCTTTATAGATGATGAACTGGGAGAAGTCTTCATTTGCCCAAAGCTGTGGGCTGGGGCTGTAACTCCGTTTTGGCTGGGCCCTGGCACTCAGTGGTTGCTGCGCGCACCTGACCTGCGCTGAAGGGCCATCTGGGGGCAATGCCAGTAGTTTGGGATTGAAGCACAACTCTGGTTTCTTAGTTTTTTTACTCATTCTATGATTAGCGATGTCATTTGTGTGATCTGTTTCTATGTTGACACCATTCCATTTAAAACTTAACTTTTGGTTCCATGATCGTTTTGCTCAGTATGCAAAATAGAGTGGAAGTCACATTCCAACACTTGTCTCATTGCCTGGGTGGACTCCCGTATCAGTGTGTTGCTTTAATAAACAAAAATTGGCTCTCCTGGCACTCCTCTGTTTCACTGCTTTGACTGTGTCCGAATCACTATGACCACTAACTTTTTAGAAGTATTAAAAGTTCTTATTTGTTAAGTAAATACATACAGTATGCTGTCAACTGTTTGTATTTTTCAAACTGTAAAATTTATTTTACAAAATGTCCTTCATTATTTATGAGACCATTTAATGGGTTTCTTGTGTTAGGTGTTTGTAGGATCCTCAAAATTTTTATTGCAGATCTCAGATTGTTTCCCTTTTAACATCTTTCATGGTCGAAGTAGAATATAAATGCAGTCATCACATTTAAATAAGTTCGGCTCTAAAGTGAACACGCAGCTGATAACTGACAGCCTTCAGGTGAATAAGTCCCTATAGGCAGTGCTTGTAGTGTTCTGACATGTGCTCTTATTAAAATTCCTCTCTCTTAAAAATTCCTTTTATTGAATTTATTAGGGTGATGCTGTTTAACACAATTGTACAGGTTACAGGTGCACAATTTGACTGATCTATAACAAGCAATTTAGCGAACTTATTACCAAAAATGCCTCGTAAAAATTTTGGCTCTTTTGATTGCAGAGAGACCTATCAAAAATTCATCCAAAGTGGTGAAAACTGTTTTCATTTATGTCTCTTTATGACAAGTGTAAACTATTAAGGTTAAATGGGTGGGGCAACCGGAAGTAATTACTAAAGGCCATTGGTATTTGTGTGGTTTAATAAAGGCAGAAGCTGATTATTCAGTTTTTATGTAAGTGAAATAGTGCCAAAAAGGAGGTTCCTGCAGGGCAGCTGCACTCCTTCAGTGTTACCCTAATTTACCAAAGACACAACTGTCACAAACAAAACTTTTAAACTTGATATATAGCCACAAAAGTAAGGAGGCTTTTGTTTGGAGTGCTTGCAGAAGCACTCCTTTATACAAATCAAGGGGCAGATGACGGACAATGATGAAAATTTGATTCTTTGAAGTCATAATAGTCATTGAAATGTGTGAAATTCTGGTATTGAAAAGAGAGCGACCAGCAAGACTCTAAATCCTGGGTGGTTGCAAGAAGCTTGCTGGGAGGTTTGTCTGCATTTTGACACCAACTTCCCATTGCTTGTTCCCTGCTTCCTTTGTTTAAAAAAAAAAAAGTTGAATTCACACAAGATAAATGGGAACAGTTGATAACCGAATCATACAGTTTTTCTGTGGAAAACTAATATTTCATAATGAAAATTGATATTTGAAGGAATAAAGTCCATTTAGATATACTGGCATATACCTTCTTAAAGGTTTTTAAAATTTCTCTTCCCCTGAAGCACACTTGTGACATAGAAGATGAGCCTTCACTTCAGCGCCACCACAGTTACAAGCTGTGGGAGAGCTGTGACTGCCAGGGCTAGACTTGGGAATTGTGATGTGTATCTTCTCAGTAGCAAATTCTGTTTGAATGCCCTTTAATCTCTGAATCATATGATTCATTACTATTTTAAAAATGGCATATTTACATGAGATTGTGTTTCTGCTTTATTCCGTTAAGACAGTGACATTCTTTAATGCTAGGAATACAAGTTTCATGTTTGAGTCAACCACTTGAAAATTCAAAGTTTTAAAATTCAATAAATCATGTACATGTAAAATAACTTGCTTTATTAGAATTTGCAGATAATTATTAACTGGTGAGTGTTGGTTGAGGTGCTAGGGTGAAGGTTCCTTAACCTTATTGGATTTAACTTTGGTAATTCTAAGGAATTTATGAGTTTTTATTTATAAATTTTCTATTTTATCAGTAAAATGAGATCTGTAGAAATGCAATATTGACATCTTCAGAGCATTTCTATCTTTTATAAGTAGGTTTTTAAAAGATGACAGTGATATAGAAGTGGAAATCTAGAGAGACTTATTTAGTATAGTTTAAATCTTTGCAAATTTATTTATTTTGCAAAAGTGGAGCCTCAGGTAGGTCAGTGAGAACTTTGCAGTTCTTTTTAAGTGTTACTTTGTTTCAGTGGAGTCTGGAGCGGGAGCTGGAGCCCATTGAAATGTCGCCTGGAGGACAGGTTCTTCTGTCACTGGCTGAGGCCGTGCGGATGAAGTGGTAACAATAGAGTGTCGCAGTGCGTGCCCAAGTGTGAGAAATCAGTTTGTCTAGACTGAGAGCGTGCCTATGGGGACCGGGCCTTTCAGGGCTTTGCCCCTCTGTGGAGGACACAGGGGAGATGCCAGCCTTTGGACTGCCTTCGGAGCCACGCAGTGGGGCTGCACCAGCCACCTGACCGCCAGGAATTCAAGTCAGAAGACTATGGGCCTCAAAGCGCAGACCCATATCTGTTCGAATGCCAGCTTTATAACGCAGGGGCAGACGTCAACAAATAAATGCCATAATTTTTGGAAGCCATCGTTAGAAATTCACAATAGAAAGAGCAACATTTGGTAGCTTTCCTTAGAGAGGTTCTCCATCCTAAAAATCCTGTACCCCTTTGCACTTTCATAGATAGTGCATATCAGGAATTAATGATTTCCAATGTTTAAAGATTTATTGTTTTTTAAATTACTTTGGCATATACGTATCACACTTAGTTTATAAAGAAAAAGTCTGTTTCCTGTGATCTTGTGTCCCTGAGGTAACTGGTGTGAAGAATGTGGTCCCTTCCCTACAGGTCTCAGTTTAGAGAGCACCCAGTTTCTAGCTCCAGTTCTTCCAAAGCCCGCTCTCCGTGGGCCGGGCTGCTGTGGTGCTGGGACACGAGTCCTCACCCTTTAGTTTTGCGACACATGTATTGTTACTTTATACGCTGCCGTAACTGGAGCTGAGGAAACGGTACATACATTAATATAAAAATACGTAATGTTAAGTAATATGTTAACATGACTGATTACAAATGCTACGCTGAATTTGAAAGAAGCAAGCATTGAGGACTCCCCAGGAGCTGAGTCTCTTGCAGTGTCTTGAGTAGAAGAATATGTTTTAGAAAGTCATTAGCCGTAATAACACTGAAAATTACTCTTCTTTGACAAACTTGATAATTAAAAATTGCCAATTAAAACAGTCATATCTTAAAAAGCATGTACCAGTTACACTCATTCTTTTTTTATTTTATCCTGTGTAAAGAGAAACTTTTTAAAAATGTAGGCGAACACTGCAAGTGTGCATTCGTGTGAGTGTTGACATGGATCGTAGCAATAGTCATGATGGTCCCCCGAGCAGACAGGCTTCCGCAGAGCAGCCAGGTGCCTGGTGCCGAGGACGGCTCGTCAGCTGACATACCTTTGAAGTAGTGTGCTTGTAACCTGTGGGCAGAAAGACCAGTTGAGTCAGAAATACGCTTTTCTGTTTTCTCAGTGCGTATTTTAGTGCTAAGTATTTCTACTAATTCCTTGGTCCATAGCATTGGTTAGAGTGGCACTACAAATAAGCATTAGCTTTTAGAATTAGAGGCTATATCACAATGAAATTAAAACTACAAAATGCATTAAATTTTCTGGTTTTCACAAGTTTGGTATAATCATTTTCATGCTAACTCTGTTGTTTTTAATCATCCACTTATTCCATCATTCATTTATTTTACTACCATTGTGCAGCATCTTAATTGCTTAAAAACCCCATGAGTTATCACTGGCCAGTGTAGTTCAGTTGGTTGGAGCATCGTTCCTTAAAATGAAAGGTCAAATTCCCAGTCAGGGCACACGCGTGGGTCTTGGTTACGTCCTGGTTGGGGCTCGCACATGAGGCAGCTGGTTGATGTTTTTCTCTCCCTCTCTCCTTCCCTTCCCCTTTAAGCGTGTCCTCAGGCGACGATTTGAAAACAAAAATAATAAATTTAAATAAATAAAACCCCACGAATTAGACATTATTATAATAATTTTATAAGGCAACATTCTATTTATCTACATGTTTACCAAATTTAAAAAAAATTTAAAAAATTTTCAGTTACAGTTGACGCACAATGTTATAGTTTTAAGTGTACAACATAGTGATTATACATTTACTTATCTTACGAAGTGATCACCCCCAAAATCTAGTACCCATTTGATATTATACTTAGTTATTATAATATTATTGACTGTATTCCTTCTGCCGTACTTTACATCCCCATGACTATTTTTGCAACTATCAATTTGTACTTCTCAATTCCTTCACCATCGTCACCCTATGACGTGGGTCATTGGGCTCCGGGGGGGGAAGCCTGCGGCCAGATACAGAATTGTTGGTCAACAGATAAACACCAGGACTGCAGCTCTTAGCTGAGGAAACTCTTCCCAAACCCCTTACTTCCCCTTTTCTTCTCCCTATAAGAAGATCGGCTGGAGATGAGATGTTAAGACAGTTATTGAGGGCACATAACCCACCATCTTCTCAGATCACTGGCATCTGAATAAAGTGCCTGTAAAGATTTCAATCCTTGTCTCTACTCATTGGTTCTGGTGGTGACAGCACGAACACCGGCTTTTCCAGTTTCAAAATCATATGGTGATTTTCTTTCTATGTCTGACTTATTTTACTTTGGAAAAATATCCTCTAGGCCCATCTGTGTTGTCATCAATGGCAAGATTTCAGTCTTTTTTATGTTCAAGTAATATTCGTGCGTGTGTGTACGTGCACGTGTCTCACATCTTCCTTATCCGTTTGTCAGTGGACACTTAGGCTGCTTCCATAACTTGGTGACTGTAAATACTGCTGCAGTGAACACAGGGCTGCATACGTCTTTTCAAGTTGGTGTTTTGGGTTTCTTCGGATAAATACCCAGAAGTAGAATTGCTGGGTCATCTGAGAGTTCTATTTTTTAATTTTTTGAGGAACCTGTATACTGGCTGCACCAAAGTACATTTCCACTAACCATGCAGTAGGGTTCCTTCCAATACTTGTTTGTTGATGTGTTGATGATACATTGCTGTGAGAAGATGTCTTATCGCGGTTTTAATTTGCATGTCCATGATAATTAGTGATGTTCAGCATCTTCTTATTTGTCTATTTTCCATTTGCACTCCCACTTTGGAGAAATGTCTTTTCAGGCACTGCACCCATTTTTAAATTGGATGTGTGTGTGTGTGTGTGTGTATGTTAAGCTGTATGAGTTCCTTATACACTGTGGATATTAACTGCTTATAGGTTGTATCATTGGCAAGTATCTTTTTCCATTTAGTAGGTTGTCTTTCTTTGATGTTTTGCGTTGCTGTGCAAAAACTTTTTAGTTTCGTATAGTCTCATTTGTTTATTTTTTTCTTTTTTACCTCACCAGAGAAGACATATTTAAAAAAATATCACTAAGAGTGATGTCAGAGAGTTTACTGCCTATTTTTTCTTCTGGAGGTTTATGGTTTTGGGTCTTAGATATAAGTCTTTAATCCATTTTCAGTTTATTCTTGTATATGGTGTAAGAAAGTGATCCATTTTCATTCTTGTGCTTGTATCTGTCCAGTTTTCCTAACATCATTTATTGAGAAGACTGCCTTTACCCCACTGCATGCTCTTGCCCCCTTTGTCACAGTGAATTGACCGAGTAGGGGTGGGTTCATTTCCAGGCTCCCGTGCTGTACCACCAGTCCATGTGCCTGTTCTTATGCCAGCACTGTTGTCATTCAGGTGGCCTTGTAGTGTAACCCGGTGTCAAGTGACATGATGCCTCCACTTTTGTTTCTTTCTCAAGATTGCTTTGGCTATTTGGGATCTTTTGTGGTTCCATATAAATTTTAGGATCATTTGTCCTAGTTCTGTGAAAATGCTGTTGGTATTTTCATAGGGATTGCATTAAATCTGTAATTTGCTTTGGGTAGTATATGGACATTTTAACAATGTTAATTCTTTCGATCCATGAGCACAGTATACGCTTCCCTTTGTGTCCTCTTCAGTTTCTTTCTTTAGTGTCTTAATTTTTTGAATACAGGTCTTTTACCTCCTTGGTTAAATTTATTCCTAGGTATTTTATTGTATTTTTTGGTGCAGTTATTTCAGTTGTTTTCTTTCTTTCTCTTTTTGATAGCTCGTTATTGCAGTATAAAAATGCAGCCAATTTCTGAGTTTTCATTTGTATCCTGCTACTTTATTTATTAGTTCTAATGGTGTTTTGGTGGTTTTGTTAGGATTCTCTGCGAAGAGTAACGTGTCATGTGCAAATAATGACAGTTTTACTTCATCCTTTGCAATATGGATGATTTTATTTATTTTCCTTGTCTGACTGTTGTGGTTATTAGGACTTCCTATGTTGAATAAGAGAGGTGAAAGCAGACACCCTTGTCTTGTTTCTGATTATAAAGAAAAAGCTCTCAGCTTTTCACTGTGAAGTATGATGTTAATGACACCGGAAAAGCTGGAGTCGGTGCCGCCTGTCACTCCCAGACCCAATAAGCAGAGACAGGGATTGAATCTTTATGGCGCTTCATTCAGATGGCCGGCCACCCGAGAAGACGGCAGGTTTGTGCCCTACCAGACCCTCTTACATTCCATTTCAAACCGATCTTTTTTTATAAGGAGAAGAGTGTAGGCAAGGGGTTTGGAGTTCAGGGACAAAGTCAATCAGATAAAAAGCTACAGCCTTCTTTCATCTGTTGATGATTCTTTATCTGTGTTAGGGGGAATGGTCTTTATCTGTGTCTGGGGCGGTGGGCATCTCACCCAGGGGTACAGTGTCTCCACCTTGGTTGCTTGCGGTCCTGCTTGTGGTCTCCTGGAGTCAGGGTGGGTCATACCTTCAGTTCCTGGAACTATACCTTTTTGCATACGTTCATTACTAAGCTTATCAGCTATTACCTGAAACGAAGGTTTTCCAGCTCCTGAGTCCTCCCTGCCCCATCATTAGCCGTGGGTTTGTCATATGTGGCCTTTTTTATGTTGAGGTATGTTCCCTTCATTCCCACTTTGATGAGAGCTTTTTTAATCAAAAATGGATGTGTTAGACTGTCAAATGCTTCTTTTGCATCTGTTGATACTGTTACTGGATGTGGACCCATTTGTGGGGGGGTGAGGGCGCTCAGATACTGTTAGCAAAACAACGCCCCACCTTCCCTGGGGTCCCTCTGTTCTAGGTTCTTTGCCCGCCACCCTTAGACATTATGGCTCTCGATGCCAGAGTTTGGTGAAAAGGAAAAGAATTATTTATTCAAAAGTTATACAGGTTTTTGAATAATGGCGAAATGTTACTGTTAAATCTCAAAATCCCTTTGAAACACCCACCAGCACACACAGCCCCCCCTTTCCTGCCCTTTGCCCAGTCAGGCCATTTAGGGGTTCCAGCCTTCAGGAGGAAAAGAACACAAGTCCGGAGCTCGGCTAGGCAGGCCTCTCCCGGTTCCCGGCGCCATCGGCTGTGTCACCCCGATCTCCAGTTCCTAATCCAAACCCACGCGGCACCTTCTCCTAGCCCACTGGCAAGGGTCCTTCCTCCCCTTTCCTTCCCAGTGGTCTTCACATTGTTCTCCACCCCTACCCCACCACACCCCACCCCACCCCACTCCCCGTGGCCTGGAGCAAATCATCTCCCAGCTCTCATGCACAGGCACACAGGCACTCTAACTCCCTGAGTGGGGGTGCTCCTTCCCAGTTATGTCCTGGACTTAAGTTGTGCAGACCTTCCTGGTTAGCCTTGTTGATATGCAAAATAACCATCTTTGCATATCAGGTATGAAGTCATCTTGCTTTATTGACATGCAAAATGACTCTCAGTGGCCTTGCTCCCTGGCTGGTCTGAAGCTGTCCTGTTATTGACATGCAAAGTAACTCTGAAAAGCCCTGCTCCCTGTCTCCCATCCCCTTGGTGGCCCACCTTGGGTGGGGGTGGAAGAATCTTTTATTTTTCTTGGACAGCCCATATTCTGGACACTGTTACAAATCCCCCTTTGTGGGGAGGGGCTTGCTGCAATATGATCATATGATTTGTTATCTCTAATTTTGTTTATGTGGTATATCACATTAATTGATTTATGGATGTTGTACCAACCTTGTGTCCCAGGAATAAATCCCACTTGTTACTGGTGTATGATCTTACTAATGTATTGCAAATATGTTGCTGAAAATCTTTGTATCTGTGTTTATCTGGGATATCGTCCTATAATTTTTTTTTTTGGTTTTTTTTTTTTTTGTATTGTCTTTTCCTGGTTTTGATATGGGAGAAATGCTGGGCTCGTAAAATGAGCTCTGGAGTCTTCCCTGCTCTTCAATTTTTTGACCTTTTTTTTTTTAGAAGGATAGATAGTAATTGTTCTTCGAATGTTGATAAAATTCACCTGTGAAGTCATCGCCCTGGTCCAGGCTTCTGCTTATAGGAAGTTTCTGATTATTGTTTCAGTTTTACTTTTGTTTGTTTATTGTTCAATAAGTAACTATTGGTCTATCCAGACTTTCTGTTTCTTCCTGATTCACCTTTGGAAGATTGGATGTTTCTAGGAATTGGCCCATTTCTTCCAGGTTGTCCCATTTGTTGGCATTTAATTGTAGTATTTCCTGATAATGCTTGGTATTCATATGGAGTCACTTGTCTTTTCTCCTCTTTCAATTCTGATTGTATTTGGGGGAAGGGACTCTCTTTTTTTCTTTATTAGTTGGCTAAAGGTTTCTCTATCTTGTGTTTTTTTCAGCGTTTCATTGATCTTTTTTATTGTTTTTTTGGACTCAGTTTTATTTCTGATGGGGGCGGGGCGTTGTGTGTGTCTGACTCTTTAAAGAGTTGCATAAGCCGGGCTCTGGTGCTGTGCTGTCAGCTGAGCCCTCCCTGTGGGTGTGTTGTTTGTGGAGCTGGTTGGGTGGGCCACTGTGTGTTGGCTCTGCCAACTCCTGGGAGGGGCTCTGGTGCAGACCAAGGTCAGCCACTCTTCGTGCCTGGCCTGGAGTTGCGTAGTGGGTCCTGCAGAGTGATCTGCAGTTGAATTCAGCACATGCTGGGTTTGGAGGTGCTGTGCTGTGAATTGATGACAGGTGCCACTGGTGCCAAACTTGGGACCCTTTGGCGGACACTGCCATGTGAGCTCAGGCCGTCCACCTCTTGTGCTGGGTTTGTGGCTCCTTAGTTGAGGCCATGTTCCAGGCCAACAGTGACCATGGCTTATTCCAGGCTTGGGGCTACCTGATGGGAATTACAGTGCAGGTTGGGACGCGTCACTGCTGGCGCGGGACTTGGGGCAGCTTAGCAAGAAGTGTAAGGCACTCGGAGCCAGCCACTGCTTGTGGACCTTTGGGAGATTTTAGGAATTCTAGCAGTGGGAGCTGGGGGAGGCCGCTCGTTTGGAGCCCTGGGGGAGGCTCAGCTGCAGGAGCGGGGTGGGGTCTCAGGCGTCACAGGGTGGGAAGGGCTAAAGAGAGGATCTGTGGGGCCTGCAGGCCCTTTGGTCCTGGAAGAAGCTGCCGCAGCCCTTTCTCCTCCAGCCCTGACCTCAAGCTTGTCAGCTTAGGTCCTCCCTGTAAGTCCCTGGAGACCAAAGTGAGGGGTCAAGTCTGTGCTAGGGCCCTTGATAGTGTGTTCCACTGGGGTCTCCGCAGCCCTCCGTCTCACCCAGACACAGTCCCCACTGGCTTCTACAGCCAGATGGTGTAGGGATTCCACTTCTGGCAGTGGATCCCTGGCAGGGGGGGCCAATGTGGGCCTGGGACCCCTCACCCCTCAGGGGAATTCTACAGCCAAGACATCCCCCTGAATTTTTAATGTGGAACCTGCCTGTTCAGTGTCTCTGCCCTTAGTGATAAGACTTCAGTCCAGCCAGTCTTCAGGTGGCTGTCAGTGAGGGCTGTTCTGTAATTCAGTGTGACTTTCACATGTTTACCCATGGGGTTTAATGTCTCCAGCGTACTGACTAGAAGTTATAACCAGTTATTTAAAATTTACATCAGAAAGCAAACCATAATTTTAAAGCTTCATTATAGTCATTCTTATAAAGAATGGTATGATTGACTCTAATGTGACTTTTGATAGACTAAAGTGTTTAACCATTACTAAATGGTGATTTAAAGTCTGAATTACTTTATTATTTTGTGTCCTCTCTACTACTGTAATTTGATAAGTGCATCTAATCTAGGTAGGGCATCAAAATTATATGCATTCATCAGTTGAGCATTTGATACTGGGTAGAATTACTAAAAAAGAGAGCCAAGTAAGTTTCTGCAAAATTGTACAACTTTTTTGGCTTATCTTTGCAAGTAGATTTGATGTATCATTTTCTTTTTAGTAGACTTCACCAAAGGGAGATACATCAAAATGCTAATTAAAATTGTGATGATTTGAATTGTCTGCAAAAGGGTTCAGGCCTTCCTCTGCACAGAATACCTTGTTGTAACCAGTTTGGTTCAGAAACCACTGGTAAATAGTTGTTGTTGTTTGCTGTTTTTTTTTAATTTAGTTAGTTTTTTCCTATCCTTTATTTTTAGTATCCCTTTACATTTCTTCTGTGCTGACTGATTGTACCTGCTCATGAAATAAGAGTCTGTTGTCTAGGGGCTCTTCTACCAGCAAGCTCTTCAGAAGTTACCTAAAAATTTTTATGAACCCTTTTTCACTTCACCCTAACACCTCCCCCGTATACATTTTGCAAATAAAAACAGCAGCTTTTATTGTAAAATATGAGTAGTGAATTAAACCAGAAAGCTTTTAACCAAACTCAATTTACAAGTAAATCTGAACAGAGTTGCATGACTACAAAAAGCAGCCTTAGAGCATGTGCGGGCTGTTAGAAATGTGTTTGCTTGTGTTTCCGTAGGATATCACTACTCTAACCGGTGTCCCGGAAGAGCACATCAAAACTAGAAAGGTCCGGATCTTTGTCCCTGCTCGCAACAACATGCAGTCCGGAGTGAACAACACCAAGAAGTGGAGGATGGAGTTTGACACCAGGGAGCGCTGGGAAAACCCTCTGATGGGCTGGTCGTCCACGTGAGTGCTGTGGTTTCGCTTGAGTATCTTCTTTAGCTCCCTCTCCGTGTAGGTTTCCCTTTAAACACACTGATTCTAAAACTCCTTTGTGTGCAGTATGCTTTTGGACAATACTTTTCGTGTAGGTATCACTGTTCTGAGACATAGGCATGTGTTTACATATAACATGTGTTGACTCGTGTGGGTGTGGCCCAGTGGAGTAAACCGAAGAGACAGCCGCTCTGAGGACTGCTCACTGGGCTGAGGGGACGGGCACCGAGAGCGCTGGTAGTGTGCTCCCGAGCTGTGCCCGCTGGCTTACAGTCAGTGAGACTTTCACTTATTTTTAAATTACAATAAAACTTCTTTTTAAAGTGTTTTTTTTGTTTGTAAGGGGAGGAGACTAGATGAGATTAAATACTAGCTATTTTGAGGGAAACATGTAAGTTCCTGAGATTTGTGATGAATAAACATACAGTGCACTGGAATAAAGTGGCCCCAGTGAAATTAGTGACCTCTGTCTCCACTGTGGGACGTGGCCCCAGTGGTCAGCAGCAGGACCGCCTCCGGGCCGATGAAGGAGGCCGCTGTTGGAGCAGACGGCCAGGTCAGCTGGAGAACCGTCGTGCTAGCTGGGATGCCTGGAATGTCCCGTGTGTCCCGGGTTCAGCTGAAGACACTTACCAGGTTAAATTGGTTCACTTCAGAATAAAGTGTGATACTTAACAATTTTTCCTGTTGAAAAACATTTTTTTTCTATTTGATGCATTTATTGCACTATTTATTGATGGCATTTCGTTAGTTTTCAGTTGGGGTTATTATGCATAATTCTAAAATAAAGGTTCTTGTACATATTTTTTTGTGAACATATGACTTGTTAATATGCCAATTAACCCCTGAAACATTAGTTATCAATTATTCAAAGCTTATTATATTAAGAAGTAGCAATAAGCTACGAATTCTCTATTCCTTATGCTTAACTAGTTAATAGCAGTGTCAGTATGATGAGTCTTGTTCTAGCAGACAGTTAAATTACTGACAGGAATGGCGGTGGATGTATTTTATGGTTTGTAACGGGGGTCTGTTTCAGTCTTACCCCGTAACTACGCCGGTCTTAATCCTGGCACACAGTGCTACAAATGAAAAGATACGGCGTTGCTGAGGTTTTGAGGGACAGCACAGGGTGTTTGCCAAGTCTGCCTCCAAGCGCCGTGGGGGTCCAGACCCAGCCTCCCCTGCAGTAAGCGAGCAGCTGCTGCGGTCTCAGCCCCGCTTGCCAGCCCCTCAGCTCCTGTCCTCGAGCCTTGCTACCCCCATGCAGTTCCAAAGCTCCCTGCTCAGCGCTCCCTCCTCTGCACTACGTTGGCCCCTAAATTTCCAGCTGCTGCGACAGCCCTGCACTCTACCCTCCGACGTGGAAGGGTAAGGTGTGCCTCTCAAGGCCGTGGTGCTCCTGGCCGTCGGGACTAGAGGGCGCCTCCTGAGGGGAAGCATGTAAATCTTGCACTACTCTAGTGTGGCTCCTTTTTTCAAAGGCTGGATCCTCCCCCCCCCCCCCACTCCTTTTGGTTGCTCTCTGATTCCTTCAGTTGTTTTGTTCAGAGTTTATAATTGTGAGCAGATAAATCTGATTTTAATGGCAGGTAAATCTGCCGTTATCCAAATGGGAATCTCAGAAATGAGAATTGAGCAAATAAAATCTAAAAATGTATGCTCCAATTATGGTATATATAGTAAAGACTGCAAAGAGAGATTATGTACAGTTGGAGGGTCGGGTACAAAAGACTTGTTGGAAAAGATTGGTGCTCACCATGAACCGTGAGAAATAGCTGGGATGGGACAGTCTGGCTAGGCTGACACAGTGGCCTCCCACTGTATTTCAAGGGCAGGGACGGATTAAGCTGGTAGGAGCTGTGGGGGCTAAAAAATTTTTCCTTCCACTTACAGTTTTTCTAACTGGGCTCATAATCAAAATAACAGAGACAGATTCATAGGAGAAAATAATATTTTAATATGTATTCACAGGGAATTCACATAAGCATGAAAATTCCAAAGACAAAGTTGGGTATATATGTCATATTGGACACATAAGAAAAGAGGGGAGCAGGACCTTAGATTTCAAAAGTGAAAATGGACAATTTACAGGTAATTGAGGAAGAGTGAAACAAACATGGCAGGCAGAGTACTGCCAGGTAGCCCCGAAACTGGGTGTGGGGGATCCACCACCAGGCTGCTCTGGGGCCCTCCTGGCCCCCACACGCAGTTGAATTGGGCTGATGCAGACGTCCAGGATTCCATCCCTGGAGCAGGCCTTTCCCGTGGACCCTCTGGGGCAGGAGAGGAGAGGGCCAGAGCTGCTTTCTGAGTCTTTTGTTTCATAATAACCAGCTTAACATCAATATCCCAAAGGTATGGCTTATGGGGTGGCAAAACCTTCTGGTTCCTCTCGGAACATACAGGCTGCATTTAGAGGAACAGTTAGCAATCTGATATTCAGTCAGTTAACAGTTTTGAAGTTTATTTTAAATAGATCCTTTATCAGTAGTGTACTTATTCAGCATTATAGCAACTGCTTATTTTCTAAACATTTTACTTTATTTCAAATATTGTTTTTTCAGCCAAAACTTAATGTTAGATTGTGAACAAAAATTGTTTCTTACAGGGCTGATCCCTTGTCCAACATGGTTCTCACCTTTAGTACTAAAGAAGACGCAGCTGCCTTCGCAGAAAAAAATGGTATGTTTGGTCTGTTTTTGTTTGGCTTTAATAAGTAATATGGAAAATATGATTTTATGTTCTCAATATTAGTCAAAACCAGTCAGGGATATAGAATTTGAGTTGAAAGAAATTTTTCAGTGTATCTAATCCAGTAGTTTTAAGAGTCTTATAGCATCAGAACGCCCCCTTCCAAAAAAAAGAAAAATCTCAAATGGAATGCCCATGTAACATGGAAAAGACCAACTGCTCTAATTTGAAGTAGAGGTGAGGAATCAAAGTGCAGGCCAAACTCCTTCCCACTTTAAGAATCCTTCTGCAAATTCTCTGACATTTGATTTTAAACGCTAATTGAACCTTTTGGTTCTGACACCTTCTTATTATTTCCTTACTCTGAGCCAAAATCCCATGTCTGCATTCCACCTAATAGCTCTTCAGTTATTTCAGTATAGTTATCATGACCATATTCCTGCCCGCTCATCTCTGATGGCGTCACTTCCTCTCATGCTACTTTATAACTTCAGTCTAAGTGCACAGTGTTTGTAGAGTCGGCAGTGGGGCACAGTAATGTCCTGGACCTTTGCACCCACTCACACACCCATTCACCCACCCAGAGCTACTTCCAGTCCTGCAGGCTCCATTCAGGGTAAGTGCCCCATATCTTTTATACCGTGTCTTTACTGCTGGCATGTTTAGGCATGTTTAGTTACACAGATCCTATTGCGTTGCAGTTGCCGGCAGTGTCCAGTTCAGTAGTGTGTTGTCCAGGGTTGCAGCCTAGGAGCAGGAGGCTGTGCCGTACAGCCAAGATGTGTCGTAGGTGGTACCATCTAGCCTGTGTAAGTGCGTCCGCGATGGTTGTACAGCGAGGAAGTCTCCTAACCACCCATTTCCCAGAGAGCATCCCCATCACTGAGCGGCGCATGACTGTATTGGTTTATGTTGGTCTTGCTATCAAGAAAATGCGAAATGTCTCTTCTCCTCATTTTCTATTATGAAGCTATGCAACACAGTAATGAAAAGAGGCTTTGGAGCTAGACCAGTCTGAATTCTAATGCTAGTTACGCTACTTTGAAGCTCTACATGATTCTGGATTAATTTTATAGTGAACTTAACGTTTTTTCGTTGTTGAAATAACAGTCTTAATAAACACTTGGTAACTGTTTCTGCTGTTTGTCTCTCTAGGACTAAACACACTGCTGTACCTTTGGCCTAATGTGTTCTTTTATTCCACTTGGTCAAATAGAATTTGAACCTAATTTAGTTACCTACTTGAATGAGATAATGTCTGTATATTCTATTACTATAAGGTAATATATAAATGTGAAAGATTATTAGTATTATCTAACATCTTTGACATATAAATGTGAAAGCACTACAGAGGTTATGCACATGTTCACCCCAGGTTAGTAACGTGTAGCCTGTGACCAGGGCCTGAAGCTGCACCGCCTGGGTGGGGGCCAGTGCTGGGTCTCGCTCTTGGGATGGCCTTGCACTTCCTTCTCTCCTGTGTACAGACGGGGTTGTGGGGGCGTTGAGTTAGGTACTTAAAAGGAAAGTGCTTAGAACGTAGTTAAGTAGCTAGATAATAGCACATAAATCTATCCTATTAGTAGTAGACTTCTAAAAACTTTTAAAAATTTACATAGGTATAATTCCTTATTAATACTGTCTTGGCAGTTTTCACATTTCTTAGTTTTGTAATTGTTCTCAATGTGTTCATAATCTTTAAAATATTATTTTGATTTAAAATTAACATCACTCTCTTTAAGCTATTGTTGGGGAAGAAAATATTTTTGTCTACCTTTCTAGGTTCTCATAATAAAATTACCTAAGAATGGTTAACAGGAGAAAAGAAGTTTAAACGTACGCACACAGGGGCCCCTTAAGAACGTGAGACCCCGGGATAGGCCACGCAGTTGAGGTTTCTGTGCCGCCCTGGGCGAGGGATGGGACAGGGCTGGGGCCCCAGAACGGGAGCAGGTGTGTGTTCTGCCATACAGGTAGGTCGTTCACATGACAGTTACTTCTGGCAGTAGCTCTCTTTCAGGGCCAGGCCGCTTCACTGAAGTCTTCGAGGTGGGGGAGGGAGAGGGAGAGGTGCTCTCTGCCTGCCGGGGCTGGGTTGCCGTCAGCTCAGAACAGTCCATCCACATGCCAGGGTGGCGTGTTTGGGGGTCATGTATTTTACACCCCTTTGCTGTAATATAGCTCATCAAAAACAGTTCTGTTAATGTTTTCCACATTTGTAGCCTACCGTATGTAATGTCTGACACCTTGAAAAGTGTTCACTTGAGGCCTGTAACGTGAGTTTAATAACAGGAACTCTAATTAAACTGTCGAATCTCTGGGTAGTGTCTCTCTGTGTGGTCACAAGGGTACATGACTGCAGTTGTCAACGTGAATTGCAGGTGTGAACTAGCCACTGCCGCTTTTGGAATCAGGTGCTTTTCCAGTCTGATTTCTATCTTCCCAGGAAAGAAAATTGAGAAAAAATTATCACATTCAGTAGACAGTATGACTTGAAAAAGCACAGTGGGTTGTACTTTATAAAACTCCAGGCTAACAGTGGATCAGGAGTTTTAACATACAAGATAGCAGGAGTTACTCTGTCTCGGTCACTGCTTTGTCCCCAGTACTTAGCACAAAACCTGCATAAGGGACACTTGATGTCTGGTGAAATTACTGGCTTTCTAAAATTTCTCCGCTCAAGAATCTGAGACCACTCTTCCCTCCTGGGAGAGTCCTCCGTGACTGTCCCACCTGTGATTCACTGCAGCACCTGTGCTCTGCCCGGTTTGTTTAACATTTAGTGTCACGCATCTTTCAGTAGACAAGGTCTGTTTCCCTAGCTGTCATGGCGGTAAGTCTAAGCCGCCAGTGAATGGGACAGAGTCTCATGGTGGAGGGTGTTTTAGAAATGGCCCAGTGGAACTCTCCTCCCCACACGCCTCACATCACTTGGTTGTGCTCATGAAGACTATCGGATTAAGAGGCAAGTGACTGGGATTCTCCTGCTGTTACTGTCTGCTCACAGGGGACCCTGAGCAAGCCTTGAGTCATCGCACTTAGCCTTTGATAAACACGTACCCCTCCTTGAAATGGGATGTGGACTGGGTAGCGTTCAGCAGCAGTAGACTTAGAGGTGGCCAGCCGTGGGCCGGCTCGTTCATATCTCTGTTTCTTTACTGTCCGCTCCAGCAGAGGGAAGATGTGTTCGATGAAGACGATTCTGTGCTGATAGTAAACTTTGGGAAAGGTCACCCATTTTTGAGCATTAAATGTTTGCCTTTCAGTAGTGTCTACACATAGATTAGGGTAAAACTGCCACACGCACAAAAAATTTATTTGAGGACTTTTCTGAAAATGGAAATCGACCGTTTATCCTCTTCTTAGTTTTCTTGTTTTCCTTACTTTTAAATGGTTAAAAAAAAAAAAAAGTCAGAACCCTCATTTCCCTTGATCCAAAAGCTTGCGTTGTAGAGAATCAGTGGAATGAGGAATAAGGTGAGCAGTCAGTTGCTCTCTAGCAGACGTTTCTAACCACATTTCAGGCTCAGGTGGTGAATACCGTCACCGCAAAAGCTAACACTCATAGATGCTGAGCTGTGAGCCGGGCGCTATGCTAAGTGTTTTCATTCAAATTTAACTCTCACTACAGCTGTACGAAGCAGGGACAGTCATCCCTATTTTATAGTTCAAGGAAACTGAGGTTTTGCGGACATTAAGTAACATTAACTAACAAGGCCACATACTTTTAAGTGGGTGAGCAGGTTTTATTTGAATGCAGACAACAGTAGAATTAAATAGTTGCAATAGAGACCCCAAAGTCTAAAAATATTTATATTTGGTTATTTACAGAAAATATTTACAGACCCCTGGGCCGAAATGTTATATATACTGCCTTAATACTAAGAACTTTTCTTCTCTGACATTTATATAAATCCAAAAATACTCTTTATTCAAACATCTTGATGGGCCTATGTTTAATAGACAAACTTGACTAATAATTTAGAGTTCTCCACAATATAAGCGGTAACTTTGCACTAAAGCAATAACCTAGCTTTATCTTATTTTGCCCCAAGTCTGCTTTCCTCCATCTGCAGCCTTACCCGTGCGCCCCTTCTCATCCTTGCGTCTGCCCGCGAACTCCAGCTCAGCCTTCAGAGTGTGTTGAAGATGCCCTCTCCTTCCCGACCCTTTTCCTTAGTCCCCTTTCCCGCCCTGGCCGTGCGCTCTCTTTATTGTAATGCCCGTGGTGATTCGTTCCTTTCTTAGCGTTCTTATGGTTTGGTTTTGTACTTAGCATTCACGGAGACATATGTCCAGTGCCCTGTCATGTGCCAGCAGCGTGGCTGGGCTCCGGGGGTGCTCAGTTAACCGAGGCTTAGTCCTGGGACTCAGCAGTGACATTTTATCCTGCCCACTGGATCCGCGGCACCTCCCAAGTGAGACACCCTGCCCAGGCAGCTTTGCCTTCCAATGCGCTCGAAACGTGTTCGCGAGTTTGAATAGCGCAGTTAGTGATGTTGTAGATTATTCTCCTGATTAAGATTTTATATAAGTCACTTTACTTTGGCTACTTGTTCTGTCTTTTGGAAGAACTGTTAATTCCCTCTAATTAGAAATCTGAAGAAAGACAATTATAGGAGAATGATTAGCAATTTCTTATATTTTAGTTTGTTTGTAAAATACAACCACCAAGTTGTTCTGTTAATATGTAACTCACCCTGAGCCTGTCAAGGGCTAGCGCCCTGAAGCGCCTTTCAGCTTACGGAAGGCGGCCGCCGTGTGGCTTCCACGTTCTCCCCAAGTCCTGTGCCGCTCACCGCAGGCCCCGCTGTGAGGGCTCTGAAACCTCAGAGGCCGGAAGCGGTTACTGGCTCCTAGCTCATGGGGCCGAGTTTCTAGATGCCAAGTGCCATGGTTTTTTCCCCTGATACTGTGCTGCTGCTGCTGCCACTGCTGCCACCGGTAGATCTTAAGAATTGTCACGACCCGCACTGCCCAGTGCGGTGGCTACGCGTGGCAGGGCAGAACTCGGAGCGGGTCTGGTTTGACTTGAGATGAGCTGCAACTGTGAAATGCCAGATTTCAAAGGCGGTATTAGCACGTAAGACATCTGATGGTTGTTGTATTGATTACATCTTGAAATGATAATATTTTGGATATATATTGGGTTAGGAAAATAAATTAAAATTAATTTTACCGGTTTCTTTTTAGTCCTTTTTTAATGTGGCTACTAGAAGAGTCTACACTGGGTGTGGTTCATTTGTTTCTGTTGTGTAGGACCAATCTAGAGCACTTAGCCATACACAAAATACACGTTATATGCATATTCTAAGTATTTCATTAAGACATTTCCTATGGTGACTATAAAAATAGGGAAACAAATCCAACTCAGAAAAGGGCAGTGTTATGCCGAAGAAATAGATCTGTTCTTCAGGAACTCTTTACCAAGTAGGACTCAAAATGGAAACTCAATATATAATAATGAAATGAAAGAGTTAAAGTAGACCTGTATTATATCACACAGTCCCCATTCATCACCTGTTTTCAATGTCTTAACCAAATAAGTAAGGTTTCGGGCAGGCCCATCTTCTCATGTAAGCGTGCCCTCATCTCTGCCCCTCTTGCTGTTGATGGCCCCTCCCGCTGAACCCCGCTTCTGTCTCTCTCGCTTTGGCCTCCCTTGGTGGAAGGCTGGCACCCTAGGCCTGGGAGTGGGAAGGAAGAGAAGGTCTAGTGTTCTCCACTGGCTTCTTTTCCCTCTGGCCCCCACCTTCCGCTGCCCCTCTCCTTACCTCTCCCTCCCCTAGCACACAAAGAAAACGGAAGCACCCCTGTGCCAGTGGGCCTGTGCCCCAGGTCCTGCTCCTACAGGTTTCCGTATGACCCCAACTGTGCTTTCTGAGAAGCTCTCCAAGGGCACTCTTTCTCTCTGAACAAAAGAAAGGTTATCTGTGGTTTCCTCTGAAATGTAGATGACTCTTACTTTAGTTCTTTGTATACTGAAAAGACCCACCTTTCCCACTGGGGTGGAGCTCTGTCTGCCTCCCTCCCTGGGCTCCAGGGGCAGGAGGAGGAGGATGCTGCCTCCTGGGGGCGGGGGAGGGTGGGCTGTTGTAGACAATGTCCCTGGAACCCAAGACCTGCCACCATTTCCATGCTGATGAACCCCAGGGCCTCCCCCACCAGAGGGCTGTCCTTGGGCGTGTTGTTTTACCCCACCCTGGGGCTTTTCTCGTTGTAAGCTATAAACACTGCAATTTTCAAAATAGAGTGTTTCTTTCAAGACTAGAAGAGCAGAGGACAGGCCACGAAACTGCAGTCTTTTCCCGGTGGGTCTGTGGGGAAGGCAACCCAGCTCTGCAGGAACAGCAGGTGGAGGTGGCCAGGCCGGGCCCTGATCCAGGGACGCACGCAGGCCGTCGGAGGCACAGGCTAGGGTTTAGACGCCCCCGGCAGGAGATGCGGGCAGCAAGGGCTGGACCCGCACCTGACTTAAACTTTACAGCTCTGGCTCCACCTCACAGCCACGCGTCTGTTAAAAGACATCTTTTAAACAAATTAAGAATCATGACTCTCATACAGATATGAGATGCGTGTTAAAGAATTTATTTTCCTCATGTTATAAAGGAACTTGGTAGATGGCATAATGACTTCAAAGTAAAAGCCAAAACAACAGAAATTCTTGTGGAAAAAGGCTGAATGTAGGCAAAGGGAGTTCACAAGGAGACAGAATTGGGTTCGAGAGGGCAGGCACTACCCCAGGAGGACACAGGGCGTAATTTGCATATCTCCCAGTTATACACAATTTAAAAAGTTATAAAAAAGCTGAAAGATAAGGAATTGAGCTGAAATCTAAGAACCAGTAAGGACATGCTACAGATGATAGGAGTTTTCCATTGAAACAAAATTTCTTCCTGTGTTCTCCCTACTTTTTGATTTAAAAAAAATCTCAAAAATTTATCACAAAATAAGATGGAGCTACTATTTGGTCTGATGATTTACAAAGCTGTAACAAGACTGTTAATTTGCTACTATATTTTGTCACCTCAAAATATGTCACACCAAAATAAAAATTACTTTAGGCTGGTTAATTTTAAGAAACTTTAGATATGGGAGAAGCTCTGAAAATCAAGTAGAAGTGACTCTTTTTGTAAAAACATTTACATTTGGAACTGGAACTGGGAAGGGGGGTGGCGGTGTTATCTCTAGAAACTGTTGTCAGTGCCCAAGGCACAGGCTTTGCCTATGCAGCCCCCTCCCCCTGGTGTGCTGCGCTCTTTCGCCCGTCAACCTAATTCTGAGACCAGCCAGGGGACTAAGAGGAGAGGGGAAATTTCATCCCCCCGTACCACCATAGGGAAGGGAAAATAATTTTCCTTTTATCATTCCAGGTTCTTTTCTGAGACTCCCTGTAATACAAAGAATAACATGGTAAAACAAACAGGTTAATAACATATATACCTCCTGTTTGCATAAAGAGACTCTGGAAATCTGAGTAGCCCCCAAAACGGCCCTAGCCACCACTTTAAAGGTTTACCTCTAGCTAAAGACGAAAGGAGATGGAGGCGGGAGAGAGAATTATGGGAAGTTATCAGTAAAGCTCGTAAGGTGGTTATGCAGGCTGAAGCCCCAGCTTCTCCGGTGGTGAGCCTTTCTAGAGATTGGGTTCTCCTCTTCTGATTCAGAGTAGGGACACCGTACCAGTCGAGATTTCCCTTATGAATGTAAGTGTCCCTCACAAAAGGGCAGCTTTCACTCTGTTTTCAGAGAGTTTTATGTATTTACTCTGTCTTAAAAATAAGCAGTACAAAATAATCCTTATGCCAGAGGGGCATATTTTGGGGTGACATTCTGCTCCCTTTTATCAAATAAGTTTTCTTACATTTGCTTGACTGAAAATGTTCATAAGGAGTCTCAAATTGGACTTTTCAAAGCCTCTTGAGACTAGGAAACCAAACCCAATAACTTGCCACCAGATTTCTCCTATGGGCGAATTCATTCTTAAGGTCCCCCAAATACCCTGAGGTCCTCAGAATGTTCTAAGGTTCCATACCACCTCGGGGAACTCTGTAAGCCCAGTGCCGGGACACTTCCCCTAGAAAGATTTCGTAAGCGTTGCCTCTGGGAGGTCAGTTTTCGTTCCTAACAGCCTCTGGTCCTGTCTGATTAAATGAGCATCGTTCTCAAATACGCAGTCCAGTAAAGGCTTCGCTCGCATAACTGTTGTTTCCGGTCAGAGCACATACTTGGGTTGTGGATTCGGACCCCAGCGAGGGTGCATACAGGAGGCAACCAGTTGATGTTTCTCCGTCCTTCGTCTCTCTAAAATCAATAAACATATATTAAAAAAAGAAAGAAACCCAAAGATACATCCTCTCTGAAGTATAAAAAATGAGAAGCAAAAGTATATAAACTTAAAGTTTTGCTTAGTAATCAGTGTTTGATAGTCTTATGAATGGTCTAAGTACCTAATAATATTCATTAATTTCTAAGGTTTTAAGTTACCCAAAATCTTGGAAATTAATTTCATGGTTACATACTACAAAACATAATTCTATTGAATTAAAATTGTCAAAATAATGAATCGCTTTGGATAAATACAAATTAAATTTACATTTTTCAGGATTGTAAACATTAAACAAAGTAATGCTAGCTTATTTGACCAGTAGACTCGTATCCGTTTAGAAAGAACATATTAAAGTAGAATAAAAATCAATGCTTGTATTTTATTTAAGCTGATGAATTGGGGGAAAACATAGCTATTTTTTAAAACCAAAATTGTTAAATTAATTTGCCAAAGATTTACCTATGTTATCTGAACTTGAATTCTTAAATATTTCTTAGGTCCTATAAGAATACTTATTTAATATAGCACATTAAAAGTATTAGAAGTTGCTTCTGTCCTCTAAGAAGTTCTGAGCTTTAAAAGAAGAAAAAGTATTAGAAGTTTACTTTCCTTGTTTTTTTGAGAATTTTAGGAGTAAACCATTTATTTAAGCACAGAACAGATCCCCTGAAAGAGATGTTGTAATATAATTTATTAACATCTAGAGATAGAAAAGCATTACCTGCACACATAATAGGAGGTAAAGGCCTTCTGGCATTGACAGACCTGTAGCTAGACATATAGTCACATAGAAAGCTTAGAGATTTAATTCTAAAATTTTAGCTATGGGTTAATTAGTAAATGCAGAATTATAAAATTCACTGGTTCATACCAAGGAACTGTTCTCTCAGTGTGTACAAATTCTTCATTTATTTGAGCTCAAATAGACAGGAAAGACCCAACACACCACATTTTCTGGGGGGTTTTTTCTTGCCCAACAGAGAATAGCTCTCTAAAACCATTAATCTATTTATAGGAATCATCAAATGATGAGACTATAAAACCAATTCCCAAGAGTAGTAAGAACAAAATTAAAATTGGAAAGACACAGTCAGCAAATTCTCTTGCATTCACCTGTTGGAGCCAAGAGAAGTGCCTGGGTTTAAAAATAAGGTACACATTGCCCTGGCTGGATGGCTCACTTGGTTAGAGCGTCATGCCACGCAACAAAAGGCTGGGGGTTCAATTTCTGGTCAGGGCACATACCTAGGTTGTTGGTTTGATCCCCAGTTGGGGTGCATATGGGAGGCAGCCAGTCAGTGTTTCGCACATCAATGTTTCCCTCCCTCCCTTCCTCCTTTCTTCTCTCTCTGAAATCAATAAACATATCCTCAGGTGAGGATTAAAAAAATAAAGGCACACCGCTGTTGAAAAGTTTGCCTGGCTTTGGGTGGCGACTCTATTAGGCATCTCAGTGGAACCACCAAAGTTGTTATAAAAGAATGTTTTCTGAGACAAAATCATGACTCTAAATATGCTGAAGAATTTATTTCACTCATGATATAAGGGAGCCAGGCAAATCTTATAACCATTATAGGAAGAGTCAGCACAACTCAAATTTATAGAGTGAATGGAGTGTTGAGATGAGTTGCAAATGAAGACAAAACTGTTCTCGGGGGCTGGGGTGGGGGGAGTGGCGAGCTAGCAGACAGGACACAATTTGTACATTGGTGAATCACAGGTGATTCCTGCAATTCATGGTAGTTGCGTTGTGCAGAGTCACCATAAACACTAAACTAGCGAACACAGAAATACTGCTCCCGGGAGAATACAGGGTGAGAGTCCCATGAGCCTCTGGTCGCAGTATTTTGTTGACCAATCAATACTTTGTTTTTATCTGTGTTTCTGTTTAAATGTATATTGTTGATTCATGGACATTGAACTTGGCCCACAGCCTGTAACTCGTGCCGAATGAAGCGTAACTAACAGCCTTGGGCATGTCCCGGCCCTCTGGCATTCAGGACACTGGAAAGCACTACCCTTGGGGGCCGTTTAAACAGTGACGTCACCAACAAGGAGCACAGGAGGAAAGAATGTGTCTGTAAGTAGACCATGGAAAGGACGCTTGTTTACAGTACAAGAGGTGAAACCAAAAGGCAGAGCGTTGCCTTGTGTGACCTCAGCTGGGAACATGTGTGCTGGGTGACAAATTTATCACTGCTCTAAGCATGTCATGAATGCCCATGGAAGCATCGTAAATATTTGGGCTTACAGATATATTTTAGTGAGCAGGTGAATTAACACACACCGACTCTGCAGGCAAGGAGCAGTACTAGAACCCACAACTGACAGAGTTGCAGAGTAGCTCAGAGACAGCGAGTCGGGTGCAGGCTGACCTCCGGTGTGCTGCAGGCAGTGCAGTTTCCTATGGAAGCGTCCATTTTCTTCCTGCCTCTTTCTCCTCGGTGCCCAGTCTTGTGCTAGGGAAGTGCTCACCGAGCCTCCTAGGGCTCCGAGGGCGAGAGCTGCGTCCCTTAGGTTCCCCACTGGAGCCTGAGACCATGTTCCAGTAGAGGAAGTGATGCTACACGGCAGCCTGGCGAGGTTCCTAGGGCTTAAAGGGGACCCTGAGAATCCCTGTGCATGCACTGCACCCAGGCCAGCCTCGGAGAGTGGTTTTTGGACATCCACATTGTTGTATAAATTTTCCTCTAGAAAAATGTGTTTTAAATTTCTGTTAACTGATTTTTAAATGTACGTCTGGAACACAAACCAGTTTGTTTTGCGTCAGATTCTGAATGACATGGTTCTGATGGCTCTTTTGGAAGTAGACTGATGGTGCTCACAGCAGCTGTCTGTGGAGAGACTGAATTTAAGGTGGGTGCTGACTGTCACGTCGCAAACGGGTCTTTTCTGCAGCTGCTGCAGCTGTGGCATGTGTGAGGGGCGGCTCATCACACGCTTCTCGTGCCTGACATTGTCAGCTTACTTGTTTGTTTAAATCATTTTATATAATTTCCGTGGAAAGAATTGCTTTGCCAGTATATCCAGAATACTTTTTTGTCCTCCGTTTTATTTTCTAAAAGAAGATCTAAGATACTTTTAAATTACCCTGAAACTCCCACTCTCCCCACCCCAAACATTAGATATTTGGGAATTTCAAAGGAGAGGGACTTTTAAAGTGAAATCCCTGAAAAGCTGCCTTCCCCCTTTGAATCGTTCTTTAAGTGTATGCTCTGTTTCACCTGGGCATGATGTGGGCACATCGCTGGCGATGAGTCCTGAACCTTCCAAGCAACAACACACCTGGCCCCGGCCTCCGAGCTTTTGCGTCCCGATCCCATGCCCCTGTCCGCAGTGACTGCCAGTTCTGTCCGCTTGTGCCAAACTATGTGCTGGTTCTTGCTCTGTACACAGATGGACAGTGGGAAAAGAATCGTTACACGGTTTGCTTCAGAGCTGATGGTGGGTTGGAGGTTAGGTTGTTAGAGGAGAGGGGCCTTTTGCAGAACGTGAACCCGGTTACCAGAGGTAACATATTTCACAAGCAATAAAGCACTGATGTGTGTGTCTCTGTATTTTTGTGTTACTGAACCAGATATAAAATGGTTCTGTAAATAAAAATGAATGGAATTAATTTTGTTTTCTGTCATACATGGAATTCACAAGTTAATTGTTCTGGTCTGGTTTGTTCAGAGGTTTTATGTTTTGTTTTGTTTTTGGTGGCATTTGAAAAGAATACACTAAATGTTCTTATAGAAAGTAGAATATCCCAACCACAGTGTGGAGATTTGACAAAGTAAATGGGCATATTTCTGGAGAAAAAAATGGAGTACAGCATATTACAGTCGCATTTTAAGTTTACCAGAGGCTTTACCATAAGTATACTTGTTTAGTATAAGGGCTTAAAGTTCCAGATGTCTTTGTGCAAGCGTCCCCATGCTCGGATGGGAACCCCGCTGTCGGTGGCTCTTCCCAGTGGGCAGCGAGCGCAGCCGCGGGAGCCCTCCCTGGCCAGGGCAGCCGCCTGGGCCTCGGGGCTTCGACCTCCTACTGCCGCCCAGCTGGGAAGAGTGGGGGCTGGTTTCCAGGGTCTTGATGCAACAACCTGGGGGACCATGGCTGTAGACTACTCCTTGATTTTATGCGAGCTTTCCTCAGAGAGTACACAGTTTCACTTCCATGATTCCACTCAGAAAATCAAACTCGTTATTTCTTTAAAAAAAGCAACAACCCTTATTTTAGGGTTGAAAAGAAATTCTCATAGAAATTTAAACATTTCACAAATAAGATTCCATTCTTAAATGTCTGCGTGGTATTGCTTTCAAATTATATTCTCTTTTTAAAAACAAGTTTCAAATGGGAAGTAGAAAAGGTCAGGACAGTTCATATAATGTAGCCCATTGAGTACAGATGCTTAATGTCCCTTCAGGTGTCGTTATTCCTGTGGTCATTGTGGTTTGTCCGGTTGGCCAAAGCTCAGCCTTGTTCCGGAAGCCTTTCCGTTGCCAGGATGGGACAGGGTGGGACGGGGAACTGTTTGGGAAGGACCACGCCGGGAGCGGGAGCGCGACTGGGGATCTGCCCCACCCCCGACACGTTGGAGAGGGATGCGCGGAAATGCGCTCAGATTCTTCACAGAGTTTCCAAAAAGAGACGACTGTCCTTATAACATCAGTCCTGCACAGTAGAACGGTTTTCCGAATGTTGGATAAAAAATCCAAAGGGAGGTAGTTGAAGATGGTGACCCGAGTTTGTCTCTGCTGTGAAATGCCGTCAGGCGTCCTCGCGCCTCCTTTGCTTTGACTGAGTCCAAGGAGCAGGGTGGCTCGTGCGGCTTCGGGAACACAGCTGTTTTCCACAGAACAGGGAGGGAAAGACACACTCCCTGCCCCCGCCCGCCCAATGGTCACGGGTGGCCGCGGAGAGCCGCGGCTGGAGATGGGGCTGGTGGCAAACGCAGGTCTCCCCGCGTCCGTTTCTGTTTCCACAGGGCACTCTGCCTGTCCACATTCCAGGCTCTGTTGTGGCGCTCTGATTGTTACTGGTGTCACCACCCGCAGCAGCTACCATCCTGGCCCCCGTGCCCGAGGCCAGCACGCCCCTTAGTTCCAGCAGGAAACCCAGCCAGCCCTTCTGTCTGTGCACAAAGCCCAGTCTCTCACCTCACGGGGACCCTGGTGGCATCTCAGACTCACACGCAGAACAGGGACTGGAGCCCTGTCCGCGTCCTGGCGCAGGGAAGCATCAGTCTCCTCCCCCCAGTGCGGCAGGAGGACAGGCTGGCCGTGTCAGCGAGCAAGTGATTGGGGGGGCGGTGTCTGTGATGCCGTTGCTGGCTGTGTCCAGGCAGCCGCCTTCTCCGGTCCCTCTCACCGGGCCCCCCGGGCTGGAAGGTACGTGCTGTCGGTTCGGTGAGGAAAGGTCAGGGAGGTCTGGGGTCGCTTACCAACTGTCTTTATGACCAGACACAGCATCTACACGGAAGCTGCTTCCTTTCTCGCCAGCTGGTGGGCGACAGGTGGGGGCATTTGCAAATGTAAAAGGAGAAAAGTTATGAAGTCACACAGATTGAAAGGAATGGGTGACGTAGATAAAAATTGCCGTTACGGGCTATTTTTGTAGAAGTGCAGTTTTATTTATGAGGCCGTTAAGTGCATAGCTTTAAAGTCAACCTGGTGAAAATCCTGGCGTTGCCCCTTAGTAGCCAGGTGGCTTTAGGCTGCTTATCTTCTCTACACTTTATTTTTCTTTCTCATCATTAAGTATAAGATTGGTGTATGTGTAATGCCTCCCTCATAAGCCATGCAACCTGTGAACTCAGTGTTAAAACTCAATAAAAATATACTTAAGGCACGTAGTGCAGGACAGAGAACACAGGCCACAGGACAGCCAGCCTTCCTGCCTCAAGGCCTGTGCAGGCCTTGCAAGCTCTTGTCCCAGACGCTGCGGGACCCAGGCTCTGACCTCTTCCCTGCAGGTCCTCGCTCCAGCGTGACCTCAGGGGCAGGCGTCCAGGACTGTAGTGCACAGAAGCATGGAAGGCATATTTCTGATCACAAGCGGTACTCTGCTGGCATCTGATGTAGCACACGTGCACTTACTAATTCCCTTTACTGCCATGAAGTTTGAGAATTTTTTGTTTTATTCACCGCTTTACCTCTGGTGTCTAAACAGTCCCTGAGCCAGAGCCATAGACCATCAGGACGGTTTATTCAGTGACTAGTAAATGCCCATTAAATGTTGTCATTGCTCCCCTGCTCTTTCGAATTGAGCGTTTTTCACAGCAGCGCCATTTGTTGATGAGTGAAGGAAGTGCCTGAGAAGTTCGGAATGTTAAAGTTATTTCCATGTCATGCTCAGTTCACAGTATGTATTTGCTTACTAAAACCCTTTTCTGTAGTTAATAACCAGGCCAAATTATACCTAACTAGATCCAAAGCGTTACAGATTCAAATTATGGATTCCAGTGTGATAGAACTTTTATTTCCACTAATATCTCATGTAGAAGAGGTGTTGTTAGTAAGTTACAAATCAAATTGGGGGGAGAAATGGCAGCTTGATACTTGCCTAGCGCCAACCAGAGCACAAGAGCCGGGGGAGCTAAGGCGCAGGCCTCAGCCAGGCCGACCGCGCCCTCCTAGCTCAGTGGCCTTATGCGGCTTGCTCAGCCACTCTGTGCCTCAGTTTCCTCGGATATATAAGGGTTCTAGAAAAGTGCCTTTCCCATATAACTCAATAAATTATTAAGTGTCAGGTGCTTTCTAAGCATGTGACATGAATTAGCGCTTTAATCCTCGTGACAACCTATGGAGTAGATACTTTTCTTGTGCCCTTTAATGAATTTCTTGAAATGCAGATAACTTCTTGTCAGGGCACCTGTTTTAGCCAGGTTCTCCTGAAGTAAGAGAGAGCTTTGTGATTTCCTTTGTTCGTGGGTTTCAGTGCATAGGAAAGTAGTCAAAACTTTCTCTACTCTGAAAGTGACGTTATGCTAACCAAGTGAATCAAATCAATATTTTCTCTCCTGGGTTCTGATAGTTAATTAGTATTTTTAAAATAATTTGTTCCATTTGCTTTTCTGCCTCTTCATTTCCTTAGAGCAAATGGAGGGGAGCTCTGGCAGTGGGAGTGTTAATGCTCTCCCCTCGCTGGACGTCGGCATAGGCAATAGGAGGGGGGCCCTTTGACAGCTTGAGTTGTAGAGGCTTCGCTCTGTGGCACCATGGGGTTGGGAGGGGCTGTCGAAATGTAAGCTTTGCGGCAACAAGTACTAGACACCAGGGAGCCCTGGGACGCAGGACAGTTCACAGGGTCAGGAGGCCCACTCAGCCACACTGCGTAATGCTCGTTGTGGACATTCTGTACATGGCTGCGTGATTCAGCCACGATCCAGATGTTTCAAGATGAATTATTTGAAGAAAGTGCTGAGAGAAGAATGATGAATGACAGGGGTGGATGATGGATCTTAGGAAGAAAAGTGAAAGCCACAGGGGTTGCTTGGACTAGGGAATAGAGGAATAACCTAATGTCAAGAGAAGGACATTGATTTGGTTGTTGTACATGTCATCAGAAAACTGAGAACTGGGCATAAAGTAGAAGGCACAGGCGTAGGTAAATGCAATTCTCAAAAGCATGAAGCGCCGTGAAGGCCTCTCTCAGGAGAGAGCAGATGGGTGGATGGTGCTTCTCCAGCCCCTGCGCGCAGCCGTCCCCCGGCTCAGCGGTCAGGCGCAGGCCCCCCAGCTCCTGCAGCGCTCCTGCCCAGCGGGCCTTCGGTCGGGCTCAGAATGCGCACGGCCAGGCACTCCCACGGGATTCCGGTGCAGATGGCCGTTGAGACAAAGGCTGAAACGCATTCGGAGTTTCACCAGTAGCCTATCAAAGTCCAGGGAGCTGCCCCAAGTGCTCTCCCATGGTCTCCCCCAGCTCTGACCTGTACAGATAAGCACGTGGGAGTTTTTGCGAATGACTCTGAGTGAGCTCCAAACTAGTGTAAAGGCACCTGCGGTTAGAAACCAGTGAGACAGGTTATACTGGTCAGGACTCCTCGAGGCTGTTACCAGAGAAGTCACACACTAAACCACGTAGAGGGATGGAAAATTTCTTACAATGTATAACCATTGGTAATCGAACAAAGAATATTGACACGGAGAAATTGAGTGATGGGTTGCCCTTTTAATTTAAGACACGGGAAATCACCTTCAGGCAGTATTTTGAATCCCCTCGTCACACAGGATATTAAAGGAACAAATTACTAAGTAAGTATTTATATTTCAGATGTGTTGACATGGGCTCCTGGTGACAGTTGAACACTAGGCTTACAGACAGGAGCCTCTGCTCGCCGTGCGCTTCAAGTGCATCTTAAGTTCTGTGCCTGTGAGTTTGTTTTTGTTTTCTAGGATGGAGCTATGACATTGAAGAGAGGAAGGTTCCGAAACCCAAGTCCAAGTCTTATGGCGCAAACTTTTCTTGGAACAAAAGAACAAGAGTGTCCACAAAATAGATTGGCACCGACCGAATCTCTGTGAATCAGGTCAGCTGTGCCGTATTTATAGTCCGTGTATAATACATCTCTTCATCTGCTAATAAATTTGACCTTTCAACTACAGATAGATTTTGTGGTGTTTATTTTAAATGTTTTTTGATGTCTCAAATTGAACATGTTACAATTTCTTACACAGAGCGGAGATTTATGGTATTATTATACTTCTAGAAAATGTCAGTACTGAAAATCTATTAAAAAAGAATGTAGCTGCAGCCCTGAAGTTTTTATACAGCCATTCTCAAGTCAGTGGTGTTTATAAACTACCAGCCATCATTATTAAAAGGCTGTCTTAGAAATTCTTTTGTTTCGTTATGGATAGAGAAAGTCATGATTACATTGCAGTCTGATAAACCTCAACCCAGATCTCACTGGGGTTCTCTTCTTTAATTAGAACTTTATACTCTCTAAGCTACCTTTAGCCTGAAACAATCTACAGTAGATTGAAAGAAAGGAATCCAAACACAAAACCAAGAGTCGTCGACATACAAGAGAAGGGAGTAAAAGAAAAGCTACACAAACTGTGAGAAACCAGTTGATAAAATGGCCATAACCTACACGCCTATCAGTAATTACTTCGGACCAAATGTTCCCAGGAGAAGACACGGTGGCTGAGTGAGGGAACAAAAGATCTGCACATGTGCCGCCTACTGGGAAGTCCCTTCGGATTGAAAGACACACACAGACTGAGAGTGAAGGGATGGAAACAGGTATTCATGCAAATGGAAACAGAAATAAAGCTGGGGCAGCAGTAGTTACATCGGACAAAATAGACTTTAAAGCAGTGACTGTAACAAGAGGCAAAGGAGGGCCTTTCCTAATAATAAAGGGACTATCTTGTTAACATCTGTGCACCCAACATAGTAGCACCTAAATATATAAAGCAAATAGTGACGGACATAAAGGGAGAGATGGGCAGTAATACCGTCACAGCAGGGCACTGAAACACCCCATTGGGGTCAGTGGGTAGGTCATCCAGACAGAAAACCAGCAAGGAAGCAGTGGCTTTAAGTGACGCATTAGACCAGATGGATTTATTTTTCTCAAGTGCACATGGAACTCAAAGAGGAGAGAAGAGACAAGTGACTCCACAGAAATACAAACCATTATCAGGAAATTCTACAGACAGTTAAATGCCAACAAATGGGACAACCTGGAAGAAATGGGCCAATTCATAGAAACATACCATCTTCCAAAGCTGAATCAGGAACAAACAGAAAGTCTGAACAAACTAATACTTACCAATAAAATCAAAACAATAATCAGAAATTTCCAACAATCAAAAGCCCTGCACCAGAGAGAAGGCTTCACAGGTGAATTTTACCAACATTCAAAGAGTAATTACTAATATCCTCAAAAAATGCCAAAAAATAGAAGAGATGGGGAAGGCTCTGAAACTCATTTTACAAGCCTGGCATTACCCTGATATCAAAACCAAACAAAGACACTATAAAAAAGAAAAAAAGGAAACTATAGGAAAGTGTCTCTGATGAACATAGGTATATAAAAATCCTCAACAAAATATTAGCAAACCAAATTAAATAATGCATTAAAAAGACCATACACCAGTATCAAGTGGGATTTGTTCCTGGATGTAAAGGTGGTTCAATATCTGCAAGTCAGTTAATGTGATACACCACATTAAAAAATGAAGGATACAAGTCATAAGACTAATAGATGTAGAAAACACATTTGACAAAGTCCAACATCTGTTTTTTATTAAAAACTCATCAAAGTAGGAATACAGGGAACATACCTCAACATAATAAAGGCCACATATGACAAACCCACCACTCATGTACTAAACAGCAAAAAACTGAGAGCTTTTTCTTTAGAATTGGCAACAGGACAAGGATGTCTGCTTTCATTACTTTTATTCAACATAGTATTGGAAGCCTTAGCCACAGCAATCAGGGAAGAAAATGAAACAGTATTAGAACAGGAAAGGAAGTAAAACTGTCATTATTTGCCAATGACATGATACAATATGGAGAGAACCCAAAAGAAAAGCTATTAGAATAAATGGATTTAGTAAAGTAGGATACAAAATTAGTGTTTAGGAATTGGTCACATTTTTATATACCCATAACAAACTATCACAAACAGAAGGTAAGAGAACAATCTCATTTATAGTTGCATCAAAAAGAATAAAATACCTGAGAATAAATTTAACCACGGAAGGGAAAAACCGTTACTTTGAAAACTATAAGATATTGAAGAAGATACAAATCAGTGGAAAGCTATACCGTGCTAATGGATAGAAAGAATTAACATCTTTAAATGTCCATACTACCCAAAGAAATCCACAGATTCAATGCAATCCTTATAAAAATACCAATGACATTTTTTCACAAAAATAGAACAAATAATTCTAAAATGTACATGGAACCACAAAACACCCCAAGTCACCAAAGCCATCTTGAGAAAGAATAATATTGTAGGTATATCGATATCAAACTATACTACAAGGCTATATTTAAAACATTATAGTACTAGCATAAATACAGACACGTAGATTAATGGAACAGAATAAAGAACCCAGGCATGAATCCACACTTACCTGGCCAATTAACCTGTGACAAAGGAGGCAAGAATATACAATGGGATAAAGACAGTCTTTTCAGTAAATGGCGTTGGGAAAACTGGACAAATACATGAAAAAAAATGAAACTAGACCACCTACTTACACTATATAAAAATAAACTCAAAATGGATGAAAGATTTAAATGTAAGACCGGAAATCATAAAACCTCCTAGAAGAAAACACAGGCAGTAAACTTTTCGACATAGATCTTATTAGTAATATATATATTTTTTGATATGTTTCCTCAGGCAAGGGAAACAAAAGAAAAACTAAACAAATGGGACAAAGTAAAACTAAACAGGTTTTGCACAGCAAAGCAAACCATCAACAAAACAAAAAGCCTACTGAATGGTGGAAGATAATCCTTAAGGACAAATTTGATAGGGGGTAAATATCCAGAATATATAAGGAATTAACGCCAAAAAAAAAAAAATTAAAAATGGGTTGAGAGCCTAGGCACTTCTCTAAAGAGGACAGGCAGATGGCCAGTAGACACATGAGAGGATGCTCTACATGGGTAATCAGGGAAATGCAAATTAAAACTACAGTGAGGTACCACCTGACACCTGTCGGACAGGCCGCTGTCAATAAATGCACCAAATAAGTGCTGGCGAGGATGTAGAGAAGAGGCGCACCTTGTGCACTGTTGATGAGAGAGTAAATTGGTGCAGTCGCTGTGGAAACCAGTTATGGAGGTTCCTCAAAAAATTAAAAATAGAACTACCGTATGACTCAGCAATTCCACTTAGCAATATTTATCTGAAGCAATCCCAAACACTAATGTGAGAAGATACATGCACCCCTATGCTCACTGCAATGATATTAATAATAGCCGAGATACAGAAGCAGCTCCTTGTTCTACAGACAGACGGATAAAGACGTAGTGCACATGGACAATGGAATACTACTCAGGTATTCAAAAGAATGAGATCTTGCCATTTGTGATAACATAGATGGATCTAGAGAGTGTTATACTAAGGGAAATAAGAGAGAAAAAGACAAACACCCTAGGATTTCACTTATATCAGTTGTAATTGAAAAATTTTTTTAAATTAATATAAACCTTAAAAAACCTCAGTGTTATGTCAAAGCAACACTTTATGATGTGCATGACTAATGAGCATTTGGTTGGCTTATAATGGATAAACAGATAAATAACTGTAATGTTTTTGAGTCTTGGTTGAGAAGATTGTGTTGTTAGAATTAATACACAAAGTCTGAAAGTCAGATTTTCCATTCCCGAAGCCAGTTGCAGTGTGACTGGGATGGTCCATGTGGAACAGCACAAAGTGAAGAACTGTTGGGAAAGGAGTATTACTCAAAGACGACATTTCTCCAAAAAAAAAAAAATAGTTCTCCAGTTTTCCATTATTGTGTAAAAGAAAACAAAAAAAATTCTTAACATACCTTATTTGATGAAGCATTCATTCTCTGGTGTGATTTGGTTTTCTGTTTATAAATCTATGCCTGGGAAGATGGATTCATTTGTAGTTACACTGAACGCCAGACACGAACAAGCCACCCAGCTGAAGGCTCACCGCGGGCCATCGGCAACGCGGGTCTGGAGCTCGGCCTGCGGCAACAGCTGGCGGTGTGGCCACGAGTACAGCAGCAAGAATAAGATTATGAGGGAGGGGGAGGAAGGGTCAAGGCCAGTCCCTTGGGAAACATTTTCGGGAAATGAAGAGGGAGAGAGGGTAAGCAAGGAATAGAGGATGCCAAACAAGGACTTTCTAAATGAAAAATGTCACCTTTAAACTCCAAAGCCATATACCTCTTTGTAGGTTGCTCGGCGCTTAGGGTAAAGGTAAGTAGAATATCAGAAATGGAAATTGAATGAAATGATGCAATTTCAAACACAAATGTGATTCTTCTAGTAAGCCCAAGGCTTTGTAGTCTCTGTATCACTTTCTTGCAGTTGTAACAGATCACCACAAACTTGGTGGCTTAAAACAACATGCGTTTTTTCTGTACTTTCTGAGTTCTAAATTTCAAAGTCAATTTTTGGACTTCAGGGCCCTGCAAGGGGAGCCAGTCCCAGCTCCTGTGCCCAGGCCTCTGCGCCCGTGGGGGCGAGGGTGGCTCCTTCCATAGATTATCTCAATGTGAATATGAGGGTAATTGGCAAAAACATCACCCAAGCAATCTAAAACTTAATACTGTGGCAAGTAAATATGAAAAACAAAACTCTTCTTGATACCAGTTTACAATTCTTTTAAATGGGGGCAAACATTTTGAAAACGTAAAACTATAAAATGATTATCAGAAAGGGTGATTTACATGTGACTCAAAAGCAACATATGGCAGTTACAAAAACAGTTCAGGGGGCGTAAAGTATTGCACAGGGGTATAAATATTATAAATACGAATGGCCAGATGGGCACTAGACCTCCAGGGTGATCGTTTGATAAGGTGTATGCATGTCTAATCGCTATGTTATTTACCTGAAACTAATATAATATTGTATGTCAACCATAATTGACAAACACTTTTAAAGAAGTATTAAAGGAGAGACAGCTTTAAAATCCATCACCACTAAGCCACCTTACAAAAATTTTAAAGGGAGGCCTTTAAGCAAAGAAGAAACGGTGCTACTTGGTTACAGGAAAACACGGAAGTAAAACCTTCACTGGTAATGGTAAGTGTGTGGTAAAGGCGGTAGATTGACCACATCAAAAGGCAGTGTGAAGATTAAAAAACTACATTAATAAATCAACTATCACTACAGTACACACAAGATTAAAAGATGTAAGGCATGACATCACAAACCAAATGTTGGGTAGTGAAAATGTAAGTGCATTCACACTTATGTTATCCGTGTAAAACAGACTTCTAAATACAAGCTGTTGTATGTGAACCTCATGGTATCAGAAAGGAGAAACTTAGGATAGATACAATAACAATAAATAGGAAGGGATCTAAGCATACCACGAAAGAAAGTCATCAGACCAAACCAAGGAACAGAAAGCAAGAGATAAAAGGAACTGAGGAACTGTTCCTTTCCTCTGTTCCTTTAAAACAGGCAGAAAATAATCAACAAAATGGCAGTAAGTACATACCTCCTAATAATCACTTTAAGTGTCAATGGACTAAATGTAGCAATAAAATTACATACAGTAGCTGAATGGATTAAAAAGACATCTATTTACTGCCTACAAAATTCCCCCTTAAGGTGTAAGGGCACCTACATACAGAAATTAAAATGGTGGAAAAAGATAATGTGAGAATGCATGAAAATGGAAATGAATAAACAACAACAAAAAAACTGGGGTAGCTATCCTTATATGAGACAAAATATACTTTAAAACAAAGAATATAATAAGAGAAAAAGGAGGGTATTACACAATGGTAAAGGGGTCAACCCAACAAGAGAATACAAATATATTCTTTGTAAATATTTATACACCCAACATATAAGTACCTAAATGTGGAAAGCAAATATTAACAGAAATAAAGGGAGAAATAGTCAGCAATAAAATAATAGTGGGGACTTTAATATTTTCCACTTTCATCAACAGATAGAACATCCACACAAAAAGTCAGGAAACATCAGCCTTAAAGTAACGCATTAGACCAGATAGACCTCACATGCTCTCCCAAGACAAAAGAACCCATATCCTTCATAAGTGTACATGGAAGGTTTCCCAGGGTAGGTCAGATGTTAGGACACAAAACATCTTAATAAATTTAAGAAGACTGAAATCATATCATGCATCTTTTCAACAATAATGGTATGAAACTAGAAAACAATTACAAGAAGAAAACTGGAAAATTCATAAAGATGTGGCTATTAAGCAACATGCTACTGAACAACCAATGGGCCAAGGAAGAAATCAAAAGAACTGAAAAAAATACTGTGAGACTAATGAAAACATAAATACAACATACCAAAACTAATGGGATGCAGCAAAGGCAGTTCTAAGAAGGAAGTTCATAGCTATAAATACCCACATCAAGAAAAATCTCAATTAACCTAATTTTACATGAACTAGAAAAAGAAAAACAAATGAAGACCAAAGTTAGTAGAAGGCAGTAAATAGCAAAGATCAGAGCAGAAATAAATGAAATAGAGACTAAAAAGACAACGGAAAAGATCAATGAAACGGTTCTTTCGAAAAGAGAGACAAAATTGACAAACTTTTATAGATTCACCAAGAAAAAAGATTCAAATAAAACAAAAATGGAAGAGATTTTACAACTGATACTGCAGAAATATGCAGGATCATAAGACAATACTGTGAACAATTATATACCAACTTATTGGATAGCCTGGAAGAAATGGATCAGTTCCTGGAACCATAACCTACTAAGACTGGATCATGAAGAAATAGAGAATCTAAATGGAATGACTGCTAAGGCGATCAAATCAGTGAACAAAAATCTTCCAACAAACAAAAGTCAAGGACCAGACAGCTTCACTGGTGAATTCCACCAGATACTCAGGTAAAGTTAATACCAATCTATCTCAAACTCTTCCAAAAATATAGAAGAAATGAGGACACTTCCACACTCATTTCATAAGGCCAGTATTACCCTAACACAAAACCAGACAAGTACACCACAAAGAAAGAAAAGCACAGGCCAGTATCTCCAATGAACATAGGTGCAAAAATCCTTAACAAAATACTAGCAAACCTAATTCAACAGTACATTAAAAGAGTCATACACCCTGATCAAATGTGATTTATCCCAGGAACTCAAAGATGATTCGACAACCATAAATCTTTAATGTGATACACCACAGTAACAAAATTAAGGATAACACTCACATGATCATCTCAACAGATGCAGAAAACAGAGTTGACAAAATTCAACGTTGGCTTTTGATTTAAAAATTTTTCCACAAAGTGGATACATAGGGAACATACTTCAATATAACAAAGGCCATATATGGCGATCCCATAGCTGACATCATAGTCAGTAGTGAAAAACTGCAAATGTTTCCTCCGAGTTCAGGAACAAGATCAGGAAGCCCAACGTCACCACTTCTATCCAGTGCAGTACTGGAAGTCCTAGCCCAAGCAGTTAGGCAAAAACAAGAAATAAAAGTCATCTGAATTGAAAAGGAAGAAGTAAAACAGTCACTATTTTCAATGACGTGATATACACAGAAACCCTAAACACTTCACACACACACACAAAAAAACCCTGTTAGAATAAATGGATTCAGTAATGTTGCAGGATACAAAATCATTATACAAACATTTGTTGCATATATATGTACATTCGAGTAACGAACTATTAGAAATGTAAATTAAGAAACAATTCTATTTACAATCACATCAAAAAAAAATAAATAAATTTAAGCAGGGTTGTAAAAGACCCATACATTGAAAACTGTAAGACACTGATGGAGGAAACTGAAGAAGACACAATAAGTGAAAAGATGTTCCATGCTCGTGGACTGGAAGAATTAATATGGTATTGTTTAAAAGTTCATGCAACCCAAACCAATCCACAGATTCAGTGCATCCCTATCAGAATTTAATATCATTTTTCACAGAAATAGATCAAATGATTCTGAAACTTGTATGGAACCACAAAGAAAAACTTTCAATAGGCAAAGGAATCTCGAGAATGAAGAACAGAGCTGCAAGCAGCTTGCTCTGTGATGTCAAACTATATTTCAGAGCTGTCATAATTAAAACTGTGGTATTGGCATCAAAACAGACATAGGTCAGTGGAACAGAATAGAGAGCCCAGAAATAACCCACACATACAGGGTGAATTAATTTATTACAGACAAGCCATGAGCATACAATAGGAAAAGGACAGTCTCTTCAATAAAAGATGTTGGGAAAACTGGCCAGCAACGTGTAAAACAATGAAACCAAACTACTATCTTATACACAAAAATTAACTCAAAATGAATTAAATCCTTCATAAGACCCGAAACCATAAAACTCTTAGAGGGAAACAGTAAGCTCTTAGACATCGGTCTTGACGTTATTTGGGATTTGATATGAAAAGCAAAGGCTACAAAAACAAGTGGGACTACATAGCAATCAAAAGATCTAAAGCAAAAGAAGGCATTCACAAAAATGAAAAGGCAGCTTAAGTGGGAGAAAATATTTGCAACCATATACCCGATAAGAGGTTAATATTCAAAATACATAAAGAACTCCCACAATTCAATAGCAAAAAACAGTGGATCTGAATAGACATTTTTCCCAACACACAGATAGATGGTTGACAAGTACATATAAAGATGCTCAACATCATTAATCACCAGGGAAATGCAAATCAAAACCTCCATAAGATACCACCTCACCTCCTTAGAATGTCTAGCATTAAAAATGCAAGAGATAACATGCTGGTGGGGATGTGGAGAAAAGGAAACCATTGTTTACTGTTGGGACTGTAAATCAGGTGCTGTCACGATGGAAAACAGCATGGAAGTTTACAAAAACATTGCAACTAGAACTGCTATGTGATCCAGGAATTCCACTTCTGGGTGTTTATTTAAAGAAAATGAAAACACTAATTCAAAAGGACATATACACCACCAAGTTCATTACAGCATTATTTACAGTAACCAAGATAAGGAAACAACCTAAGAGTCCGTCAATGTATGAATGGGTAAAGAAAATGTGAGACATACACATTCACCTACACAGAAATACTGTTAAGCCATAAAATGGAAGGAAGTCTTGCCAGTTGCAACAACAAGATGGATCTTGAGGTCATTATGCTAAGTGACCTAAGTCAGACAGGAAATACACATACTGTATGAACTCACTTGTACGTGGGATTCTATAGAAAAACAAAAACAAAAGCCTGAGTTTATAGATAGAACAGAGTAATGGTGACCAGAATCTGATGTTGGGGTGGGCGAAATGGATGAAGGGGATCAAACGGTGCAGACTGCCAGCTGTCAGATCAGTAAGTCCCGGGGCGTCACATACAGCATGGTGACGATGGCTAATAATATCGTACTGCACAGTTGAAAGTCACTGAGATAATACATGCCAAAAGTTCTCATCACAAGACAAAAAACTATTGCTATGAACAGATGGTCACAGGGTCCACTAGTCTTAGTGTGGTGATCATTTTTACAATATATACAAATAAATCATTATGTTGTATTCCTGAAACTAATATAATGTTATATATCAATTACACCTCAATTTAAAAAATAGTAAGATAGAAATAAAATTAGGACCCCTTGTACATTTGAAAATTGCGCCCAGACCAAAAAGTGGTATTTCTTCAGTTGTCAATCCCTTCACGAGAGCTGGGGCAGGTCCTGGAGCAGGCCTGTCAGAGACACACAAGACAGTGGTCAGATCTCAGTATGTGTGAAGCATGGCCTGAGTTTCCTTTCACCAGAGAATCTGACCCAGAAAAACTTTGTCTGAAATACTAAATATGAAACGATGCCTTGACGTTGTGGGTTCTTCCTGCTGTAATGGTTCCAAAGTATTTTATTCCTTACATCTTTTTTTTAATTAAAAAGATATTTTGGTAAGAAACGTTGACATGAGATCTTCTGAACAAATGTTAAGTGTACAATACATTATTATTGACTATAGGTGCAACGTTGTCCAGAGCCCTAGAGCTCATTAAAAAAAACAATCTCATTCATCAGGGCTTCATGGTAGATTCAAGCAGTGGTTCTCCAACGTTTAGGTCTCAGGACATCTTGACACTTTTCAATTGATGCCGGTACTCTAAAATGGTTCACCTGCTGTGAAAAACAGTATGGCGGTTCCTCAAAAATTAAAAACAGAGCCACCATATCATTCAGCAATCTCACTGCTGGGTACGTAGCCAAGAGGATGGACAGCAGAGCCTTGAAGAGACTTTCCTGTGTTCACAGCGACACTGTACGTGGTAGCCCAGAGGTGGAAGTAACCCACATGGACACCGACAGATGGGTTGATAAAATGTGGTATAGGTCTCTAACAGAATATTAGTCAACTCAAAAAGGAAGGAATTCCTGTCACATGCCACAGCATGGATGAATCTTAATGACATTATGCTAAGTGAAATAAGCCAGTGACAAAAAGACAAATAGTGCATGACACCATTTATTTGAAGGCTCTGGAGAGTCAAACTTACAGAGCAGGTAGGTGGAATGGTGGTTGCTAGTGAGGGTGGGGAGGTACTGTTTAACGGATACAGAGCTTACGTTTTGCAAGATGAGAAGTCCTGGATCTTTCGATTTCACAACAATATGAATATACTTTATTCACTACTGGGCTGTATGATTAAAGATGTTTAAGATGGCAAATTCTATGTTATGTGTTTTTTACCACAATGAAAGTCAGTGGCATTCATATATAGAATAACTAGTTAGAAGTTAAAATAGATGAGTGAGGGAATTCCATTTGTAAAGAATATAAAAGATAAAGCATTTAGGAATAAATTTAGTAACAACTGTCCAAAACCTGTTTGAAGACAATTATAAAATATTCGTGGAAGACACAAAGTAGACTTGAACATATGAGACAATACCTTTGTTCTTTGATAGGACAGCTCAGCATCACAAAGATGTCAGTTTTCTTCAAGTTTATTTATAAGTCTAATGTGATCCCAGTTTGTACAGAGATCTGGATCATTGTAGGAAAGTATGCTAACAGTGAATCACCAATTAGAGAAGATGACTAAAGAGATAGATATATTTTAGAAAAGGAACTAAGCAGAAATAGTGGAGTTAAAAAGTATAGTAGCTGAAATGGAAACTCACTGGAGGGATTCAACAGTAGCTTATAGCTGGCAGAAGAGCGACAGAGATTATCCAGTTTGAAGAGCTGGATGGAAAAAGGATGGACGGCCTCCGAGGTCCGTAAAACAGCACTGAGCATACCAGAGACCCCAGCCTAACTGTATTTCCTGGGGACCTGAGAAAAGAACACATTGAGCCCAAAGTCAGCAGAAGGAAGGGAATAATGAAGACTGGAGTAGAAAGAAATAAAATAGAGTGCAGGAAAACAAAAGAAAAAGTAAAAAAGTAAGAGCTGGCTCTTTGAAAAGATAAAATTGATAAACCTTTAGCTACACTAACCAAGGAAAAAAGGGAGGACACAAATGAACGATGATACAAATGAAAAGGTGACATCAGGCAACCGCCTTACTTCACTTTGCAACAAAGGTGTTTCCCATTTCACCACGTACAATATTAAAAGACCTGCACTCAAGGCTATGATGTCAATCAAGTTCATTTTCACTGCTTCACCCAAGCCATCTTTGAGGAGAAGGATTGGCTTCTCTTTGACTCCACACAGAGGCTCCTCTAGCTAACGGTACAGGCGGTGCCACTGCCTTGATTCATGTTCAGATACCAGTGATTTTTCTCTCCGTTAACAAAATGTTTTAGTTACAGATGGTCCGCAAAGTGTTTCCTCATGTTTAAGAAAATTGCTAATCATGGCAACGAGGTTTGAATGTGCTTCCCTGTTGGGGAAATCTCTTTTAACACTTGGTCAAACAGCAATTTCCCATCATTTTTGTACCATCAGTGCAAATAACACAGTGAAAAGACAAATCATTTTACTTTTGTTGTGAAGAGTTTTTCCCTCACAGATTTCCTGAACGGGTCTCAGGGAAACCCAGGGGTCCATGGGCCTTGTTTCAAGAGCCACAAGTTACAGTGAATGACATATGTTCTGCATCTATCTACATGGGAAGTAGAATAAAGTGGAATGGCTATGAAATTTAGGGCTGCCAGCACAATCTAAGCAGAGTAAAGGAATTAAGGCATGCCTCTGAAGAAGAATGTAGAATGTTCTTTAGTGTCTTTGGCAAGAACACGTCATGGTGGTTCTGCCACAACAACTTTTACAAAACAAGGCAAAACCTCGTCTTTCCCGAAGGGTTCAGTGCGGCCCTGACTGCAAGCAGGGTCACACCGAGGAGCTGCCTCTTCTTCGGGGTCAGTGGCCCGCCCCGCTCCAGCCCTGGAGTTGGGAAGACGGAAGGGAGCAGCCAGCCCCACGGCCACCTGCCAGACCTAGAAGGTGCCCTCGTGAAAGAGGCCGAAGCCAGCTGCTTTCCCCACAGGCAGGCCATTGCCGGAGGGATTTTATCAGCGGGTTTGCTTCGCTGTGGCTGTTTTTAAAAAAAGCAAATGCTGATTTTCAAAATTAGAGTTACGGTTTCCTGTTATTATTACCCTGCCCAAGTATCCAAAATTAATAATAATAATAATAATTTGGTGATTTTCCACTTTATTAGGATACACATTTCAATCATCTTTCAGTGATAGATAAATCGAGAAACTTGAATGTTTGTAATTTACTCAAGTGTTTTAGAATCACTGAATGAAAACTCTTATGCTGTGACTGGTTTTCATGTGTGTGGGGTGTGCACAAGGTTCTGAGTTAATGACCTTAGTTAAAATAAATATAAATCAAAACCAGGACAGTGACAAGCAGAAAAGGGGGCCAGACTTTGAGCATTTCCCAGTAGCATCAGTACAATTAAGATTCCATTCATTTTCTCAGATGTTAATCATTTCACATTGAAGATATTGCTCAAGGCTGAAAGTTGGCATACAAATTTTTAGCCCAGAGTAGTTTTTTAAAAGAAAATCAAATTAAGTAAGTCAGTGAAGGAGGGTTAAAAATGGCTGAGCTGAAGCCACAGAAAAATTTTTTTCTGTTTTAGAAGTCTTGTCATGGCTGGCTGTGGGGAGATGGTAAGTATATTCTTTGGAATTTACTACTAAAAGTTAAAGAAAACCGTCATTTCAGCCTCCCCTTCCTACACCAACCCTGATTCCCCTGGTAGAATGATAGCCAGTCACTAATAATACTTTTCACGATGAATGTGAAAGACTCCAGCCAGTGCTGACCGGGCCTACGTGGTGCATACATAATATAAACATGGACCCTGATGTTTAACTCGAGAGCTACATTTTCGTAAGGGAAAAAGAAAGACTTTCATCACATAAATACCAGGCTGAAAAGAAACATCATCTCAGACTGAAAAGGCGTCCAGTGTTTACGGGCTGCTCACAGTTCCACTCGTAGCTCCTACCTGGAGCTCTGGTCGAGAGCCGAACTGTTCTGCTTTGGCAGAATTTCGGTTCCAGAACCAGGGATTGGCTTCAGGGACCACAGTGGGCCACAGCCCTGAAAAAGCTGCAGGCCCTGGAGGGGAGGTGGCCTGCCAGCCCGCAGCCCTTCCAAACGTAAGCAGAGTTTCCTGGGCTGTGGGCAGATGAGTGGGTTCCTGGAAACTGAGGGTTTCCGTTTCATTTTGCAATTCTTTAATCTGGATTCATCGGCCACAGACACATGGTTTCAGTACAAAGGGAGGTCCCCGCGGCCCCCGCTTTACCTACGTTTTCTCAGCCATCCACGTGGGCTAAAATTAGGGACAGAAATAAGCTTATATTTCAGGAAAATAATAAGCCCCTTTCTGAAAAGTTTAATCTGCTTTTATTTACATTATCTTATCGGCAGGTAGGACAGTCCTGATTTTACGGATGGGGACGTTCGAGCACAGAGACAGGCAAAGGGGACGGACCGCGCCTGGGGCAGGACCAGGGAAGAAACACCAGGGGCGCGGAAGCAGACCGACCAGGGCCCCGTCAAGTCACAGCCTCTCATTTTCTATTCCAGGCCCACCCCCAGCAGAAAGAGGCTAGGGAACTCGGGTAAGTTTAGTGCCAGTCCTAGGGTGTCCCGAGCAGTGTTCTAAATGCTGAAAGCATGGAAACTCATGTTGCCCTACGGTGCACCTGTGACTCACGGCTGGGAAGTGAGGCGCGCAGAGGTTACTCCAGTTGCCCGAGGTCGGCGCTGGGGAGCGTGGGGCTGGGCCGGTGACCTGGAGCGCCGGTGCTCTTTTTTTCACTGGACACTGTGGCGCATTTGGCCCTGGACTCTCTTCCGTGATGTCACCTCCGACGTCGGAGACGCTCCCTGGACTGAGAGGGTGGGCTAACGTGCACGCGGGCGCCCCCGCCAGCTCACATCCCCCATCCTGAAACCCCAAAATTCAGAGAGCTCTGCCGTCTGTAGAGCTCGGGGAGCTTTAGAGAAATCTTACTGGGCAGTAAAACCTGACTTGGGACTACTTACAGTTTTATTTGTCCCTCTAGGCCAACTATCCACACCTTTGGCTCCAGAAATAATTACCAGCTTTGATTTAACGGTATTGCCTTCGACCCCGCTGAAGGTACTACGTAATATCTGATACACGCAGATTTCAAAACAAAAACAAATTCTGAATTTCACAACATATTTGCTTCTAGGAATTTATGAATTGTGAGCTTTTTTTTACCCCTGTACCTTAGAAAAAAGGGATGGTTTAGGTCAAGACCTGGAAGATGCATTTGGACCTCTGTCCTCCTCAGACAAGCAGGAACGCTGGTCCGGAGGAGTTGGGTGCCTTTAGCTCGCGCACAGGCTAGTGCGGAGCGGGTCTGAGACTGCAGCCGGCCCGGAAACCCTGCTGTCCTCTGGGGCTCCTGACACACGTCCTACAAGGGCTCTCGGCTTCCTTCTGGTCTCTAGACCAGAGCCCCAACCCCACCCCCCCGGCCCTGGCTGGGGGGTATCTCTGTCAGAGCGACCCGCGAGCCCCCGCTGGGGCCGCTCTCATTTGGGGATCTCCTTGGGGACAGGGCAGAAACAGCAGACAGTCATTCCCCTCCAAGGTGGAGGGTATATGTTTTGCCAGTGCTCTCAAGAATTAACTGCAAGTCTTATTTTTAGACAGAAACGCCAGCCCTCCTACCCCTGCCCCACCCTGTCGGGGGCTGTGTAGGAATCTGCATGTAGCACAGGTCCTGGGAGTCCAGGGCGGGGTCCGGGGGTCCTGAGGAGGCTGCGGCAGGCGGGGCCCTTCTCCAGCAGCCCACGTCCGGGCCTCACACCGCAGGCCACGGGCCATCGGGAGCCAGGTCCAGAGGGAAGGACAAAAGTGTAGCCCTGGTTCTGACCCGGAATGTTATAGTCGCGATATAGAGAAAACAGCCATTGCCATTTCAGCGTCTGTGCGTCTGTGCGTCTGTGTTCTGCAGTTACACGTCTCCCATGCTCAGGCCTCTGACAAGCCACCGCCTAGTCCCTCCCGGCTCACCTGCCTGCCTGTCCCTGTCGGTCCACAGGCACCTGGTCCCCGCCCCTCCCGCCACAGACGCACCATGTCGTCCAGCCCCACACGATCAGACCCCAGGACCCGCGCCCCACCAGGCCACTGGCATCCAGCGCGCTCCCCACGTTGACGGCTCGCAGGGGTTTCAGGCCCCGCGGCTGGCAGAGCTGCACACCAGGGACTTAGATATTTCGTTTGGGTAGATTTTCAAAACATAGCAGCCGTCTGCCTCGTTATTCATGAACAGCGGTAGAAAGTCTAGCTTGTGCTCGCTGCACACCCACGATCATTCACACCTCGTGTTTCCAGCTCCCACCCCCACACACACCCCAAGCACACCCCAGGGGGCCGGCGCCGCACAGCCTGGCAAAGCGCCTTCCGCAGGGACAGCAGCCTTGCCCGCATTGCTCCACTGCCTGGTGAACTCGTTAGTGGGGAAGAGGCCCACGGAGGCCCTGGAGGGAACCGACCCCCCGGAAGGTCGGGAACGTGCCTTTTTCTGCCAGTGGCCCAGGTCCTGGAGGCCCGGAGGCACAAGCCATCCGCCCCGCGGTCAAGGACTCTGTCACTGGGTTGCGCATCCCACAGCAGTAAAGACAGACAGGACAGAGTCCCTAGAGCCAGTTCCCTAGGAGGAAAGCGGGGGAGGGAGGGCAGCCCCATGGTTGGGGGGTGTAGACGGGGGCGAGGGTTTAAGGCGGTGGGTCAGTGCGCGCCCCCACCCACCCACCCCACGGGACCCGTCCCAAGCACCAGCCGGCACAGAGCAAACGGGAAGGAGCAAACTCAACCTTTAGACAACCCCTGACTGAGAAGGAGGGCAGTCCATTCTTCACAGAAATAAAAACAGCCCCTCCTTCGTGAAAACGGGGTGCTCCCACATGGAGGCACCTCCATGCCCAGATGTTGCACCGATGGAGCTAGTGGCAGGTGCCCAGCGCACAGCGCCCGCACCCACTCCCCTGTGGTCTGAGGACTAAGGCCCCAGAATGTTCAGTTTCCTGGCTACTTAATGGAAAGCACATCCCATCGTTGGGGGGTGTGGTGCGGGGAGGCTCATCCCTCTGAAGAACACACACACACACACACATATACACGTTGATCTAAGAGTTCAAAAAATGTTCCTTTGTGGTCAGTCGAACAGAGTCTAAGTGCCTCTGACTTGAGGGGGGAAATAAACGTCTACTTGTTTGTTAGACCAGGACAGTCACGAACAAGGACTGGTCACAGGTCCCGGTCCTGCGCCAGTCGTTAATATTCAAAATGTATGCGCCCTTATGTTCATAAGAATTTAAGTGAATTCAGTGGTTTTCAGTGACTTGATAAATAATATTTTAATTTCTACAGATATTAAATATTGTTCAGATTTCCAAGTCTTACTCCTTTAAATAAATGAGTTTCTCTGTGAAGAAAGCTTTCCACGCAACTTTGAAAACAGAGGAATGATTGATGTGCTTGCAAACACGTGCGGCTGCCCTGTCGATCCCTCTACGTCACGTTAAGTAAAGCAAGAACATTCCCAGTGCGCACAGCTCAGGCCAGTCGGTGCGGCAGCTTGCTTGCGGTGTTTACTTGGTTGAGTTGTGTTTTGCTTAGTCAGATAAAATACACAGTAAGGGCTCCCGGATGGGCCCTCCCGCCCCCTGTCCTCACAGGCCTGCTCCCTGTGTATGCACCCGCCCCAGGCCCTTTCTCTCTATAAGGACGGGGAGTCCCATCCTTATGAGCTCATTCCACTGTAATTACCTCCTGAAAAGCCCTGTCTCCTAATACAGTCACAATGAGAGTTAGGGCCTCGATGTATGAATGAGGCGGTGGGGGGGAGGGGGAGGGGTGGGGTGGGGTGCCGGAGGGTGGGGGTGGGGCGGTGTACGCAACTCAGTGCCCAACCGAACTACACTAACCAGCGTTTTGGGTTTTGCAACGTACGCAGAATTTAATGTGCGTGCTTACTGCCCGGCTATGCCTTTGTGGAAGTAATTCTTGATCTTCACTCAAACGTCTTATAAATAGGCTTGAATAAGAAAGAGTGTTGTCCATTATCTGGGGAAAAAGAAAAGTTTCCTTAGCTGAAGAGGACAATACCTGGGGTGTGGGACAATAAGCAGTTATCTATCCTCTTAGAGCTTTACTGAGATTCTGCGTAGCGTTTCGCTTGCCGCGCATTCTCGTCGCTGCAGGCAGACACACAACAGGAGGCCTCCCCGCTCCCGGCCGCCTGCGCGCACGGCCAGCTGCAGACCGGGCCTCACAACGTGGCGGGCGGCGCGCGCTGCAGCCCCTGCGCACCGCACTTCATCTGAACGCCCGGGGTTAGAATGCAACTGAGTAGAAACAGAGTTTGTCTAGTTCACGGGTGGTATGATTTTTAACACATAAAAACTAATCTGCAAATTATTTTTCCCATAAGCCTATTGTTTCCTAAGACTTGCTAAGCTGCCTTCTGTGTTCCGCCTAAACATTGCCTGGAAATAAGTGCTTAGAAGTCGGCCGTGCTCTCTGAAGTTTCCTCCCCGCTCCGCTTCGCCTCCCCGCCACCCATCGAGAGCCTCCGAGCTCGCTTGGGGCTCTTGGGGCTGATGTGGATTCGGGGACGCGGGACTGAAGTTGGAGTCGCCTGTGGCCGTGACGCATCGCTCGGCCCTGGCTATCATGTCCTCGCGGGTGTGGGGCCCTCTCAGCAGCTGTCCTCTGTCACTATCCCAGCGTTTTGTAAGTTCCCAGCCCGAGAAGTAAACACGAAGGGCAATCACACCGCGAACAAGTGGGCAACAAGGTGGATGATAAGCCACAACACAGAGCGTCAGGGTTGGGAAGAGCCTGAAAGACCCTCTCTGGGCTTCTCTGTTACATCAGGTCGGAAGGAAGATCCGAAAGCAGGCCGGGAGCCTCTCTGGAGGTGATGGGGCAGGGCGATGTTCATGGGGGCAGGCCCGTGGGGGTCACAGGCCCGTGGGGGTCACAGGCCCGTGGGGTGCATGGAACAAGACTGGCTGGCAGATCGAGGGGGCAGAGAAGCTATGACCAACCTAACAAGGCAGGGAAGGTTCCCAGGAACACAAGCCCCTGGTTAAGATCATGAGCTCTGGCATGAGACAGACCTGGATGTGAGTCCCAACCCCGTCACCCAACAGCTGTGTGACTCTGGAAAAGTAGTTGGTCCTCCCAACGCCTCACTGTCTCCATCTGAACAACAGGATGATAAGAACACCAACGAACTGGTGGAGTTTTGTGAGGGTTCCACGAACCACGGGGGTCGCTCAGACGGGGGCCCAGAGCTGAGGTTTACCGAGCCCCGCTTTGCGCAGCCCAGAAGGGCTTCCCAGAGGGTTGGGGCTTTCAGGGACAGCGTGAGCAATAGCTACGAGGAAGAGGTAAGACCGACACAAATGCGATTCTGGAATTTCCAGCGCCTACAGAGCACAGGTGGAGACCCCTGTCCGGCTGCAAGCATAGAGATAGGCCAGAAAAAAAATAAAACAAAAAATGTTGACTACATAAAAAAAACTAACTACACAGTTGAGTGAAAAGGAGAAAATGGAGTCGCAACCAGAAGGGAAGGAGAGCCCGGGAGTGAGCGCTTGGACGGCGGCTGGGCCGTGGACCCCCGGGCGCTGGGAGGAAGGAAGGGTCATGCCTGCCTGGAAACCGCGGGGCCATGGCCTGCCCGTCACAGAGGTCCAGAACAGAAACCCCTCAGCCCTGAAGGGCGGCCTTCTCCGTGACTGGATGACGGGAGGGGGCTGCCCTTAACCTACAGCAGCAGCAACAGCCCGGGGGAGGGCTCTCGAGGAGAGCTTCCAGGAGAAGCCGCCGTTTAAAAGAACCCCTCGGCGATGGACAGGCCTGCTGTAGCAAATGCGTCCACAGCTAGGGGTGCGGGATTTCTACGCACACCCCACAGGCGTGGGGGAGGTGCTCTCCTCCAAGATGAAGGGAATTTCGCTGTAGGAGCGTACAGTTCCCCATGGGCAGACAGCACAGGCTTACACACACTCACACATAAATGGTATAAAATGTCTTGAAATGATAGAAGATTCCGGAATAATCTATAAAATAACTCTGTTTAGAATGATTCAGGTGAGTAAAAAAACAAAGAAGAGAAATGACAAAGAAGGATACCATGTACAAAGAATCAGAAGATGTGAAAAAGAAGCAACTATAACTTCCTTAATGAAAAGTGGAGAGTTTCCAACAGAACGACTTCAGGAAAGGTTAAATCGCAGATCCAAGGTTAGAGCAGCTGAAGAGATGGTTGGTGAGCTGGTGGCCAGATCCAAGGAAATCACCCAAAATGAAGCAGAGAGAGAGATTGAAAATACAAAGGGACATTACGGGAAAAGGAAGACAGGGAAGACCCAACGTGCGTGTAATAAAAGGTCAGAATGACAGAAGAGAGAGAACAGAATATTTTAGAAGAGTATATTTGAGAATTTTCTGGAACGATGAAAAAAAATCTATCTTCACTTAAAAGAAGCATGGACTTTGAGTGGAATAAATAAGAATAAATTCACACCTAAATGTGCGAAACAGCAAAGAACATCTTAAAAACACCAGAGAGAAACAAGGTAGCTCATCTACCTAAAAACGGTCATGAAAAGAGGCCGATTTCCTATCAGCAACATCGGAGGCCAGGAGACAATGTAACCACGTCTTTAAACTGCTGACGAAACACTCCTATCCCCAAATTCCTATCCTTCAGGAGCAAAGAGAAATACATATGCTTTCCAGCAAAGCGGGAGAACTGTTTTCAGGAAGTACCGCTACTGCAGGACCCCCTCCGAGGAGATGGAACCAAACAGGGGGAGTGAGAAGTAACGACGAACTAATCAGTGTATAAACATCAGTGCACATGAGCAAGCACTGGCTGTTCGACACAGACAGTAAGAACAGCGACAGTGACTAATTTCAGAGGCTGGGACACAAGGCCCAATCGCTGCGTTAGACAGTGAACAGGAGGATTGGCAAAGAGAGTTTAATTCTCAGGAAGGGGCAGTGACGACACTGAGTAACTTCACGCTTTGGTAAAACAAGTATGCATTGTGAAAACGGAATGATATTGTAAGGACAGAAAGAGACACATAACCTCCCAAGTAGCAGAGAAAGAAAAGGCAGAATTAGGAACACTTAATGCATCTACTTAGCGGCAAGGAAGGCGTAGAAACGCAAATTCTTCATGTATATACAAACCACCATTACATACAAGGTCTGTCCAGAAGGCATCCAGCCATGCAGCATGAAAAATAGAGACGTTCATTAAAGAAGACAGAAGATACAAGGGACACCGTACACAGGACAAGGACACCTCAGTCCCCTTCAAAGTAGGCACCTTGGGACCTCACACAGTTTTCCCAATCACCATCAGCTGCCCCATCGTATGTTCCTGAATCTCATCAGGGGTCCGAAGTCTCTTCCCTTTCAAGGGTGATTTTATTTCATTTTTTAAAGTTACATGTTGTTGACGATGCTATGACCGTTGTCCTGCTTTTCCCCCTTGGGCCCCCTCCACCCAGCACCCACTCCCTCAGGCGACCCCCGCCCTTGTTCATGTCCATGGGTCACGTCTGTAAGTTCTCTGGTCGCTCCGTGTCCTGTACTGTGCCCTACATCCCCATGGCGACTCCGTGACTACCGGTTTGTGTGTCTTCATCCCCTCACCTCCTCGCGCATCCCCCACACCCCCCTCCCGTCCGGCAACCATCAAAACGCTCTCTGCACCCAAGATTCTGTCTCTGCTCTTGTTTGCTTAGCTTATTTTTCAGATTCGATTGTTGACAGATTTGTATTTTTTGCCATTTTATTGTTCATAGTTTTGATCTTCATTTTCTTAAGTATGTTCCTTTAATATTTCATGTAATAATGGTTTGGTGACAATGAACTCTAGTTTTTCCTTGACTGGGAAGCTCCTTATCTGCCCTTTGATTCTAAATGAGAGCTTGGCTGGGCAGAGCAATCATGGCTGTAGGTCCCTGCTGCGAGCCTGAGATTTGAACTCACGTAGCCAGTTTTGGCTGTCCATCTTTTTAACCTCTACACGATGGAAGCGGCCATTGTATAAGTCACCAGGGATTGAGCCAATGTGCCCCGATAGCATCGCCTCAAAGTACTTGAAACAAAAGAAGTGGGATTTAAAGACCAGTGAGCACATCTGCATTCATTGTGGAATATTTAGTATATCTTTCTCAGAAACTCATAAATCGAGTGGTCAAAAAACTGAATAAAGCTCTAAAATACTTGAATTACATGATTAAGGGCTTGAATTATATGTATGTATGTATGTATGTATGTATGTCTCTCTCTCTGCACATATACAAGCCTCTGGCAAAGTTGATCAAGAACTGAAGTAGAAATGAACATTACCAGGAATGAGAAAAGAGATAGGCAGATACAGGAGGTTTTTAAAATCATCGGAGCTAAATACAACGTGGTGCCCTGACTACAGCTGGGAAGCGAACCTGGACCGCCACAGACAGAATATCTGTGGGCGCCGCCACCCCTGCGGACTCATATGTTGAACCCCAACGTGACGGTGTTTGGAGGTGGCGCCTTTGGGAGGTGAGGCGGTCATGAGAGTGGGGCCCTCCTGCTTGGGCTTAGCGCCCTGTAAGGGAGGCCCCTGAGAGCTCTCCCCTTCCTTCTGCCCTGTGGGCTCATGAGGAGCCATTCCTGTGCCAGGAAGTGGGTCTCGCCAGGCACCAAATCTGTTGGTGCCTTGATCTTAAACTTCCAGCCTCCAGAACTGTGAGAAATACATTTCCATTGTTTAGAAGCTGCCCGGTCTATGGTAATCTTTTCTGTCGACCTGAACAGACTAAGACATGAACATTAATGGAAAAACTTGAAGTCTGAATCAAGTTGGTCGTGTAGAGCCTGTGCCAGTGTCTGCATCTTAGCTACGACATAAGGACCATGGGTGTGAGAGACGTCAGCTTGGGGAGGAACTGGGTGGAGGGCGCACAGAAACTCTGCACCATCTTCGCAGCTTTTCTGTAAATTTAAAATGATCCCCAAATTAACCGTTAATTTTCTTAAAATCCTATGGGAATTCTACCTCCAATCAGTGGCGTTGGTTTTTTCTGCGACATAAGGGAAAGGCGTGACAGCTTTTGAATGCGTGCTTCCTTCAAGAGCCGTGAAAACTTTGTCAACCAGGGTCATTTTGAAGGGTTGACCAGAAGACACTTCCAAGGAGCAAAGTTGGGGAGAGTATCAGGTAAAAGTTATGCTCTGAAAATCTGAGGGTTACATAACAAATGTATCTCCAGCTCCAAACCCACTGGTCGCTTCACTACATGGCAGGGACACATACAGGAAGTGCGCCAGAACGGGCCGAAGTGCTCAGTGCCTGGGGCTCCTCCTCTCTGGGGGGGAAATCCCAGCATCCCCACTACCGCGTGGGGTCCCCACTGCCTTCTTTCCTACAGGACGAAGTGCGGGACATAAAGCTGTGGATTTTGATGGGTCGAGGGCCATCACTTAAATTAGTTCTCAAAAGAGTGTCGCTCCTTATCCCTGGACGGTCAACGCAGACAAACCGTAATAAAAGCTACCGCAGAAACACAAGGTCAGGGGAGCACAGACCGCATAGCAGCCCAGAGCCCACCATTTTCCAGGAGCAAGGATGCTGGAGAGGCACAACTAAAATCCGTCTGGGTACTTGGGGGCGGTGGGGGGGAGGGAGGAGGGAGGGAAGGAGGGGT
>PVJD01002692.1:0-192070 GCA_004026545.1 Mormoops blainvillei | reverse complement strand
CACCTGCAATGACCCAGGGAGGGCCTGCTGGAGCCTGAAGATAACGCAAAGAAGAAAGAGCTGAAGAAAAGAGACAGGCTCATGGTGACGCAGTTTGAGCATCTGGATCCAGCTGTGCCCGAAGCCAACTACCCTTGGACTTCTGGACGACATGCACCAGTAACTACCCTCCCCCGCTTTTGAAAATTAAACCATCCCCCACCCAAGTAAAAGAGTGCTGACTAACAGAGCCGTGAAGGCGGTTCGGGCGTCAGTCCCTTACTAGTGGGGGCTGGTGGCCAGTGCCACTTTTACCTGCCCCTCAGCAGCAAGGGCTGGGGAAGACATGGCGTTTGGGACGAAGTCTAAACTCAGGTCAGCTCATAAGGCCCTCCGGTTTCTGGTGTACGTCTGTCCTTCCAGGTCTGCTCTCTCTGCTCTGGCCACACTGGTCCCCTCTTCTCTCTGCAGTCAGGTCAGGCCTTCCCTGCCACTGGGACAGTCACTCATGCTGCTCCCGCCGCCTGCTCTCCCGCGCACACCCCCCACCCCACCCAACACACACACGCCCGCACGTGCACACGTACACCCTGCAGAACAAGCTGATGAACTGAGTCGTTTCTTATTCTCGACTTGCACGTTACTTCCTTGAGGAGGTTGTTTTGTGTTGCCTGCTGTATCTGTTCTCAGTCCCTTAATAATTCGGTACCGTCCCTCCTCACCTAGCGCCGCTTCTGGCATCCACCAGGCATGGGTTAAACATGTGCTGGAGGGACGTATGAATGAGTGAATGGATGAAGAGAGAACAACGAAGTCACCCATAGCTCTGCTCTTCACACTTGTCACGTCTCCAAGGGATGTGGGGTCTGGTCTCCCAGAGGATCCGCCACAAACTATTAGCTGTTAGCCCAGTGTCCAGGTCTGCCTTCTTTCTTGCTAATAAAACCCCGCTTGCCCAGGGCAACAGGAGGCTCCGCCCCAGAAGGATCACGATGGGTCGAGGCCAGCTGGCACTTCCTGCACCCCCCTGCCCCCCACTTCCCAGCCTTCCTTGCAGCAAGGGCGGCCATGCGTCCCTGTCCTGGGCACTGAGACATGAAGCAGAAGTCTCCTCAGGGCTCTCCTGATAAAAACACAAACACACACACACACACACACACACACAAATGTTGCTGCCACTGTCTCTTCTGTCTTCTTCTGCCTTAAATGTGACTGTGGTGCCTGGGGCTGGAGCAGCCACCTTGTGACCAGGAAGGCCAGGAAGTGACAAGCCACCAGCCACTAGGGGGCAACTCCGAAAGATGAAAAGAGGTCGCAAGCAGTCCAGTCCTACCGGCCTCTGGATTTCTTCTTTGGTGGAAAAACAAAACAAACCCCACAGTGTACGCTTCTTGTCGTCAGGGTTCCTTCAGCTGAAAGCGCTGCTAACAGATGTGGCTTCCTCGTTGCGGGTACTAGGGACTGCGACCCCAGTTTACAACTGCCAGTGTGGCTGCCCCAGAGTTCAGGACGCTGTCTGTGTGGTTCTGAGTCTCCGGTGAGCTGAGGAACGAATCCCAGAACTCACACACCCCAGTCAGGCCAGGAAGAATCTAATTACCCAGTGATTGCACTAATTATTCCATCCAATTGATCAGTAATCACTGTAATTCCTAAACATGGTTTTTCCAGTCATAATTTGCAATGCATTTACTGTTTATATGCAAATAAAATGGGGGTGATAATAAGACTATTGAGATGGAATTCCCTGGGTCTTGGATATTTACACAGTGCGGTGGTACATGTTTTAACTGTACTATGTATGTTTTTTTCCTCCATTTTAAAAGAGAAAGCATTTGCTAACACAAAAATGCAACTGTCATATTCCTGGCCTGGAAGTTCCCTGAACTGTCACTTGGTAAGTCCATCCCAGGGGCAGCGTGGGACAGGGCAGTGGTCGATGGTGTATGCCTGCTGTGGGCCAGGGAGGGCTGAGTTAGGGCCCACGAACTAGCATTTGTCATCTCTGGCTTAAGCACTGGCCCCTGTTTCCAGCTGTATCAGTTACCCCCAAACCTCAGACCAAAACGGGGCACAGACCACAGAGGGAACCCCAAGCTATTTCTCATGTTTCCCATGACACACAAAACTCAAGATGGGGGCTCCTGTTCCACTTTGGGGAGGCCATCCTTCAAAGGGTCGGGGGTTTATAAATCCCATAAAGATCTCCGGTCGTCTCTGTGCCCCAAAGTCCCATGGCCGGACAGCTGCTTTATCCAAAGAATGGGAGCCCGCCAGCAGAAAGACCCTTATGAACACTCTGTGAAGGACCAGGGTGCATGGCTGCTCGCCGGCCTCTGGGTTCTTTTTTCTAAAGGGTTAGTCTGTGGAGCTCCGTCTCTGTTTCCTAACAACACTCCTCTGGAATTCAGCAGCCGCTGCCCAAACGTTTTTATCATCCGCCAGGCCCAGCATGAAGGATGAAGCAAAAAAAAAAAAAAAAAAAATCTTGCACCCAGATGCTCAGATCTCATTCTTGATTTTCCTCAAGTTGGTCCCTAGGTTGGTCCACCTCCAGTGGCTGTGTCAGGGAAGGTTACTTTTGACAACAGATGCCTCGGGACCGGGCCCTCAAGTCCCTGCCCTCTTCCTGGGTGAGGAGGAAAACCAATGTGTGCAGAGCTGGGCATGCATTATTTTATTTAGCTCTAATAACAAGTCCATTAGTTGAGATTAATTCCCATAGTACAAATAACAACACTGAGACTGGGGGCGGGGGCTTGACCAACTCCAAATCGCACGGCAGCTGAACCAAGATTTGAACTCCATTTGGTCTGACCCCAGGTTGTTACTCGTTTCTCTGCTCCAGCTCTCCCTGCATGAAAATACACGGGTGTGATCAAAGCAAAAGTACCTGAACTATTTTTAACGCAGGTTTCCCGCCAGGCCTGCCAAGGGTCAAACAAACAAAATCAGGGTTCACCCTTCAACAGGTGCGTGTTGGCAATGTGGGTGTGCCAGGTTCTACAGAAACTGAGATTAAAAAAATAAAAAACAAATCCTAGTGGCTGCTCTAGAGGAACTTATTCACATGGGGGAAATAGAGGAAAAAAATGACAGAACTACCAAACTGGGAGAAGAGGGGCCAAGGTGGGTACCCACGCTCGGAAAGCACAAAGGAGGGGGTGACACCCCTGGAGAACAGGGCATCGCCCCCCAGGAACAGCAAGGTAGTACCGCAGAATTTTCTGGAAATTGCAACCTGGCTCCCCGAGAGCGTCGGTAGAGCAAGTGCAGCCGGGGGGACAACTGCAGAAGCAGACAGCGACTCATGTGGCAGCGTTTAACAGAAACTCTTTTTCACAGTACAAAACCCCACTAAAATAAACCCACGTGGCCAGCCTGGGAGCGCCCGACAATGAGGCGAGTTCCTGTCCGTGCTGCGCATCGGCAGATCATCAGTCCACGCCTATCCTCCGATGCTGGGAAATCACCCCTTCTTTTCATCTATTATTCCCTCTTTCGCAATCTGGGAGGAACACCCAAAGGCGGCGGCTCTGGCTGGGGGAGCCAGGGCTGCCGCTAAACATTTCCATGGAGCTCCCAAGAGGCAGTGGGGCTTGGAGGCCAGCGTGGACCTGCTTTCTCAGGACTTGGGACAGAGCCTGGGTTCAGCCCCTTCCCCTGCTGTGTGGCCTTGGCTGAGCTATTTAACCTCTGGGAGTTCAAGACCATCCAGCCGTCCACTAGTTAGAACACTTTGACTGAGCACCTACTACGGCTGGGCCTTGGGCTAAACGCTAGAGATACCTGGGTGGCCTCTTGGGGGGGGCATTAACCTGAGAGACAGGGGGCTAAACAGCAATGACAGGGGAGAGGCGAGGGCTGTGATCACAGGGGCCTGGGAGCGGAGAGGTAGGATGGGAAAGCCAGCCCTACAGGGTCCAGGGCACCTATAGGGTGGATGAGCAGGGATTGATCAGGCAAAGAGGGGACAAAACAGCCCGGAGCTTAAGCCCGTTGGCTTTAGAGATGGGGACCTGGGCTCCAGCCCCAGCTCTGTCATGTACTTGCTGTGTGCCTTTGGGCAAGTGATTTCGCCTCTCTGTGCCTCAGTTTGCCTCTCTGGGAAGTGGGGCGATGATGAAAGGCTGGTTCACTGGGTTTTGGCGAGGGCAATGGGAGCTCCATCAAAGCCCGTGCGCCTGACGGAGTCTGTGCCATTACGCCTGTCACGGTTGCCATAGTCCTCAGGCCCAAGGCCTGCATCAGTACACGCTCCTTTACACACAGTTGTCAGAGAGTGCAGGATGAGCGAAAAGAACAAGGGGGAACTAGGAGAAAGAGGGGAGATGGTCTTTTCTGGGACAGCTGAGAGAAACGCCAGCTAGCAAGGCTCTTCCCAGGGGGGACAGTGGCGGCCAGGTCAAGAAGGGAATAACAGTGTGGCCTCGGATCGAGGTCAGGTCTTGCAGCAGCGCGAGCACCTTCAAAATGCTGGCCTGTGCTCTCCGGCTGGCGCCTTCACAGCCTGACATGGCCCGTCCAGGCCTCTGGGTTCACAGGAACCGAGAGGCTGTTCTGGCTTTTGCCGAAAACGTGAGCCCTCCCCGTCTAGGCCTGGTGGCGCGGAAGCGGGGGCGTGGGCGGGGCGGGGGCGGGGAGGGCTGCGGGCAATCTGTGCTCTGGGACCCAGTGTGGTCTTCGCTTTGTGTGCACGGGACAGTGCCTGGGCGTCCTAGCAAGGAGGGGACACCGCGCAAGAAAGAGCATGGCAACAGCCAAACCGCCGAGGCCTGCCTCAACATCTGCAGAAAAGCCTGCCCCCAAGCAGCTGCTAAGTGGTGGACCTGAAAAAGAAACTTATAAATAGCTGTCATGGTTCACAGAGCCACCACAGAGGCCCACGAAGGAGACATACAGGCCCAGATACACAGAGGCTGCAAGGACACCTGACGAATGCCACCGAGAACCCCGATGGAAGAGGAGGCAGCCCTGAGGCTTGATGAGGTGACAAGGGCATGGCTATGATGAAGATGACAGGGTCAAAGCAATATAAACGTCACTGAGCCACCATGTCCAGGACAGCTGCCCTGTTCTTCGTTCACTTTAATCCTCAGAACAGCTTTAGGAGCTGGGACGTGAAGGCCAAGATACAAGCCCGACCCTTTGACCCCGACGACACCTGTGTAACGTGCTCCATGCCGCTCAGTGCTGCTCAGGCAACAGCCCTGTCAACTGCCTGAGGCCGTGTGCGCCACGCCGGCGGAATTCTCCATCCCCTCCCCGCGGACCAGAGCGCGGCAGGCGGCTGTCGCCGCCTTTCTGAAACACAGCTCTCAGAACCAACATCGCTGACGGTGTCTGCGGGGGAAGTTCAAGTAAATAATAGCCCACATCTCCCTACCCCCCGCCTCCTTCTTCCCCGCTCCCTCCGGCATCCTCCCACCCCCGAGGGTCGCTAACCCAAGGTAACCGGCCCTCCGCGCGCACATGCGCCCTGCCTCAATCGTGTCTAAAACACCGCTTCCGCTTCTGCCCGTCCCCTGGCCCCCTTTTCCTCCCTCTCAGGTCATCTCTTCCTGGGGCACCTACTGGGGCACCTACACTGTTCCCCTCTTCTTCCGGCCCTCAACGCGAGTGACCTCCCCCGTCCTGGCTTCCGTGCTCTGTGCTCTCTCTCCCCTGCCCCCCAACTTTAAGCACGATTCCTTCACTGTCTCTTTTGGGTTTTCCACAGGGCACAACTGCTGGGACACTTCTGGGTTGTGTGGGATTGTCCCCTGCATTTCAGGACATTTCCCATCCCTGCTCACACTGCTGCCTTCTGAATGCCAATAGATGGCCCAGGTTGGTGACAACCAGCGCTTCCTCCCTTCCTATTTCTACATCCTTCCGGTTTGCAGGGAAGGTGGTGTGGTGGTGCCTGGGTGGGGGCTGACAGAGTGGCTGAGGGAGGGGACACCAGCCCTGGTTGACGGCCTCTGATTTCACCCTCTTACAGCTCTACAATCTCCCAGGCCTCCCAGGAAACATGATGCGGGTTCCTTCAGAGACTACCCCTCCCACCCCATAACTTCCTTTCTTTGAAAATGGCCCCTGCCCTCCCAGAGATGGCCCTCCAGCTGTGTTTGGCATGACTGCACCGTGATGCCCTCAGTGGACTGGCCAGCGGCTGTCACCTGACTGGAGCTGGTCGCAGTAGATTCCCTCTCCTAGGAGTTAGGAATTGGATCCTGGGCCTGCCTGCCTGCGTGCGTCTCAGCGGGGCTTGTGACACGGTGCCACGTACAGAGGAGGCTGCTCTACAGAGGGAGGGAGAACGGAGCTGGGAACCCCCGTTTTGCTTGGGAAGCCCTTCCATAGGACCACGGGCTAATTCTATCCATCCGGACAGTGAAGGAGTAGCGATGAGCACGTGACCTGGGTATGGCCAGTGAGGCGCAGGGTGCAGTGCATTTAAGAGAGAAACCCGGGAAAGAACAGTCCCCTTCTCGACTTAGACGTAGCCCTGTCCAGGTGGCAGCCATCTGGAGACCACGAAGGGAGCGAGCTAATGACAACGCCAATGACGGGGTTGCAGAGTGGACACATGGGAAAGCCAGGTGCCTGAATATGCTGCACAGCCTCTGAATGACCCCTGGGGCCACCCTACGTCAGGACTTCTTGTTATGTGGGCTACATGCATTTTTCTTATTGTGTGAGCTAGTTGAGTCAGGGCTTTCTGTTACGTGCCAAGACCTCAGGGACAAAAGGACATGTGGCCCTGGAATGAGAGACCAAGGGAGGGGCTGCTTGGTTGCTCTGCAGCTCCTCAGTCTCAGGTTCTCACCTTTCCTGGGGTCTGAATGCCCACCTTCCCTTTGGAGTCTGTGAAATTCCAGGGTCTTCCCAACAAACCCTCCATCGCTGCTTAAGCAATGCGGAGGCAGGCTCTCTCTTGCTCGAAGCCCACTGTCTCAGCCGAGATGGCTTTTCTCCTCTCTCTGCCTCTCTGATCTCACAGCCTTACAACGCTTCAAACCCCCACCTCCGGGTAGACGGCTCCTAAATCGGTATCTCCAGTCTGGTCTCTTCCCTGATCATAGGTCTCTTCTGATGGCCCCATGGGATTTTCTGCCTGAACCCTCCACTGGCACCCCCAGCTCCACAGGTCACTGCCTCACTTGGCTGGGATGAGAGCTTTGCCTTCCTGGGCACCAGGACCAGGAATCGGGAAGGGCGGGAGCAAGAGCCCGGAATCTGAGAACTCCAGGAGAAAATCATTATGGAAAAAAAACGAACGGGCTGGTTTGCTTTAGCGGCGGCAAATTGCTTGAACAAACCAAACTGTAGACAGCGAGATGGTCAATATTTCATGATGGAGGAGGCAGCACGGTGAGGTGAAAGCCAGCCACTTGTCTGGAGTCAAGAGCTTGTACGGCGGAGGGGACACAGCTGCAGGGCGTGACAACATTCCCTCCCTGTTCCTACCTGTGACGTGAGATTCAACTGGGTGACTGTATTCGTTTTTCTAAAACTGTCCTAACAAAGTGGCTTAAATAACAGAAATGTATCTTCTCACATTTCCGGTGGCTGTACGTTCAAGACCGAGGTATGCGCAGGGTTGGTTTCTTCTGAGGTCTCTCTCCTGGGCCTCTCGCTGTGTGTTCACGTGGTCTTCCCTCTGTGGGCTCTGTGTCCTAATCCCCTCTTCCTCAAAGGACACCAGTCATACTGGATCGGGCCCACCCTAGTGACTTTATTTCACCTCAAGTACCTCTTTAAAGGCCTTGTCTCCAAACATAGCACAGTCTGAGGGGCTAGGACTTCAACATATGAATTTGGGGGTGGGGGATGCAGCTAAGCCCGTAACGGAGACTTCTGAGGGCCCTTTCAAGCGCACAAACCCGTCACTTACCTGTTTTTCTTCCAGACTGTACTAATTTGGTCAATGGGGTCTCTATTTTGCAGGTACCCAGACTCAGAAACATGTTGCCTGGTTTTTTTATTCCTCACCTGGGAATCTCTGGGGATGAGGTCCAGGAAACGGTTCTCACCAGAGCTGCCCATTCTACGTTCTCCACGTGGTCCCTGAGTGCATGCAAGTTGGAGAAGCACTGGATCAGGTAATGAGGCCCGAGAGGGGGCAGGGAGGTGGGGGCTGGGCCACATGAGGCTTTGGAGGCCGTGGAAAGGCATTTGGGATCATCTTACAGGTTATGGGAAGTTGTATCAGTCAGGGGTTCTCCAGAGAAGCAGAACCAATAGGAGATACTTGTCTATGTATTTATTTTAAGGAACAGGCTCGCATGATTGTGGGAACTGGCCAGTCTGAAATTTGTAGGGCAGGCTGAACTCGGGAAGGAGTTCCACATTACCGTCTTGAGGGAGAATGTCTTCCTTCTTCAGGAAACCTCAGTTGTTGTCCTGAAGGCCTTTGACTGATTGGATAAGGCCCACCTGCCTTATTGAGGGCAGCTTCCTTTGCCTCCAGCCAGCTGTTTATATATGGTAATGCCATCCACAAAGTACCTTTCCGGCAACATCTGTATTAGCATTTGACGAAACGACTGGCGCCAGGGTGTGGCCAGGCTGACACACACAGTGAACTATCACAGACGGTTAGTTCTGGCCCTTCCTGAGGTCCAAGGATTTGGTTTTTCTGGGTTCTCACCAGGCCCCCTTACAGAGCACCCCCAATGATTCAAGGTGCTTGAACCTGTCCCTTGCACGGCAACCACATGACAAGGTTCATGTCTGCAACTCAGAGGCTCGCTCCCTGGGGGCAGAAGAATTTGCCCTGACCTGCTTTGTGTTGGACATCTTCAATTTAATCCTTCCCAAAGCTCTGGGGGGGCTGCCTGGTATGGAATGCATCAGTGCCCACCCCTCCCCACCGACCTCTGGCCTCCAAATGGGTTTGGCCAATGAGAGATACCAGGAGGAACTTGGAGGGCGGGAGGAGAAGCGGGGTTCCCTCACTGTTGTTGGGGGTGGGCTGCATGCCTTGAACTCAAACTTGCAGCTTCTGATGAGTCGTTCCCCACTCCATACATGCTGCCTCTCCACGTTCTGGTTACTGATCCATGCTCCTCGTCCCCTGAGACCTTGAGGGGGTTTCAGTGTCCTCCTGTGGCATTCCCGGGAGATCGCACTGCCTCTCTGGATTTCTCTACATTCAAGCTGAACCCTTGGAAACTCCCCTTGAATTGAATTTGCTATAGACTGAATGTTTCTGTTCTCCCCAAATCCGTTAAGTTGAAGCCCTAACCCCCAAATGTGATGGTGGCAGGAGGTGAGGCCTTTTGGAAGGTGATTAGGCCATGAGGGTGGAGCCCCTGGGAGTGGGATTAGTGCCCTCAGAAGAGGAGACACAAGAGGGATGGTCCGTTTTTCTCCCTTGTGAGGACACCGCGAACCGGGCAGGGATCTTAACCAGTCGCTCTCCCTGCCGGCACCGGGTCATGCAGTCTCCCAGCCTCAGGCTGCGAGAAATCAATGTTTGCCGTGGAAGCCACCAGTCTATGGGGTTTTCTTACGGCAGCTGGAACTGAGACAGGACTCTTCCCAAATCACCCGACCATCTGTTTTTGGCCATCTGACCCAAACACTCTGGCAGCACACCCAGGACTGGCCCCCTTGTGACTGAATGATACCCTACTGACTTAAGCAAAACAGGGAGAAAGACACAGAATCTTCCAGCAGATTCAGGGGCAACAGAACCCCAGTGTTCTTAGCTAAGGGGCCAATTCTTAACCCCAAACGTGTTGCTCAAAAACTTCGCCAAGCAGCAGTGAAGGTGGGGGCCGGGGGTGGGAGGGAGAGCTGGATGATGCTGGGTATGGAAGGAGTTAAGCTTCCGACGCAGGGATGGCCAGCACAGAACACTGTGCAATTTTCTGCCAAAACGTTTCAAATGAAACAGCTGTGTAGGAGCAAAGTGGCTGAGAATTGTTCCAGCTCCAAGCGTGAATCTGAATCACTCATGTTTGGTATTTGATGGGATGTGTAATTGCTCTAAACCCTATTATCTTCCCTAGCAGTTGTTGAAGTGTCATTAGGACACCTCAAATGAAAGGCTAAATTCTCCTATATACACAATTTTAATAATTACAGTGTTTTTTTTTTCATTCTGTTTTGAAATGCAAATCTCCGCTCGAAAAGGGAGGTGCTAGGAATGTAGGAACGCAGCAGAGACTTCGGAGGCTGGCCTGAGATGCTATTATGGGTTTTATAACTTTCTCCGGATTTTCGTGACCAATTAATCTTTCATGATTTTTATTTGCTGCCCTTTGAGGGAGAGAAGAGAGCAAGGCATGCCAACTAATGGGCCTAGTGACGATCTACCGATATTTCTGAGACCTACTAGGCGCCAGTCACTGCCTTAGGCCCTGGGGATGTAAGTATGGGCAAATCTGAGACGAGGGCCATGGTAACCTTTGTGCTACATCACACTAGTGTGTGTGTGTGTGTGTGATATTTGTAGGTCTCTGCTCTGCTAAAGAGTGAGGCAGTTATATGCAAAGGAGGCAGCCCAGCTCCACAAGCGTTTGTTGAATGACTGAATGACTGTTTACAGAGCGCACAGAATGGCTCAGGGGCCTCTCTGGGTGCAGGGATGCGGCTACAAACAAGATGGATGCAGTTCTTGCCTTCTTGGAGCACACAGTAGGGGTGTAGGGGCAAGATATGCCCTGAGCAAGTACATTATCAGCAGGGTGACTGTCCCCAAAGAGAAAGTACTGGATATGCCCCACCAGCCCAAGTCAGCGCACCAGTAATCAGCAGCATCACACAGGACACTGAAGGGGGTGGTCTGATGGTGGAACAGAAGCATCCACTGAGGCGGCCAGCAAGGTCTGAAACTCTGGCTCGACCACTGGATAACTGGTGGGGCTTCGGTAAGTTACCTCTCTAAACCTCGGTTTCCCATCTGAGAAAATGGGAATAATATTACTTAACTCTCAAGGCACTGGTGACAGGCAGAATTCTAAGATGTCCTCTTTTTTTTTTTTGGATAGCCATATGTATTTTATTCTTTTTCTTTTTTAAGTTAAATTTATCGGGGTGACCATGATGAATAAGATTATATAGGTTTCAGATGTACAATTCTATGAAACAACATCTGTGTATGGCATCGTGCCCACCCCCCAAAGTCAAATGTTTCGCCTGCCAACGAAACAAAAAGGCAACCAGCTGAATGGGAGAGATATTTGCAAACAACATCTCCGACAAAGGGTTAATAGCCAAAATACATAAAGAACTCGTACAACTCAACACCAAACGAACAAACAACAATCCCATTAAAAGTGGGCAGAGGACCTGAGCAGCCACTTCTCGCAGGAAGACGCACAGAGGGCCAACCGACACATGAAACGATGCTCAACGTCACCAGCTATTAGGGAAATGCCAATCAAAATTAAGATGTCCTCTTGACTTCCGTCCTCCTGCCCTGTGTTACACAGGACCCATGACTTGCCTCTAATACGGAGATATGAGAATACAGAAAAGGTGATGGATGTCACTCCTGTGATTAGGTTATTATCTTTCTGTGTCTGCCCATCTATCTGCACGCGCGCACACACACACACACACCTACCTATGGGTCTATGACCCCATCCTGCCTGCACACACTAGAGACTCTCCTTCCTGAGGAAGTGCACACAGCAAGGAACCACAGGCGGCCTCGAGGACTTGAGGGTGGCCTCCTGCCAAGAGCCCAGGCCTTGCTCACACATCAAAGGAAATGAGCTGACAGCAGCCGGAGGGAGCTCGGAGGCAGATTCTTCCAGTGCTGGGCCCCCAGGTGAGGATGCAGCCCGGCCGCCACCTTGACTGTGGCCCGGTGAGACCCCCAGCAGAGCACCCCACTCCGCTGTGCCCAGACTTCTGACCCCCCAGGCACTGTGAGATAATAAATGGGTGTTGTCCTAGGTCATTGAGCTTGCAGTAATTTGTTCTGTAGCAGTAGGTAATGGACAGATAGCTGGCACATAGTAGGTTCTGAAAGTTGGAGGTAAAGGAAAGCAGAGGACAGAGGAGTCAAACCTCCCTTACCTTGTTTTGCCTGGCCCCCCTCCCCCCAAAAGAAGTGGTCCTCCTGAGAGGCCCACGCCTGCCTCAGTGTCAGTCTTGCTGCTGATAAACACCACCCATGGGTACTTCTTAGAAGGACAGGGACCCCACGCCCTGCGCACCCTGGGTTCGCTTGCTTCTGCACTGGCAGCTGCTTCCCTGGAGCTGAGAACAGGCGCTGGAGAAATGACGAGACCTCCATTATCCGCCCAGAACCCAGCGACAGTGAGGCCAGTGATAACAAACTGTTCGCTTCCTTGTCAGGGCCTGGCGACAAGCGTAGAGCCTCTGCCAGGCGACGTGGGGTCCCCGGGTGACAGGGCACAGGCTCCGCCATCTGCTTGGATGCAGGTATGTGCCCAGGTGTGCGGGCACAAGAACGGCAGGCGGCTGCCTGGTTCGTTTCCGGACGCGTCTGATTTGATTTGAGCACCTTTTCTGAAATGGCTCTGATTTCTCTGATACCCAGAAAATGACTCACTGTGCCCCTCCAACGTAAGTATCCCCTGCCCCAATCGGAATGATTAGTCCCGAATTTTCTGAGCCTCTAGCTCTCTGGCACAATGGAGGAAACAAGACGGTTGCTGGAAGATTATCGTAACATTGTTATCTGGAACCTGTACTATGAACGGGTTACACCGCACAGCGGCTGGCTAGGGGCTTGAATACAGTGTCTCGTGCAACCCCTCAACACTCTGCGAGGTGGGACCCCTGGGTAACCCATGCTATAGGCAAGAACGCTGAGACTTGGGGAGGCCACCATTTGAAGTGCTTTGGGTGACACCTAGCACCCAGAGGGACAAGTTCCTGGCTTCCCCTCCACCGATCCCATTACACACCATGTGGCATAACCCTTGTCACATGACCACTTTCCCAGTGACCTACATAGACCCCTGGTTTGTCATGCTGTTGTTGTATAGGAAGTGTCTACGCAGGTCGCACCCCTGCCAGCCCTGCCCCATCGGTAGGCGTGTGAGTAGGACCCAGAACGCCCAGGTAACAGAACAGGCCCCCAGGTGGGAGTGAAGCCCACTCCATGGTTCCCACCTCACCCCTAATGTCTCCCATCGCCGCTCACTGGGCTGGAGCCCTGCCTGGGGGCACTGCAGATGTAACAGGCTCCAGGAGTCCCAGGAAGCCTTGGGGTGCCCCACAGACCCGGGTTAGGGGTGCTGACGGTTGGGTGCATGGCCCCTGCTCTGGAACAGGGTGGGGTGGGAGCCCCTGCAGGGTCTGCGAGAAAGTCTCTGCATGACCAGGTGGCCAGTCCCTGTTGGCCTGTGGTCAGGGTGCCAGGCAGGGACAGGCAGCGAGATGGACAGAAGACACAGACTTCAATGTGCCATCCTATTCACCGTCTTTGGTGACCATGGACAGTCATCAACTTTAAATCCAGGGAAACGTTCCCTAGTGGACATCAGGGTGAAAGGATGGATGATTGTTTTTCACCCAATAGCAGAGGTGCTTCACGACGGCTGACGACGATGCGAGCCTTGACCACATACAGAGAGCCAAGTGGGGTCTAGTCCACTCTGAGTCATGGGGATGCCCTGCCCCCAACTCCTGTGGGGTGAGCAGGCCAGTCCCAGAAGAGAAAACAGCTAGTAACTGAGTGGCTCATGCACTTAGTGGTAAGGGGAAGGAAAGAACGCAGCTTGACTGCATACCTACTATGTGCCGACGGCACATCAAGTGTTCTGTGTACTGGACCCCCTTTGAGTCCACACCATCCCTGAGCGAGGCACACTTACGTGCCCAGTGTCCCATTTTTCCATTGCTGCATAAAAAAATACCCCAGAACTTCCTGACCTTCATGGCCTACAATGACAACCTTACTTTACTCACAAATCTGCAATTTGGGCACAGAGACAGCTGCCTCTGCTCCACACGGCATCACCCAGGGCAGCTCAGCCGGGGCTGGAAGACTCACTCCCTAGGTGGCTTGCTTGCACGGCTGCACCCTCCGGCCTCAACTTCTCCCCATGGTGACCGCTCCAAGGAGCCGCTTGGGCCGCCTCATAACAGCATGGCTGACTTCTGAGAGGTCCACGCGGAAACGACAAGGCTTCAAACGTGACTAAGTCTCAGCAGTCCCAGGACGTCACTTCTGCCACATTCTAGTGGCCAGTCAAGTCACCATGGCTGATCCAGGTTTAAGGGGAAAGGACTTAAATTCCACCTCTCAATGGGGGGCGCAGCAAAGAACAGGCAGGTTTCTTTAATTGACCACACCCATTTTACAGGTGGGGAGACTGAGGTTTCAGAGGCATTTAGCGCTTGCCCACGGAGGGCAGCTGGAAGGTAGCAGAGGCTCAGATCGGAACCCAGCTCTGAATGAGCTCTGAACACGAGCGTTTCCTACTCTACCAGCTAGTTCTTCAGACTAGCAAGGTAATGCTAATGGTTGCTTGGTTTGGCTAACAGGGCTTGTCTTCAGAAACAGGCGGAGGAAGACCATTAAAAATAAGACCGTATTTGAATTTCTTAGGACTGTGTGAGTTTTCCTAAGCGTTCCGTTTCTTTAGTGAGAGCCGAGCCTGGCCCAGGTTTTCACAGGCTGAGGCTTTGTCAACACACAAAAACCAAGCCAAAGCAATGAAGGTGATTCACGCTGCCAGAATAACTCCCGAATCTGCCCTGATTTTCCTTCTCTCTGGAAGCATCCTTGCCTGGCCACCCCTCCACTGAAGACCAGACGGACACAGCACATGGGTGCCCTGGGCACAGGTATGCTGTGCACGCATGCGCAGGACGTGCACGGTCCAGAGAGATCGGTTGTGGGTAAAAGGGGTGGAAATTCAACCTGCGCTCCTTTCTCCAAGGCCTGTTATCAAGACGTGGGACTGAGTCCACCCGGAGTCGGGGAGCCATGTCCTGATCCCCTCAAGGGAGCCTCAGAGGCTTCAAGCTGCAAACTAGTGCTGTCTAAATTGTCCAAAGCGGGGGCTGACCACGTCGTCCAGGGAAAGGCAGAGAAGGAGAATGTGACAATTCTCGGTCTCCCTTCTAATGTGTCCAGCAGTTCTACCCTGGCTCCAAATCTGCACACTCTGCTTGGAAGAACAAAAATTCTTTGGTTATTGGGACTGTCCTCCATAGAGGGCAACTCCTTGATCTCCTAACTCTGGGGTATTTATATGCCCTTTAAAGATCTTGCCCCTCTTAACAGCAATTAAAAAACAAAAAAAGAAGATCTCGTGCCTCTTGGGTTCAAGTTCTGATTCTTCCATTTTCTTGGACCTCGGGCCGAGTGTGTCACATCCCAGGGCTTGCTACCTCCCCTGTGAAACATGGATCGGAATGATACACATTTCACGAAATCTAAGACATTATCCTCTATAACACGTGCCATTCTTTCACACATCACTGAGAACACAGAGCTGCCAATCAAACGGGCGTGCTTTTGGTTCTAAGATGTAGCCTGGTTTCTGAGATAAAAATGGAAACAAAATATGTCTCAGAATTGGTGGAATTTAGTAAAACAGCTCGCCTCCCATACAAAAAGGATGTTGTGCGGGATTGAAATAAATAATGTGCAAAAAAGAAAAAAAGCTATGTAAACTATAAAGCACTAAAAATATTAATTAGACGGATGAGCTTTCGAATGACTTCATCTTAAAGACCGATGCGCTGGTAGAGTCTCCCAAGCCTCATGTAATTGTTTTAATGTCCTCGCGAAGTAGCTCAAAAAGCTGCATTTCCAGCATGCCCGTTGCTTTTTGACATTTATAACATTCCCACCTCTTATGATTTATTTGTGTAGATAGAATCGACTTGTGAGTTTTCCCTCGAATAGGATTCAAGATTTGGGACTTAATTTATAGTTAGAGTTGACTAACATTTGGAAACAATGAACTGTGTTGTCTAAATGCATAAATACTGCAAGAGAAAGCCAACGTGCTAATTACCGGGAGGGGAGGGGGCAGGGAAGGAAAAACACCACAAGTCCGCTTTGGTCTCTGGGTTTTCCTACAGTTGGCTGTGGGCTGGGGGAGGGGAGGGCTCCTCGGGGCCACATCCCCCAAGTTGTGTTGAGGGAGGAAATGGCTGAGAGCTTTCAACTGCGGTTTCCCTCTGGAAAGAAAAAGAAATAGTTTGGAGGCCACCAAAGAGCGGCTGATTCATGATTCTTCTCATGTGAAAAAAAGTCAGCTCTCTGGGGCCTTGAGTGTCCTGTGTCCTCCGTAGGAAAAGCCGGCCTTGGCACCGGGTCAGGCGCCAGGACACGAGCTCTGACTCCGTGACCCTCTCGGGTTGGCGGGACGGTTGGAACTGACCCGTTCAACCCAGAAGGTTGTGTGCCCCTGGCTCAGGATGTCACAGCCACAGTGCCGGAAGTAGCCCCTCCAAGCTGTGTTAGTGTCCTTAGGGAGACAGCCGGGCTGGCGTCCCCAAACAAGCCACGCCTTGGAATCAGACAGACCTGAGTTTACTTCCTTCTCAGTGGTTTGTTACCGGACTTTCTTTGCTTCAGTTTCCATATTTGTAAGACTGAATGAGCTAATGCAGGGGAATTGTCCATCCAAAGGTCTGGAAGAGACGCTCAGTGAATAACTCCTTTTCAGAACCCCTTGATGGAACTCTCAGACTCATAATCAGCTGATATTTGCTGAACCCCTACTACGTGCCAGGCACTGTGTTGAGGGAGACAGTTCTGGTCTCTGCTCCCACAGGACTTAGAATCCAGGGCTGGGAGCAGATAAGAAGCCAAAAAACCAAACAAAATAAGACACATTCAGAGGGAGATAAGGGCTTGGGGAAAATAAAGGAAGACATGGGGCTGGAGAGAGAGGGGAGGTGGGGACACTGCGGTGCTACCCTGGGAAGGGTCGTCGGGGAAGGCCACGCCCCACCAAGGTACCTCAGCCTGCCAGCTCGTGATTCCCAGCCCAGTGATGCTCAACCAGGGGTGACTCTACTCACTCCCCAGACAACATTTGGCAATGTCTAGGGACACCATCGTCAACGTCATCATCAGTATCATTGGCTGAAGGTGGCTACTGGCATCTAGGGAATGGGGGCCGGGGATGCTGCTAAACATCCTACAGTGCACAGGACAGCCCCCCCAACCCCAGCCCTGCAAAAGCACCCAAAGGACCATCTGGCCCCAAATGTAACAGGCGCTGAGGCTGAGAAACCTGATTTTGTCCATTGCCCTGTGTTATATTTTTCAAGCTATTTAACAGAGCTGATGACTGTGGAAACCCTTCAGTGCAAGAGGCCTGGCTAACTAACTAAGAGACCCACCATTGTCAGGGCCTGTCATGGGTGACATCCGAGAGCCAGCCGCCCACGGCCCCTGTCTTCTCCCATGGGGTACAGGGACATAAGGAAGTCCAGCTACACAGTGTGCACTGCAGAGGCTGGCTTCGGATACCTCGCCTGCTGGCTGATGGCATCCCGATAAAGCGTATTCTATTAACTACCCATTTTAAAAAAATAGATTTTATTTATTTATTTTTAGACAGAGGGGAAGGGAGGGAGAAAGAGAGGGAGAGAAACATCGATATGTGGTTGCCTCTCATGAGCCCCCTACTGGGGACCTGGCCCACAACCCGGGCACGTGCCCTGACTGGGAATCGAACCGGCAACCCTCTGGTTCACAGGCCAGTGCTCAATCCACTGAACCACACCAGCCAGGGCTTATTTTTTAAAAAATTAAAGGAAATAGGAATCTGGGCAGCTTTGGGGAAAATGAATTCAGGGGTACGAGGCCAGTGCACCTGGAATCTAATAAGGGACATTTTCCTGATCCAAAAAGTGCACTCTCCTCCCTCCAAGTTTCTAGACCTAGAACAGTTAAATTAAAACTCAGAGGCAGGGAGTGATGCTACCCCTAACAGACACACAGGTGTAGGCAGGAGGTGACAACTGGCAGCTTGACAGTGAAGGAGGGACAGCAACGTCACCTAGAGGGAGAAAGGAGAATTCGGAAAGCGCGGGGAGTCTGGAGTCATCTGGACTTGGACCCCCCAGGTACCTCTGCATTACACAGGCTGAGAAGCGAGGCCCAGGTTATGCTGCCACTATCTCCCCACCCACACCCGCTGCTCTTATTCCGCGCCTCCAGAACCCTGATTCGTTTGGGAGATAACATGCTCGAACCTAAGACCGGTTAAAATCAGCCACAGCCATCTCATTCTTCCTTGTCAGTGACTGGCCTAGGAATGGACATATGACCCTGTTCTAGTCGATAATGCGTAAGAGCAAGTCACAAGTCGGCTTAGGAGCTTCTGGGAAAGATTTTCCTCTCTGAAAAGGCAGGAGAACCACAGGATTGGGAAGGCTATTTATTTATTTATTTATTTGACCACTCCTTTCTTCCTGTTTGAAAAATGGGCTTGTGAGAAAGAATGTGATGCCTGGAACTGTGGCAGCCATTTTGTGACCACAAGGGAAGGTTTTTCCTAATATGCTGAGGACGGAGGGAAGAAAACACAGAAAGAATCTTGAGACTTCCATTGCTGAGCCCTAAACCAATTCTGCAAACTGAAGGCTTTTTATTATGTAAGAAATCAAATGCATATATTGCTTAAGCCTCTACTAGTTGGGCATTCTGTTACTAGTAACCCAAAGCATCCTAAGTAATATAGTTTCTTTTTGTAATAATACATCGCAGAAAGATGTCCATGCCCAGAGGTTAACATTTTAAAAGGTATCATCCCTAAAATGGACAAAACATCAGTTACTTAGAAACCTCTTCAATCTAGAATGATGTCCTCCAGCCCCGTGGATTCCACAAAGTACCAAATTATCCTCTTTAATTGCACCAGAGACCTAGGATCTATGACGTGTACCGTCCCTGCTTTCACACAGTGACTTAATGCTCATGATCTCCATTCGCAGACTCACAGAATCTCAATCTTGGAAAACGGCACTTTGAGCCAATTTCCTCCATAATCTCCTCCTTCGTTGTCCATCGTTTCCACCCCACCCCGGGTAGGACTGGTTTATTTACCTGGTGAGCACAGGATAGAGGACTGGGCAGCCATAGTCACCCCCTCCTCTCTCCTTCCTCTTGGGGGGTGAGCTGCCCACAGAAGGTTCATATTCTGTGCTGCTCCTCCACAAACTTGGGTGTTGAAGGGCAGCCTTTGCCCCTCGGGGTGTAGAGCTTGCTCCAGGCCAGTGCTACCCGTGTCTGGGTGGGGAAATAGGTCTAATTAGGGGGTCCACTTGCCTAGGGAACCCAGGACACATTCTCCACTATTAGCTTTTTCAAGAATGAGATAATATTTTTGTCTAGCATTGTGTGACCAGGGTTGGTTCAGAGAGCAGACTTTATTCTGGCGACTTTAAGCAGGAAAGTATTTAGTATAGGATATTAAATGGGTTATGGAATTGCAGGAAGAGCTTCAGAAACAGAGCTTTCAGGAATAAAAGCCATGCTGTTGAACTGGACCGCTAAGGGCTCTGTTGCCTCTTCCATGAGTCAGATGCTGGCAGACACAGGACCTAACCTCCTTGGACACCGGAGGCTGACCCTCCTGCTGCTTCTCCTGAAAACATACTGTGCCTGCCAGGACTAGCACCAGCAAAATGATCTGCTATGCCCATCTCTCAGGTCCCGCACTGTACAAGAACTGTTACTGAAGTGACTGCAGAGAAAGCAAGTGCCTCAGGTACATGCTTTTTAGCAGAATTGTAGAAGCAGCAGGGATATGCCTCTGCCTTACATCTACTATCCAAACCTCATGTAAATTCATCTGAGAGGCCAAACTTGAATTACATGCAGAACTCTAGCTGCAAGGGAGTCCTGACACCAACCTCTCAGCTTCTCACCTCTGCAAGACAGGTAGGCCCATGGGAATGAGGGTCGAATGGCTGATGAGTTCATATCCTTTACACCCATCTGCATGGTAGCTATGGGTAGAAACGCTAAATCAGACCCCCTGGGTTCAAACCCAGCTCTGCCTTATGCTAGCTCAGTGACCTGGAGCATGCCCCGTAACCCAGTGTGCATCAGTTTCTTCATCCATAAAATGGGAGCAATAATAGGTCCCACCTTAGATGGCTGTTACAAGGATTAACTATTCCCTCTATTTAAACCCTTCCTGCTTGCTACCAGGAGCTCAGAAATGATTCACAAAGGAAGGAAAACCTGGGCATGTAAAACACGTGGAACTATAGCTAGTACATTATAAGTACCATAGAAGTGTTTGCTATGATGGTTTCAAAACTTGGCCCATCTCAAGCTACTCCCCAATAATAGCTTAAGGTTAGACAGAGACAGTAGCAGTTAGGATGGGTGTGTGTGTTAGATTCTGTACAGCTCAACAATAACTAAAAATGTCCAATCTCCTTAATAACAGAACTGTCAAGAGGCCTTGTATGTTTTTAAATGGGAGCTGATGACAATGAAGAAAATGGTGCCTGACTCTGTGTTCGCTGACTCTTGGGGTCTTCCCTGCCAATCAGACCTGTGTCTCTTTCCTCCGAGGCCCATCCATCTGAGAAGGCTCAAATGAGGTATCTCCAGGGGATGACTGGTTTCAAGCATAATTCAGTGTCCTGTCAGGAAGATGGCCCGACAGCTGATGAAAATGAAATATAATTAAATGTCAACAAAAATGAACACGGCAGGGCATCGGCTGAAATGCCAAGCTGGTCACCAAGACCCCTCCCGCAGGGTGCCAATCATGCCTAGCTGCCTGTCTGGGATGACGTGACTGAGAGGAACTGGTATCAGATGCTGAGACAAAAGGAGCAGAGGGATCTGGAACACCTGAGTGAAGTGTGGTCATGTTCTCGAGGGGCTGGGGGCTTTCCCCTGCAGGCCACACGGCCCATGGTAAGTCCTTCCTGCTGTCTGGGGCTGGATGGTGGAAGACCATGGCTTTGGAGGAAAGAACCTCAAAGGCTGTGCCCTTATGTCTGTGTTCTGGTCTGGCTTTGAGAACTGGCAAACTGAGATGAGAGATAATTTGCCTGTTCCTCCTAAGAATGATTCTTCCCAAAATGACAGCCACCATTCACTGAGTCCTTACTATACTGGCAGAGTGTGCTAATGGTTCTTTGTTTGCATTCTTTTGCTAGTGGCAAAGGCGGCTAATTGTGTCCCATTACTCATCCATTTCCCCTTCATGTGCAGCTAATTGTTCCCTCCACCCCCAGCCTCTGTACCCCAAGTCTCATTAATATAGCTAGGCATATAAAAGCCCAGAGACTCCATGTTCCCAGCCTCCTTGGCAACTAAGTTTGGTCACATGGCATGTTATAGTCAATGAAAAGTGACCAGTAGAGGTTCGCGGACTTATGGATTACACCTGTTTAAAGGATCTGCCCCCATTCCCCCTTCCCTCTTGCTGTGGGCAGGAAAGGGGATGCAGGGGCACTTTCACCCAAGTGGCAAGGCCTCAGTGTGTGGCAGAGTAGCAGGGTACAAGGAACCTAGGTCCCTAGACAGCCTTATGGAGTAGAGCTACCATGCACCACCTTCCTCTAGACTTGGGCAAAAGAGGAAAACATACTTGTAGCTCTTAGGACTTTTGTGACAGTATCTTAGTCTGTACCTCAACAAATACATCTTCAACCTTCGCAGTGACCTTGCAGGATAGATACAAGTTTCTTCCCCTTTTACTAAGGAGAAGTCCAAGGTTCAGGGAGGTGAAATGGCCTGCCCACAGTCACCGCAGAACGAAATGGCAGAGCTGGGCCCTGGGTCCCAGGCTGGCTCTGACCGAAGAGTATTATCTGCTGCTCCGAGATCATGCTTCCCTCTGCGGGGTCTGTGCTGATGGCTCTTTATCTAAGTCTGTGAATTGGAAAAGTTGGGACAAAGAAAGAACCTGATATGTTCCCCCCAAATAGGAAAGAGGGGGGGCGGCTTCTTTTCCTTCATAAAGCCGATCACTGGGGACTTGGAGGGTCAGGGTGTGATAAATAGGAGTGATGAGTTAATACCTGTTATATTTGACTCCATCCTCCCATGCTGGGAGTAGCACCAAGACTGTGGGGGGGGGACCTCCCCTGCACTCTGAATTTATGTGGTTCAGGCAGGCTGACCCCACTGGGCCTGAGTGAGGCCAATGGACCCTCTGTCCATGGTGCTGGAGCTCGGCGGAGAGACACAGAGTCTTTAAGGGCTCAGAGTTCATGCACCCCAGCAGAAGACTGTCCATGGGTCCCTGCCGCCAGGAATTCTGGGCCAGCCCGAGGCCTGCCTTTCCCAGCCTTGCTCGTCAGCTTTGCCTTTGACCTGGAGGGCTCTGAAACATCCCCCTAATCGAGTTCCCCTTTGCTTTTTCCAGGGCTAGTCTCTTCCATTCCTTGCAAAGCCTGCCTAATCGTGAGACATGCTCTGAGCCAAGGGCAGAGGGCGATGGCACTGACCCTGTCGAGAGAGGACATCGAGGGTTCCAAGCGAACCATCTGCAAGCCCCAGGGCTCGTCCCAGAGGTCAGCATCACTGGGTCAGGCACTGGCAGGCCCAGGCATGGGATGAGAGACAGGCGAGAGGCTGGAGAGAGGAGAAAGGACCAGGAGTGAGTGGGGGTGGGCGAGTGTTTGTCTTGCTGGGTTCTGGGGTATAGATGGGTTCAGGTAAAATGCTCCATGTTAACTGAAGGACAGGATCTACCTTGGACCAGGCCACATGAGCCAGGCTCATGAACCAGGCCACAGAAGGAAGGCCACCAAGGCTCTGCCTGCTGGTCGTGCCTGACAGCCCTGGTGCAGACGCTGTGAAGTGAGCTCCGGCACCCCCTCTCCAGGCCCAGTGATGGCAGAGCACGGAAAGCGCAGTCACAAAGCAGTGGGGCGAATCTCCCCCCAGACGGAGCTGGATTTAGGGGGCCCCCATGTGGCTCTGCCTCATTTTGGATGCAGACACCCAGCCAGGCATCATTCATGGCGAGCCGCGGGCACCCAGGGCTGAGCTCATGCTCCAGAGGGAGGTTGCCCCGGCCTGGGGTCCTCCCCGCACCACTGGGGACCAGAGGAGGGCAGGTCCTGCTTGCAGGGACCTTTGATGCATGGACTTTCTGATCCTGAGTGTCAGGGCTGCCGAGCACAGGGGCACTGGAGGGACAATTGGGTCTGGGGTTGGCCAGATGGGGTCATGGAGATGGCAGGGGACAGCCACAAAGAATTGCTGTGTCTGAGTCACTAAGACAACTTGCTTGACCTCTCTGAGCCTCAGGTTCCTCATCTGTAAAACAGGGTCGACAAAGCTTTCCTCTCGGGGACATTGTGTAGACGAAGGGAGGTGCTTCGTGCAGCATTTGCTGTGTAATTCGTCCTCAGTCCGCAGCAGCCACTGTGGTGTTAGGCAGAATGACTCTTTCTGGGAACCACTTTCGCATAATAATTGCATCCTGTCTTTGTGACCACACTGGAAGGAGGTCAGGTCCCTGTCTCCACGTTAGCGTTAGCGATGAGAGAATCAGGCCCTGAGAGGTCAGGTGGCTTTCCTGCGTCCCCGTGTGGGCGGGGGACAGAGCCAATGGCCTCCACTCCTGGGTCACTTCTCATTCCAGCGAGTGCCGATGGAAACCCCGCCCTCTAGAGTCCTTGCCTTGTGGTGTTTTATTTTTTAAAATTTTTTTGAGATATAACTCATATATCATAAAGCTCACCTTTAAAGGTATACCATTCAGTAGTTTTTAGTATATTCACAAGGCAGTACAAACATCATCACTATCTAATTCCAGACTATTCTCATCGCCCCAAAGGAACTCCCTGCCAACTGGCAGTATCCCCTCGCTTCCCCTCCCCTCAGCCCCTGGCCACCACTAACCTGCCTTCTGTCTCCATGGACTTGCCTGTTCTGGACACTTCGCATGAATGAAATCATACAACGTACGGTCTTTTCCGTCTGCCTTCTTTCACTTAGCAGGTTTTCAAGGTTCATCCATATTATAGCACATACCAGTGCCTCATTCCTTTTTATGGCCGAAAACTAGTCCATTGTACGGCAGACCACATTTTGCCCCTCCACTCGCCAGCTGGTAGACACTGGGGTTGTTTCCACCCCTTGGCCATCGTGAGAAATGCGGCTGTGAACGTTTGCATCCATGTTTGCGTGGACACCAGCTTTCACTTCTCTTGGATCTATGTACACGTAGGGGTGGAACTGCCTCATTTGTGGCTTTTGGTTTCGAGATCATAAAAACTCTGAGCTCTGCCACACTGGGTCAGTCTTGGGGCATTTCTGGCTTGGGATCCTGGGCCACCCTAAGTTCCTGCTGTCTTACCGTCTGGCTCACCACGGAACTCTCAACCCCCCACACATGTCTTTTAGAAGCTATTTATACCCCAGCTTGAGTTCCCACAGCACCAGTTCTCTAGGTACAAAGATATTCTGACAACGTCTCCATAATTCAGTAGCAGATACATGTCATATACTTGTAACTTCAATATGGCCTGTGGGGACATCTATTATCTAACACGGTTTTATTAGTTGCATGAAGATATGAAAATGAAGTCAGGGAAAGGAACTCTGATTAGGGTCTCTAAGGCATCCTATGAAATATCGTGTAAGATTCCAGAAATTAAACTAAATCGTACATTAAATTTTTTATTTAGTTAAAGCCTACTTTTCAAAAACAGTTCTTAAGGGGCTTCCGTCTGAAAGTCCCATCCGCTTGTTAATGATATCCTGAGCCCCACTGTCTCGTGAGGAGTTTTGTTTTCTTGACATTGACTTAATCTGATTAAGTTAATGGTCTGGGAGATGGTGACATCCCCTCTTTGCAGAGCCGGCCCTGGTCGGGCCCAGCTCCGATCACTTTAACAACTGGACTGGGTCCTCTAAAAATTAAATGGAAGTTGCCCTCGGACTGGGAAGTGCTTTTCCATTCATTCACTGCCGGACCACGTCAATAGTCTAAAGGGGTTTCAGGTGTTCCTCCTTTTTGAATAATTTATCAGAGCTAATGAAAGCTTTAAAAATTGGCTAACACGAAAGCCAAATAGTCATTCCCGCAGGGGTCTCAAATGAAGCCTTCCTGGGCAGAAGGGATGAAAATACCCATTTCAGCTTCTGCAGCCCTCAAGCAATTTGCTCGATGGGGTTCCCCTCCACCCAGCAGGTGCTCCCCGCACGGCACCTCTGAACACATGCCTAGAGCTCAGAGAGTACGTAGTACTAAGAGGGGCTGGTGGGCAGGACGGAACAGGTCGTATTGCAGTAAGTAACAAGCAACCCCTCCACCCACGTCAGAGCACTTATTTCTTATTGCATCCCTGTTCATCAAACCCTAAAAAAGAAAGTAAAGTTCACCTATTAGGACTATTGATTTCTGCAGGGAGAGAAAGGTATTGACTGACAGAATTTTAAAAAGTTGCTCGGATGCGGTACTACTTAATTACTTTCTCTGTTATAAATGAAGGACTGCATGAGACGGTGAGCTCTCTACCCAGACTACAAGCCATACAAAGACAGGACCGGGTTTTCTACTTTTCCCTGAGCTTCGGTGCCTTACCACAGGGCCAAGCACGGAGTGGCTCACCCAAAACTGGGTGGCAGCAGCAGAGCGGCGCACGGACAGGTTACACGCACGGGTTTCAGTCCTGCTTCCTGCAAACCCCAAGCTGTGCGACTCAGATGATTTTCTTAACCTCTCTGTGCCTCAGTTTCCTCATCTGTGCAGTGGGGAAAAAACAGTCCCGCTTCCTGGTGCACAATGAAGAGTTCTGTCAAGCACCCAGGAGGGTCTTTGGCTCACTGTGGATGCCGCATTTGGTAAATAAGTAATGAGAGCATCTTTTGCGTGTGGACGTGGGAACTGAACTAAGGATTATTTTGTTGTTGAATCCTCGTAATAGCTCAACGAAGTACGCATGTTATGATGCCATTTTGCAGGCGAGGAAACGAAGACTTGGAGAGCGAGCTTGTCTGGGGTCCGATAACTAGTCAGAGGCGGAGCCAGGATTTCAGCCCAGACCTTCCTGATTCCCGGGCCGACAGTGCCCGTCTCAAGCTATAGAGCCTCTATTGCGGAACAACATAGACGGGCTTTGGTGAGGGGCATCTGATGTACAGTAGACTCCGTCCGCATCCCGCCTTCATTTGGCCCATTAGCACTCTCTGTTCTAACATTCTTTCTAATCCCCCCGCAGCGGCCCCTTCTCGCGGACTCCTGTCTCCTGGGATGGGTCCCAGGGTCCCACCGCACTGTTCTCCCATTCGCAAGTCTTGGACAAAACATAGTTCAATTCAAAACACCAACCCCCTCTCCCTTTCTACCTTCCTGGGTGTTACCCCAGTGACCGCCAGATAATCTGTCCGCATAGCTTAATTCATGGCCTTCAACCCCTGACGCCATCTTCACGGTTTTCTGCGAGCGGGTGCTGCTTTCATTGCTGAGTGGACTCAAGTCCTGCTTCTCGTTGATGCAGGCTGTGCCAGGGGAGTGGCAGGTCACGCCATTGGTTTGAGCCCTTTTCCCTTTTGTAAAGGCTGTGTCTTTCTTAAGCTCACCCCTTCCTTTCTCACTCCTTCAGGTGACTGCGGGTGAGAACGGTTAATGTTAGGCAAAAGGCAGTGCGATGAAACACCCAATGGGAAGACTTTCTTGGTGCCACGCTTGCTAAAGGTCAGACAGGTATCTTCCAAAATATGGTAACACATGGAGCCAAGCCGCACTGAGTGCCTCCGGGCCCGGAAATGCACCGCAGGGCTCTCCAGCGGGTGCGGGGCTGCAGGAAGCCTTGCCAGCTTCCCCAGCCTTCATCACATACCTGCGACGCCAGGCCATGGTCTAGGGCCGGGGAACCAGAGTTGGACAGAACAAGGTCCCTGCATCCATGGAGCTCCCAGCCAGGTGGGCAGGTGACGATGTGGTTGTCATGGCAGGTCTGGATGTAGGACAGGGCCACGTAGCCTCACTACGATGTGGGCCTTGGGTTTGAAGGGCAGAGGCCCAAGCTCTGCTTGGGGAGAGCCCAGGCTGAGGAGGGGGGTGGGGTGCCTGAGAGACCCGTGCCCAAGTCAGGATTAGGCATTTGGTACTTTGGTGCAGGAGTGAAACCCGGAGGCTTGGCCATGGGACTGCAGGGCTCTGGGGGCCAGAAGAGGTCGGAACAAGGAATGGAGGCTGGAAGGTGGCTGATTGGGCACTTCCGATTGGAGGGAGACAAAGTGCAGATGGGAACAGAGGAGAGGTGGGGCGGACAGGGAAGGGGACAGATTTCCTCCCACGAGGAGCTTACCACTAGTGGGGTAGGGGGGTTGGGCACCAAACAAATAAACAGGCAAACCTACAAAATAAAGGTAGAAAGACATAAAGCAGGTTGTGGGGATGAGGAATGGCTGTGCCGGTGAGGGCTTCTATTTCAGACAAGGTGGTCTTGAAAGGTCACATCTGAGCAGAGACCTGAGTGATGAGGGAACCAGGGAAGGAGCCACAGCATGTGCAAAGGCCCTGGGGAATGCTTCGTAGGTCAGAGGGGTGGCAAAGAGGCCAGGGGCTGGCCCAGAATGAGCACGAGGGTACGTGGCAGGAGACGAGGGCAGCGGAGTACATGGGAGCCGATCCCATAGGGCAGCGCGAGGGAGAGAAGTTGGGCAGATTTAAGTTTCCTTTGGGAGGTTTTGGTGAAGGGTAGAGAGTGTGGGCTTCCAGGGTGCCTTGCAGCCTGAATCTGAAAATAAACTTAACTGTGGATGGGAGAGCAACTTTGTCAGTCAAACAATATAAAACGTATTTGAATCAATCTCCAAGTGCCCGATGGGCACCGATAACATGCCCTGCATACAGTGAAAGACTGGCTGGCTTCAGCCCATTCCCAGCAGGCCGTACAAGCCAGGGCCCCACCCCCCTCACAGTGTAACCTGTGCTTCCATGCACTGCTTCTCATGGCATCCTTATGGCCCGGGAAGCAGACGATGTTACACCCGGTGGGGTGCTGGAGCTGGCTTCCCCGGTTCCTTAGAGCTGACTGTGCGCATCTCTTCCCAGCTCTGCCACCAGGGACGGCAGGTGAGTGGCTTAACTATTTACACCATGGAAATCGGTGAACGCCACCACCGGCCTTCCCCTCCCCCACGCCCCGCAGAACCAGTCTCAGTTAAGTGCTCAGCAGCACACCACTGGCTATAGCCACACGCAGAGGGGGCAGCTGAGGCTGTGGGGGGTGAAAGCCCCTGGCGCTGGAATGGCAGTGCTCCAAATTCAAAGAGCCGCTGCCTTTGGACAGCTGGTGGGTGACGGTGGGCGACGCCAGTAGCAGCCACTCACGCCAGCGGCGCTTTATTGAGATTTCATTTTGGAATTTTTAGGGATTTGGACGTGTCTTTCAGTTCCTAACTGTGTCTGGTTTCAATTAAGGCAGAAATCTCTGGCGGGTTTTCCACAAAGAGGGTGACCCCTGAAGGCTGCCATCAGAAGGTGGGCAGTGGTGGGGTGGTGGCAGGGGAGCCACCTTCACAGCAGGCTGCGTCCTTAGGGCTGGGAGAGGAGAGCAGAGGGAACAGAGGTGCACGGTGAGGCTTTAGCAAATGCCACTTGTGAAACTGCTGGGGAACCAAAGGTCAGGCCCCATGGTATTACTTTTGATTAAATTGAAAAAACCAATCCTGCTTTTAATTTCCTCAGGTGGAGGCTGCAGGCCATGTGGGTGCACAGGGGCTGATGGGAGGGGGCAGCCTTGGACAGAAAGGCTTATTCGCCAAAGACAGACCACCCAGAGGGCCCTGTTTGGGCTGACCACGGGTCCCTTGGACTCTAAGTTCCAATTGACTTCAAACGTACACTGAGCTCTGTCCTGACCTGTCTTGAGCCACAGAGGGTAAGGGAGCTCCAAGCAGGAATAAGAGCAAACATTTATCGAGTACCTACTATGTGCCATGCACCTTGTACATATGTGCATACACATAGACACATGAAACCCTCAAATGCCCAAGGACTGGACACTCTCGCTACCTCATCTCCAGGTTACAGCCCTGTGACAGTCACAGAGAGAGGTTAAATCACTTGTTTGAGGTCACATAGCTAACGGGAGGTAGAGCTGGGGTTTGAACCCAGCTAGCCTGGCTCTAGACACCCAGTGCCTAACCACTAACCTGCATGGGAGCGGGGAGATGCAGGGGTCAGTCCCGAAGCACTAGGAAATCCTCTGAATGGGGTATATGTTTTCTCAGAGGAAACTGGGAAACCTCTCCCTCCTCTGTCTGGCAAGGTCGGGCTACCCCCAGAGGCGCCACTGTTGAGGCCCAACTTGCTGTCATCCTCATTTCTTCCTGGGGCACTGCATTCATCTCCTGGAGGTCCCTGCCTCTGGCCCCGCCCCCTTGCATCACCGCCGCGGGTGTCCAGCTCCACCGCTCTGCCGCAGAAAGCCGTCACTAGCTCCACCGTCTGAGCACAGAGCTCAGGCCCGGCTGGCCTGACCCTCCCCCGCTGTCTCTTTCACCGCACTGTCCCAACGACCATGCCCCACGTCCACGTCCTCAAATGCATTCTGTTCTCCGTGCCTCAGTGCCTTTGCAGATGCTGTTCCCTGTGCTAGGACTAGCACCCCCTCCCATTTTCAGCACCTGCTAATACTTCATGGTGCTAGTCAAGGTTCCTCTCCTTCTGGAGACACTCTGACCCGCAGGGTGAGGTAAGAGAGGCTCTGGGCTCCCGCTGCACCCTGGGGATGGCCACAGAACTGCTCCGCCCTGCGCGGTCACTGACATTCTCGTCTGCCCGCCTGCTGGGCTGTGAGCCTCTGGGGCAGGGCGGGTGTCCCATGCCCTTTTGTTTCCTTATCACCCAGCATAGTATCAGGTGCACAGCAGACACTCCACAAATAACCACGGAATGAAATGCATGGATGGATGAGTAAGTGGCTGGCCACCTTTGGATTACCCGGATTTTCAGCCAGGTAGCAATTCTGATTCATGTCCTAACGCTGACAAAGGCACCCTGTGCTTTGAGGGTGGGTGGGAGGTGAGAAAGGGCATTTGAAGAGGAGAATTAGGACTAACATGAAGGGGGCCAGGGCAGGTGTTTTGAAAGTACAGTCCCAGTCGCGGCCACCAAAGTCCCCGCAGCTCGGACGGAGGTCACGCGGTGACTGCCGCTGCCCCTCCAGAAAGGCAAACCCACGCCCACGCCCGGGGACCACAGCAACAGCAACAATCCCACAGCCACTGCCACGGATCAAACGCGCACAGAACGCGACGGCGTGTGCGCGCAGAGATTAAAGCTGGCCGTGCGCTCCCGCTCCCCGCACGTCAGGCCGACGAGCCCGGGAGGCCCCGGAGCCGCTCTGCGGTGACGGCACGGCTTAGGCCATGGGTGTTCCGGAAGCTTGCCCAGGTCCCTAATCGCCTCCTTCCCGCCTTTGCGTTCTCCTGGGGACCGAGCTCACACACACACGTCTTCCAGGAGTCTTGGACGTGTCGCTGTGGTGTTATTGGGTAGGCGGCATGGCCAAGTGAACAGGGTGATTGTCCTCAGTCACTAAAGAGTCCCGAGACTTGGGGTGTGGAAATTATACCATGTTCATAAGCACAGCATGTCGGCTCCTTCGCCCACCAGAGCCAACAGGAAGCCCTTTAAATGGTGGGGTTAACGAATTAACAGACAAGAGTGGAAAGAGTCGTCTGAGGATGAGGCCCAGAGTGACGTTTCGGGACAGGAAAGGGAGCCGGCCGAGTGGTTCCCGGCGTAGACGTGTCACGGCGAAGGCTTCCCAGCATGGCCCCCAGCCCCAGCGCAGGTCGTGGCCCTGCGTGTCCCAGGCAGCAGCACGATTCCCCCACCCGCTCGACAAGGTCTGCGTTGCGAGCTCTGGTCCCCAGGTAATGAAATCTTAATAAACTGTTCCAGGAGAAAGGCTGTCCAAACAGATTAACGGTGATGGGACGGAGTTCAAAGAGGGATCGCTCTGGATGATTTAGATGCATCTCAAGGCCGTTTCCAGGGCTGGGTTCTCTGTTAGGTGCATCGTGAGCAAGAAAGGAAATGGGATGGCACAGATGCGGAAGGCGAGGGGAGAAGACAGATGAAAGGCAGGCAGGCCCCCCAGCCTCACCCCAGAAACCAGCTGTGCTTCCGGCTCTGGGAAACCGGGTCTGGGAAGCCAAGTCCCCACTGGAGGGATGTGGACAATGACACCAATGATTTCCAAACAAAAGAACTGTCACGTACTAAAAGTGAACAATGGGCCCTTCCCTGTGTTGGGGGCTGTAACCGTTTGGGAATCATACAGCAGCGATCGTTGCTCAGCCTTGAAGACACTAAAAACCACTGAATCGTAGACCTCTAAATGGTCAGTTTTATGGTATGTGAATTACGTGGTGATAAAAAAAGTGGGGAAAGCCGCTTTACTCCACATCCCGCCCTGGGTCAGAAAATTCAAGGAACACGAAGATGTGGTAACTCAGTTATAGGAAACCATGTTCTACAAAATTCCACAAAGAATGTAGACAAAGAAAAGAATCCTCTGAAAAATGGTGACAAACGGTGATTTCTATTGGGTACATGCAGTATTTTTGAGCCAGGGGATGAACTTCAATTACACAAACATATTTGCCGTGTGCCAGATACTGTCTAGACTTCAGGGACGAAAGGGAGATGAAGAGATGGGGGTCCTAGCCCTGAAAGAAAGAATGGGAAATAAGACAAGAAAACAAATTATGTGAGCAGGAGGTTGGACACGCCACAGGCGGTGAGAGAGCCTTCGGAGGTTAGTTCTATGGGGGCTCAAAGGAGGGCAAAGTCCCATCTTGTCATCTGGTCCGGGGGACGAGGGAATGAGACTCTGAGAATGTGGAGAGGGACTTGGAGAGATGGGGAGCATCCTGATAGGTGGTCCAGACAGAAGGACCAGTAGGAGCAAAGGAAAACACAAGGTGTTTTAATTTGCCTGCAGAAGGAGTGCAGGGCAGCAGAGCGAGGTAGGTCTGGAAGGGAGTGGGGCTCTCATTCTGGTTGACGGGAACGGGGTGCTTTGGTTTACTTCAGGTCCTCACGGGGGAATGGCTTGGCCAGGTGTGTCCTTCCCTGCCTCGGGGGTGGTCCTGGTTATAAATAGTGAGGCAGGCAAGGTTCGCTTTGGGAGCAGGCCCCGCCCCCCGCCATCCCACCCAGCAGATTCCCAGTGTGGCCCTGCCCTCAAGGCCCTCCGCTTCGGTGGGAATGCCCCCTGTAGGATGCTCAGTGAATAGCAGATGAGGGAATGAGTGAATGAACAAATGAATGAATGAGTGAATGCTCCCGATGTGTAAGACCCTCATCTTCATACCAAACCTAACCTGTCCCGTTTCTTTAGGACTCTGCAAGAAAAGAGCCAGATAATCTAGCTGCTTACTCTCAGGAAAGCACTTTGAGAAGAGAGGGTCACCCTGCTAGGTGAGATGATGGCACTTGTGAACTGATTGTCTGTGGGAAATCTTAGCCCAGGGGATTCTGGTGGTGGCAGGTCAGGTACAGGGCGTGCTGGGCAGAGGTGTCTGTCCACAAGCCTCAGACCACAGCGCCACCTGTCTTAGACTTCACCTGTCCAGCGCTTGAGCATCTTGAAGGCGATGCAGTTGCAGAAGAAAAGCCATCTCTGGCTTGGCAGGTGAATGTCGGCAGCAGTGAGCTCATTGCGGCCAGGCCCCGGCGTCGCACGCTTTAACAGGGGCCTGTCGGCACCTGGTGCCCTCAGCCTTCACTGAGTTTCTGTGCATCTTCTGTTCACGCAGACACATTGCAGCAACTCATGCCTCTTCACCCTAACAGCCTGACGTAGGGAGAAGAAAACCTTACGACTTTTTGTGCTGCATCAGGTTCCTTGGAAAGGAGCCATTCCTGAAAGTTCTGTGAGCTGTCACCTACGAATTCAATTTACCCATCCCAGCTTCCCTGGAGCGCCCCTTAGAATGTGCCTGTGGTTAATTACAACTCACGTGGGATAAAGAGTTCCCTTCTGGGCGCCACTCCTGTGAAGTCCACACCATCTTTCTCTATGTGCTCCACATTTGTCTTTCGGCTGGGCTCCTGGAGGGAGACATCTGAGGCTAATCCAGCAGATGAGTTCCGAGGCTGGAGGCCGGGGAGCCACTGCTGGTCCCACTCCGGTTCCTGGGGCTGGCAGTGGCATGGGACAGTGACACGGATGGGGCAGGCTTCCTGGGCACGTGAGCTCTGCAGCTGCACAAGGCCCCATGCTTAGAAATGCCCTGTGTTGGCCTTCATGCTCCACTCTTGTTGGTTTGAAATTCTCGACACTTTTTGAGGCAGACCCATGTTTCCGTTTTGCCAGGTCCTGCAAATCGGAGAGTGGGGCTGCACGGAGACCTGGTTTGGTTTCCTTCTGGGGCCACTGGCCCAGCCCTAAGCCTGGCTGATCTTTCAAAGAGTTGGATCATTGGTAATGATGCCTCCGTCGAATTAGTTCCCCTCGTGCTTTTCCACGGCCGCTGCCCTGGAGTGGGCTGGCCGCCTCCCGGGCTACTGCCTGAAAGCCCTGGATTCCTGACAGTTCTCCCTCCGTCCCTCCAGCCGCTGCCCGCTCTGAGCCAACAGGGCTGTTGTTGGTACAGCTCCAGGGGTGCCTCATCTAGGACCCCCGTGGCAGGTCCCCAGCGAGCTCTGGAGATGTGCGAGGCAGAGGCCCTGCGAAGTGGCAGTTGTCTTAGAAGAGCCAACGTGAATCGAGCTCACACTGCATTCCAGGGAGCGTACTGAGCATTCTCTGTGCACTGGCGCAAACGTTTAATCGTCAATACAACCCCAGACGCAGGCATGGGTGCTACTGTCATTTTATGGATGGGGAAGACGACACTCCCGGAGGTTAAGCTGCTAAGTCTAGGTAAGGACAGGGATTTCGGAGGCAAGAGCCTTGCGTCAGGGGCCGGCGTGCTCACGGCTGCATCTCCACTTTGGACAAGTCACCCAACATTGCTCGGCCTTGCTTTCTACTTTTAATACGGGAACCATAAGAAAAATGACTCCCTCATAGTGTTGTAAATCTCAGGGTTAAAAGGGTCAATATCCGTAAAGTTATTAAAAACACTTCTTACCACAGACTAAGTACAATATATGTGTTAATCCGTGTGCCGGCTAGGATTAATATTAACACATCCAAGGTCACACAGGTAGAAAGTAGCCAAACTAGGACCGGAATCCAGGAAGTCGGGCCTCCCGCTCTGTGAGTGTAACCACCGGCTCACGCCATCTTCCAGGGAGGGGACCAAGACGTGCCGCGTGGGAAGACATCCGCAGAGAGCACCTGCCCATCTAACTTCCAAGATGCTGGAGACAAGGGTCAGAAATTAAAATCTTGACTCTTATCCCTCAATGTGCGTGCTCTGGTAGCTCAGAAATGGGTGGCTTTGAAGCACTTCTATCGGTACTTCCCCAGTTATTAGAAAATTCACCATGGAGCACTGCTGCAGAGTAAAATTAGCCTTGCAACCTGGGACACCTGCACAACGTCCTTCTATTAAATATCTTACAGGACCGCAGGGGACTGTGCCAGGGTTACGTCGAAATTACAGGGTGGGCCAATTGTCCAGGCGACACTATATACAAAGGTTTTTTTTTTTTTTCTTCCTTTCTCCTGATTGAGTTGAAAAGGGAGCGAGTGAGCACCTTTTAAAGACAGGCGTCTGGTTATTTAGATGCCAGGCGGTGGCCTTTCTCTGTAAATGGCAAATGAAAATTAAATATGCTGCCAGAGGCCCCTTATCTGAGCTTCATTTTCTTGCAATCCATTCAGGGCGCCAAATCACATGCCTGGCACGGCCCAGCGTGGGGGTGTCAGCTCTACGTGCTCACAGAGGGCGTGTGGTTGAGAAAGCATGGGCTCCCCAATGCCATCGTGCAAAAATCAAGCCTGCTGCTCCCCAAACTACAGAGGTCATTGAAGCCAATGACAACACCGCCCCGTTCAGGAAAGACTAACACGGAGTTACCAGTGGGCAAAGGAATACGGGCTGGAATGGTAAAAAATTATCAGCCAGCTCTGCAGGTGCCCGAGACATGAACGGCATCGGGTTTACAATGCACAGAGGTTGGCTATTGTAAGATGGAGTTGGGGACTCACGCATTAGGAGCCTATTGGGCGAAATAAGTGGTTTAATAATAATAATAATAAAAATAATAATAATTATGAGGATAATAAGAATTCTCTCTTAATGAGTACCTACCCTGGACCAGGCATTCTGCTAAGCATGCGACCCCTGTAAGGATCCTGCAAGGTCATCACCACTTGCATTTTGCAAGAGAGGAAACACGCTCAGAGATGTTGGGCAGCTTGTCACACAGACACCAAGTGGTGGGGGTTAGGTGGCAACCTAAGCAGATCTGGCTCTGAAGCCAGTCCTCCCCATCTTCTCAGTGCCCTGTGCTATCGCTGTTTTTACCTCAGCCCGGCGAGGCCGCGAGAAACATGGCCACCACTATGCTGATCACAATCCTGAAGGAAGCAGTGACAACCGCTTTCAGAGCTAAGAGCTGACTGTGCACCATTTGATCTTCCCAGCCCTTCCAAGGGACAGGTATTATTTCCATCTCTACTTTAGAGGCGAGGCTACTGAGGCTTAGAAAGGGTAAATGATTTGTCCTGGGCTAGTCAGAGAGAAAGGTGACTGTTAAGGTCTGCAGTGGGGCAGGTGGAGCAGAGATGAGGGGGCGTGGTCAAGGTCAGTCAGGGCGGGCAGGTCACCGGGGAGCAACGTGTAGCTCCTTCTACGTACTCTCCTGAGAGGTCCATTCTGTCCAAGGGCTAAGGCCTGGCAGCCTTGCTCCCTATGACACCACCCTCAGGCCATAGCTGGTTGGATTCCTGGTGAACATCTGACCCGAACCAGCCAATGAGATTTTTTCTCTCCAGAACCTGAACTGAGAGGCACCGAGCCAGGCGCCCTTTGAGTGCCGAGTTTGGTCAATGGCGAGGGAAGGTCGAAAAAGCCTTGCTGTGGAGGTCCGCGGGGAGTTTCCTGACGCTTGGCTGTCAACTTTTTTTGGACTCCAATATTCCTCCACTGAATTCCCTTTTCTACTTAATTTAGCTCACAGAGGTCCCTGTTACTCGCAGCCAAATAAATCTTAGTTAACAACCGTCGCTGCTAGTGAAGCACCTTCTAGACGCTTCACTAATGTTTGCATTAAAAAAAAAAAATTTTTAATCCTCACTCAAGGATATTTTATTGATTTCGAGAGAGAGGGAGAGAGAGGGAGGGTGGGTGGGAGGGAGAGAGGGAGAAACATCGAAGTGAGAGAGAAACACCTACTGGCTGCCTCTCGCACGCACCCTGACGGGGGGCTGAACCGGCAGCCTAGGCATGCGCTCTGCTGGAAATCAAACCCACAACCTTCTGGGGTAGGGGAGGTAGCTCCAGCCAAGAGGGCCACCTGGCCAGGGCTACTGTTTGCATCTTAACCTCCCAACGTACCTCGAAGGTATTATCTCATTTTATAGGTTAAAAAAAAAAGAACGTAAGTACTTAAGCCGGACTTGCAATCAAGATGTGTCAGACTCCTAGAACTATGTGATTCCAGTTGCCCAGAGAGACCGTCCTCGGGAGGGGCGCTACCGCTCCAGCGCGGCGCCTGTATTTCCTCCTGCCAAACCCAGCATTGCTCTCCTGTAATGTGCAGCTTTCTCTGGGGCAGGGGCAGTTGCTTGAGTGGCTCCCCAGGCCCCCCTGTGATAGTGTCGTGTGTCAACTTGGCTCGTCCACACTCTCCAGTTATGCCATCGAACACTCATCCAGGTGTTGTTGTGAAGGTATTTTATCGATGTCACTCCGGTCCGTAATCAGTTGACTTGAAGTCAAGGAGGTTTTCATACTGAGATAATTGGGGTGGGCCTGAATCGATAGGTTGAAAGGCTTTAAGAGCAGGGCAGGGTGGGGTCGGGGGGGCTTCCCGGAAGAAGAGGGAATCCCGCTGTGGCCGGTAGCTTTACTCTGTGATGCAGGGTTCCGGCCTGCCCTTCCTGAAGGCCTGCCCTGCAGACTTCAGACTCGCTTTGCGATAAATCTCTTCATATCTATCTCCTCCTGGTTCTGTTTCTCTCAATGTACGAGCCTGCACACCCTCCTTAGGAGCCCCCTGCTGGCCACAGGTAAAGACCAACCTTTGCCCGTGATTTCTACCACGTCTCCAGTTTGATCCCCACAGTTCACACTCCCCAATCTGCAGACTCAGCCTCATGCCTCTCCACCCCTATGACAATCCGCATGCTCTCAAGCTTTTCTTTCTGCCAGGAGCCCTTCACCGTGCCTGCCTGCTAGAAAACACCTCCTCAGCCAGGGCTCAGCTCGGGCCCACCTCCTACGTGAAGCCTTCCCTGACTTCTTCAGACAAGCCACGGGTGCTGTTCTCTTTATACTCAGCTTGACAACAGTGGGATCATTGTTTATCGTTTTTCTGTTTCTTTGGCTTGGCAACTCTCGCCTTGAGGACAGAGAGTTTATCTTTTTATCTCTTATCTCCAGGGCCTAGCCCAGAAACACAGATCCATTTCTGTTCAATAAATGCATGAGTGCAGATATCTATGCCTAGGATCCTGGACTTACAGAAGGAATGTTCTGGACCAGAAGGAGGTCTGACCATACCTGGCTTCTCAGGGTCACTTTGACAAGGCCAGCTGGTCCTGCGGTTCTCTGCCCGAGATCTTTCCCCCTTTGGAGGGGCTGGGTCTGAAAAGGGAGCCCTGCTCGGCCACTTCCCTGGCTTCTCCACCCCGCTCGGGGTTCCATTATTAGGATGAATTCCTGCATGACCTTTAAGATTAAAACTAAATGTTCTGATCTCTCCCCAGACAGGTATTAGGTGCTGGAAATGGTATTTTGCAAGGACTGTGTTGAGCAGCAAACTCCAAATATCAACCTCATCACATTTTGACACGTTACAGCCGATCTGAGCTGGGCCATACCGAGCATTTCGAGGCTGGGCGCGAAGGGCGGCAGTTTTCTCCTTTTCATGCTGGCTCCAGTGGGGGTCCGTTCTGAGTCCTTTGAAAAGCCACCATCGAGGGAAATGAGACCCGAGTCCTCGTCTTGCCTCTCACTGCCTGTGGAGACTGCCAGAGGAATGAGGGTTATCAGCAAAGTTCATCAGGGCTGTTGGGAGAAATTAGCTCTTTGGAAGATGCAGCCAGGCCTCTGCTATCATCTGCCATCAAATGGGACTGAGGGACACCGCCGGTGGCCTTAATCAGGAACGGGGCTAAGAGTGCCTAAATTTGGACTCCTCTGATGAAAGGAACACCTAATTAGGTAATCTTGTCCACAGAAATCTAAGTGTATTTATTATCGCGTTTATGAGACTCTTCAATTACTCTAATGAAGGAACACACTCTACCCTGATCCCAGTTTTCACGGGAGGCTGGTGTCACGAGGAGGTAAGAACCATGAATGAGCAGCCGCTCGCTTACAGGTAAACAGGTCTGTCTAAAGAGGGCGTAAGTCTCACCCTCGGCAGTTTAAACTGCTGGTTCCAAGTAATAATAATTTTGAAGTTTCTAATAACAAACACGTAGAGAACATTCTTTGTATGTGCCGGCCACTGCCATAGTCCCTTCACAACAGGCCGTGAGGCGGGCTCCATTCTTATGCCCACTTTACAGATGGGGACATCGAGGCTTGCGGAGGTGAGGGACTCGCCCGGAGTTGCCCAGAACTAGACGTGACGGGGCTGTGACTAGAAGACACACAGCAGCGTTGGGAGAGCTCGGCCCATGTGCGAATTCCCAATTAGTGAAGATTTGTCATTCCTGGGGGTTGAATTAACATTAATTTAAAAATAGTGTAGCTGCTCTTTATTGAGCATGTCTATGTGCTAGGGATTGCGCTGTTTTTCCTGCATTACTTTCTCGTTAATTCTCAGAACACACTGTAGAGGGGGCTGTTATTATTCCTGTTCTGCACAGGAGGAAACTGAGGCTCAAAGAGATTGTCTCTTATTCTCCTGATGGGTTTTAAGGTACAAACTATTACAGGGTGGGGAGGTGGGGCGGGGGGAGCTGAAGAGCCTTGTCATTAGCACCCAGCCTTGAATTTGTCTGAAGTGTGAGAAAGCCGCCTCCTGTTGGCACCCCCTGTTTTCAGCCTCTTCGTACGCTCTTATCACTGACCCCACGTTGCACCTGTTCAATGTGCATGTAGACCCTGCAAAGGCTGCCCAGGCACAAACGCTTACAGTTGTAACCATTCTCTTCCGAGGTTGATCCTGTGCTTAGAAAATGCGGTCATTCACTTTAAAACCTGGTAGGCAAAGCGAAGTTTTTCAGACGGGGGTGTGACTTTCTGAGCCGTGGAAGCTGCTGTTTCACGCCTCTGAAGGGCGGTGGTTTTGTCTCTGGTTCCTGTCCCCTCCGCTGCCAGCAGCCTGGGGGTCCTAGCGCTCGGGCTGCGGGCGGGCAGCAGGTAGTCTGCCTTTCCAGAGCACTGATTCTCTGAGCTTCTCTCCTTCGCTGTCTCTAAGTCGAGGCAGAGAAGGCTTCTGAACTTTAAAAGTTTCATTGGTTGCACAGCCTGGGACCCCACCCTCTCCCGGCTGGTGACCCTTCTTCATCACTGTCCCTAAACCAGCGGAAGGAAAACCCTGCACAACCATCACCTCTGGGTGCTCGCAGTGCACCGGGTGCTGTGCTAAGCGCCGCGCTTTCTAAATTTCGTTTGGCTTATGTGCCCTCACTGTCTAGATGACTACCATGTTTGAATTGCTAGTTGCCCGTGTACCGTGAAGGAGCTAGGAAGCTTGCTTCCGGTATCTCACTTATTTCTCACACCAGCCCTACGAGGCAGGTTCGACGACCCTCCCCATTTGACAGATGAGGAAGCCGAGGCTGCGAGTTCGGTAACTCGTCAAGGTCACGTAGGAAGTGAGCGAGCGAGTGGGCGGAAGCAGGTCCATCCGTTCACTCAGCAGATGGTTTGTGAGCTGGTGAAGGAATAATGGACCCACTAACCAGGCTGGGAGAGACACGGCAGACCTCCAAATAGAAGTGGGATCTGCCGGTTTAGAGATACATGCTAGGAATAAAATCAAAGAGCGTGTTGTGCGAGAAGTGAGGCTGGGCGGGACAGGCCGGCCAGGAGAAGTCTCTCTGAGATGTGACATCTGAGCAGAGGCCTGAACATGACCGGGAGAGACCGTGCACAGAGCAAAGATTGGGCCGAGGCTTTGAGGCTGAGGCAATGTCAAGTTCAAAACCCCTACACATGGGTGGCTCAACAAAGCATGTTTGGCTCTGACACCCCCCAAGCCTTACTCTAAAGCTCTCCTTTGGACACCTACGACACTCGGTACAATACCAGGGCCTAACTCAAGGGTTTGCTGGGAGGAATTAATGGGATAAAGTGTGTTAGCAGATAGCAGCGGGCCTGACACAAACGACATGTTACCTGTTATTGCACAATTAGCATTAACCCCAGGTACACTGCAATTAGCATCAGCAAAGGCGGAGGTCATGGATACCCAGCTGCTAACACTGCAATATCTTGTACAGATGAGAAAACATCTTGCGTGACGTCTGCCTGTCACTTCTCTTTGCGGGGAGGTCCCTGGTAAATCGGCTGCCGAGAAAGGGAAGTGGAATGAATTCTCTGTGGAATGATCGGATAGTTGAGAACACACAGCGCCTTAATCCCAGGAAGAAATTAGCAAACCAAACCCTTCCCAGGAATTGCTCAGGGAAGAGTGGCCGTCAAAAGAAAATTAACAAAGTGCACAGCAGATAATCAATAGTAATCAGCCCAGGAAATCAAAAGGAAAACAATTGCCCTGCAGACCTACATCTTGTTTGTTCAATATATCTGCGAGGTCAGGAGCAAAGCCAATCCATTATGGTTCTTAGATTCAGAGGTAAACACATTCATGAGCTTCCCGCAGCAAGAGGCGAGTCCTGTTTGTCATCCATGACAGAAGCACGTGCAAAGGCCCGGGTCGCCCTGGGAGTGAGCGCGGGAACGCCCCATGGGGAAGCCAGTGGAGCCCGCGGCACATCCTAGAGACAGGACACACGAGTTGAGCGCTGAAGTCTGTGGTCTGAATTAATCAGAACATTAGCTGTGGTGGGTTGTGCTTCCAAAAATGACTCCATTTCCCATCCCATGTGTTCTTTAGTGATGCGGCCTGAGAGGTGGAGACTGTTTCCCCTTGGCCATGGTCCCCTGTCCTTTGTTTTGGCCAAGAGGAGTCAAGGGATGTGACAGTGGGTAACTCCCAAGCTTGGGTCTGAGAGGATCTACCGTTTCCGCCTTTGCCACTGACTGAGGGCAACACTCGCTCTTGGGATTCATCTCCGAGAACAAGATGCCCAAGCTCATCACTGGACGAGAGGCACATGGAGAGAGAAGGGGAGGTCCCAGGCTCCCGGGGGCCAGCCACAGGAGTGAGGCCCAGCTGCCCTTTGAATGCAACCTGTGGGACCCCTGCCGCCTCCCTGTGGAGCTGAGCTGCCCACCCTAGCCTTGAAACGATCCCCAACCAAGCGAAACCCGAGCCAATGAAACGGCTGTTTGCAGGCCCTCAAGCTTGGAGTTGTTCGTTATGGGGCAAAAGAGGACTAAACCATTGGCTAATGAGTGCTAGCAAGGTGTGTGAGTCTGGGGGGCAGGCCCATGGCCTCGTGGTGAGGGGTTGGTACTGAGCTTCTGCCTTCAGAGGTACATTTAAGACATTCCCTTCTCAAGTCCCTCTGGAATCACGATGGCCCAAAAGCTGAGTGAGCAGCTTGCAGCTGGGTGGGATCGGTCACCCACAGGAGCTTAGCCAAAGCTTTCTGGGCAAACCCCGAGTTCTGCTACAGAGCGGGCAGAGGCAGTAGGTGCATTCCCGAGTGTCGATCGGGCTCTTCTAGGAAGACGGGCTCCGTGAGCAAAGCTTGGACTTCCTGCCCTTAAGGACCTCACGTTCCGTGGGGCGGGGAACAGGAAGAGGAGAAGACAAGACCCAGGATCGCTGCAGCTCTGGAAAAGCGCTCCGAAGAGTGAAGAGGGCCATGTGACGGCAGCATCGGGAAGGGGCTGCTTTGGCCAAGACCCTGGGATATCTGAACTAAGACCCGAGGGATGAGGAGGTGGAGCGATGAGAAGGGCTGGGGGAAGACAGTCCCCGGAAGCAATCACAAGTCCTGGAACATGCTTGGCTAGCTGGAGGGGCAGAAAGAAGGCCCTGCAAGGAGAGAGGGACCTAGAGGGAGAGTGGAGGTGTGCGAGGAGGACAGGAGAGGCCCTGATCGTGTGCGAGTCACGTGGACCAGGCAGTGGCGCTTGAGATCTGTCCCGCCAGCAACGGGGGCCACGGGCGGTTTGGCCTCAGGGTGTTTATACCCGAGGAGTCTGGGGTCAGCTAGACCTGAGTTCCAATCCCCGCGTTCTCTCTTATTAGCTATATGACCTGCGGCAACTCTCCGAGCCTCTTGCTTCTTCGTCACATCAAAGGAATAGAGAAAGTAAGTGTCCACTTCAAAGAGTTCTTATGGAGATTAAGTGAGATACTGTGATGCGCCCAGCAGGACACCTGGCAGGAGGCACAGCATAAACAGCAGCAGATAGCTCTCTTGGGCAGCAGCCAGTAGGCTGGACTGTGTAAGAAGGGAAGATACTCAAGGGAGGCCTGGTCTCTGGCCCTAATGCAGAGCGCTGGGTTGGGCTGACTTGGGGCAGTGGCCGCGGATTGCCAGGAGCGGGGTCTGGGTCACTCATCGTTGTTGGACACCTGTGTCTATGTCGCCTACTGGAAAGGGCAAAGCATCCCCATCTGCATTTCTATTCCTCCGCTCCACTCCCAAATGCTGAAAACGGACAGCTGGGAGAGGGTCGTGGCCGTCACACAGAACAATGTCACCAGGTGGCTCCCTGGGAAAAATGCCTGGGTGTCCCCAGCTATGGGAAAAGGGCCAGAGAAAGCTTCAAGGGCAAAGACTCTACTCAGTGGCTGCCTTACAAAGACCCTCCCTCTAGGAGAGTTTTCTCTGTGGTCTTGGTCTCAGGATACGTGGGCTTCTTCTGAGCACCTGGCTGGTTTGTATCTCATGGGCGTATGAGTTCCTGACTGATCGCTTCTCCTGCGCGAGGCAGGTTCCAGGCCGAGAATAAGTGAGAGGCCTGTCTATCAGGTGTCGAGAGAGCGGGGCGCCCGACTTAGTTCCTCATCTTCCGCTTGGCTCCACCGTCCTCTCCGGCCTCTCGTTGCCTCTTGTATGAGCTTTGCATTCTGGGTGGAGGTTTTCAAGCTCCACTTTCTCTTTTACCCACAGAGGAGCATGGTGGACGCCAAGGCTGGGTTGACCTGGATTGTCACTGTGAACCCCGCACTCTAGCTGGGCGACCGTGGGCATGTTAATGAACCTTCCTCAGCGTCTTCATCTGCCAGCTGAGGCTGAAATGAGGGCATGCCCATAAAACCTAATACAGTGGCCACGTGGAAGGGAGCTGTCAGGATGAGCTGCTGTGAAAGCCGTTTCTGTGATACTGTTCTAGAAATAGAGATAAATGTCACCAAGGATTCTGACGTTGCAGGAAATTGAACACGACAGAAGAAAACAGCTCTTCGGTCCTCACTCTCCATATCTGAGTACGGGGGTCCACCTGTTGCCCACATTGGACGCTGTTCACCCATCACGTGTCACGGCTCACTCCTCTAAGGTGCCCCTGAGTTTCTTTGGGGTCCCAGGGGGTCCGTACGGAAGGGTGGGCCTGGTGAGGTGGGACACAGTTGCTCTCTTGAGGTCTGCCTCCCCAAGGACTGGAAGCCCCATGAGGACAGCCCCATGCCTACTTTTGACCAATGGGCTGCCAAGCCAAGTCCCAGGTGTGTGACGGGCTCTTGGTAAAGACTGTGATAGGAAGGGAGGAAGGGAGAGAGGGTGGGTGGCTCCAGGCAACCTTCCAGAGGTGTCAGGTGTGTTAAGGTTCTGGGGTAGCCAGTCATGATGTGCAGATCACAGGTAAGATCGAGAGTCTGCTCAAGAACCAAGAAAGGGCAAAGCTAAGCACCCGGAGGGTGAGTGCCATGTGAGAAGGTGAGGGGAAGGGATACAGCTCAGGACCGTTTGCTGAGCCTCCACGTTACAGGGCCTTGGGCAAGGGCTGCATGTGGGTGCCTTGTCTATCCTCCCTGTGAGCCTGCGGGGCTGGCATCCTGATCCCAGTTTACAGGGAAGAGAAGTGAGGCTCAGAGAGGTGACCCTGCCGTGCTCACATAACCAGTAAGTCACAGAGCTGGGGTTTGCCTTCCTGCTGGACCCTAAAACCACTTTTCACCCCTTAACCTGCCTCTCAGGGGACACAAGGGAGGAAGACAAGAGGGAAGAAAGCTGGGGACTGGGGAAGATGTAAGTTAGGCTGCAAAGGAAAGGACATGGTGTCTTGCATGTGCTGAGCCTCCAGGAACTCTGGTTGACTCACCGAGCAGTCCAAGATGGCGTCGCTCAGGTGGGCAGCAAGAAAGGACGCCCACGCGGGTGGGCTGAGAACCACTTTCTCAGAATTAGTGTTGACAGCTCTTCCTTTCCCTGTTTCCTTCCAGCTTCCCTCCACGCCAGGAGGCTGGAAAGATGGTGTTTTCTTTGGAAGGGAGGAGACCGGGACTGGGCTGGGCTAACTGCAGCTCACGGGGCAGGCTGTGCTAATTACAGAACACAACCACGGGGCCCACAGCCAACGGGGCCCCATTAGCAGCTTCGTGAGGCTCGACTGTGCCAACGGGAAACCGGCTGCGCAGAAGCGCCAGCTACGGTGACTCGCGGGCCCAGGAGGGGAAGAGGATGGAAGGCACCCGGTGATAAATGGCACCCAAACTCATATTTCTGTGTCCTGGTGACCCTGCAAAGTCAATGCCATTTTTTCATTTCCCAGGTTAGGAAACTGAGGCTTGGGGAGGTCAGGCCATCGTGCTGCCGGTGACGGAGCTGGGATGGGTATCTTTCTCCCCAAGCAGGTGTTGATGTTTTAAGTTTTAGTGTTCCCTGGGGGACAGCAGGGCTCACTGAGAAAAATGTTGACTGCAGGGCGAGAAGGGAAATATTGAAAGACCCAGAGAAAGTCTGATGCAGGGCTTTAGAAAGGTCGTGTTCCCTCTACCAGGTACAATATTTTTGTCATCGTAGCAAGAGCAATGTCCTCCCTCCTTGGCATCTCAGGGATGCTCTCTGCTTTGATGGCGTCTTGGTTTTCACAGCCGGGATGATTTTATTATCCTTGGACTCACTAATCCTCAAAACATCGTTTTAAAGGAATTTGGGGGCAGTATTTCTAACCCTTTATTAAGCCTTTAAGAAAAAGTCCTTGGGGGTCTTCTTGGGCGGGGCCTTCTGGGACCACCAAGCTGAGTTACGCACCCCCCCTACACTTACAATCCTCTAGCCCCGTCCCAAACCCAGCGTACTTGGAGTAATCGATGCTTCCCTGACACCTACCTATCCACCGGGCTGTCAGCAGCGAGCAAATTGATCATGTCCTGCTGGAGCCCATTACCAGCACACAGCGGACGGCCAGCCCATATTCACTGAAAGCATGAACAAACGAGGGACCAGCTTCGATTTCATCCATTCGTGTAAACCCTAACTGGGAACTTCCCCTTGGTAAGGCACAACGCTGGGGTCCTGCAAGGGTATAAGTCCGACTAACATACAGTTCCTACACTTGGGTGCTTTCCAAACCTCCCCAAGTCAGCAACTGGGTTCTACAGTTCAGGCGGGGGTGACATCGACAGTGGTAGCCCAAGCAAAACCCAAGCACCACAAGCAAGCCAAGTTCGTTGGAGTCTAGGACTATTGATAACAGGGTGGTTTCCTTCCTGCAGCTGGTGATGAAGCCGACGGGCGGCGGGGTATGCCCAAAGGGCTGGGCCTCCCAACAAGCTCTATGCCTGGAATTAATCCGTTTGCTGACGCAAAAGTTTTTATGGTGTCAACTAGCTGTGAAGCACCCTGCAAGGCTCCAGGGAAGGGGTGGCCGCACATGGCCCAAATTCCACTCTTTGTGGGGTTACCTTTTAAAAGGCTTGGATGAGTCGCCAATGGTTAAAAAATTGGGAGATTTTGCCTATCTCGACTCTCCAGCTGCTTTTGAGAAAGTAAATCATTTAGCCACAGTGGCCTGCGGTTCTATAGGCCGGCGACAGGCTGGAGCTGACTGGAAACTTCTTCCTACGGACTGGGCAAGCTCTTGCTCATTATTCATTCCTCCCAGCCAGCTTCACTGGTCTCCATCTCCTGCCAGGCTCTCGTGGGCACTGGAGTTGGCATTCCGTGCCGCTCGGAGTATTGACAGATTGATCGGAAACGGAGACGGCCCTTGAGGATCTCACAGGGAATTTCCAAATGGTGCCTCTCACTCCAGGTGGCCCCCCCCGCCCCATTAGGAAGGGCGGGGAAACAATGGAGCGTGGAGACCATTGGAAATCCTATGTTTGTTTGAATTTCATAGGTTTTGCATTTCATTGCAAGGCCCCAGTCTTAGGCAACTTTTTGATACACTGACAGCATTGATTCAAGAGAGGGTCTTGGTACTAAAATTCTCTAAGCATCTCTGTTCCCACACCTATGAAATGGCTGTGATTCTGAGACAGGCTGGGAAGCCTGGACAAGTGGCGTAGGGAAACTGAGGCAGATAGCTAACTGGTCAGGTGGTTTACAGCCCTTTAGTAAATTATGCAATCCTTCCTTCCCTAACCACGGACATTTACACTTTTTCTCCCCAACCAGGGGGCCAATAGCTTAAATCACCCTACTTAGGGAGATACGTAGCAGAAAACCCAATTGGTGCCGTTTGTGCCAACCACACCCAAGGACGGATGGAGTCAGGGGAATCGATCTCATTTTGGCGCATCAGCATAACGCTGATGAACATTCTACTGAGAGTCTCCCCTAAGACCTCCCCTAAGGTCCCAGCCTTTAAAACCCTCAGGAAGAAGGATCCAGCACACACTCTCCCTCTCGGGAGCACACCTGCGCCTTTCGCTGTTCTCCCCCGGCGCTCCAGGTGTGTTACCTCTGCCTTTCCCTCTCCTAAGCGCCAAGGGCCCTTCTTTGGCTTCTGTACCTCATTTCCTGAGGCTACGCAGCCCAGCTTGCTTACTTCTTCCACCCCTGCAACTTTCTACGTACACTCTGTCTTATCATTTGAGTGCTTGGCTCTGAATTCTTCCTTTGTACAACTCAAGAACCGAGGTCCAGCTTCGCCGGTAAAAACTGGTGCCGTTTTGCTGCCATCATCGCCGGTAATAATCCTATCTCCACGTCCGACGCTGAGGCAGCGTTACAAAAATCACACCGATCCCGTGCAAAAGGCACTGGGCTCATGAGAATCGTGGCGAACATGCTAGCCTTATTTGTGTCTTCACAGGTTCATCAATAACAAATAGTTATGTCTTGCCCCAACCGGTGCGGCTCAGCGAGGTGAAAGGTCGCCAGCGCGATTCCCGGTCAGGGCACACACCCAGGTTGCAGGCTCCGTCTCCAGTCGGGGCACGTTCTAGAGGCAACCGATCGATGTTTCTCTATCACATTGTTGTTTCTCTCCCTCTCTCTCTCCCTCCCTTCCCCTCTCTCTGAAAATAAAATAAAATCTTTAAAAAAATAGATTATGTCTCAAAATAGCAGTGTACATCCGACCCTCACACCGAGGTCTTTTTTAAACATCTTTTTTTTTTTTCCTCCTTCTGCTTATAGTAGGAATCCATGCTCCTTACAAAGATGCTCAGAGAAATTCATACTGTTGAGAGAGCAGATTCTTGCGCTAATTGTTTCTGGTCTCTGGCCATTAAGAGATCTTTAAATCTCAACGCCGACATATCTCAACAGGACCAGACCAAAGCTTCGGCACATAGCTGGTCCTTCTCTGCCCGAACCTGGCCCTTCGGCTGAATAAAAGGCTCGGGAAGGAAAATTGAACTTTGCAGTCACCTTGGTAATATTCTCCGGAATGAAAGTGACATTTATTTCCCCTGGGCTATCCGTCCAGCACGGCCTGGCAGCTCAATTAACATCCTGGAGTCCTGGCCCAGGGGCACCCGCTTTCAGGTGGTCACCCTTGGCCATCCATTGCTGAGACTCTTTCAATGTCAGGCCAAGCGCTGCCTGCTCCTGCCTCCTGGTGGTGCCGAGCGCCGCGCAGCTCTGGGCCGCAGGGACCAAACTAGGAAAGGCCTGCGGACGGGACCCGCGCCCAGGCATTTTCCCTGTGATGTCTGGCGGTTCTGAGGCAGTCATCCCAGCTGCTTTTCCCAGGGAGGACATGCTCCCGGTCCAGCTCCTTGCACCCCCACCCCTGCCCGCCATGTTATTCAGACCTGCACCCAGTCAAAATCCTAAGTCAAACCTGGAGTCCCTGCAACAGGGGAAGCACCAAGTCCCCAGGCTTTGCCTATCAGCTACATGAAAATCTCCAGAGAAATAAAGGCCCGGCGCTCTCTCGCTTGGTGGGATTCACAGTTACCTCTGTTCGGCTTCTCTGGGTTTCTGCCTTACGGATTAGAGCTGTCAGGGTGCATTTGTTCCTTGGCTCTGGGTTTTGCATAAGACTCTCTCCCACTCAGAATCATCAGTTCAGGTAGAAAACAGAAAAGGCTCCAAGAAGCAGCAGGAATTTCCAGCCTTGGGGAGATAAGAAGGCTGCTATTGTTAGGCAAACCGCTCACGTGCCCCGGTCCTAATGGTCGCCCCCCGTCACCACGCCTCCGTCGCCGGGGTCTGCAACGCGGGAAAGAACAGAAGGTGCACCGTTTCCCTGCCGCTCGGCACCCATGACTCCTCCTCATCTGAGACTCAGCGCGGCCGCGAATCCTTAGTGAGACCCCATCCCTCCCCATACCTTCCCCTACCAATTGGTTTAGTCCCTCCAGCCCTTATTCCCCTAGACCTTGTGTGTTTCTCCATTACAGAAGCAGCGGCTGGAATAATAACTAAAGTTTATCGAGCGTTCACGGCATGCAAGCACAAAGTGGCAAGAGCACTTAAAGCTGCCATCGCATCTAATCCTCAGCGATTCGAAGAGAAACCATAGGAATCTTGAGTTTACAGATGAAGAGACTGAGGGTCAGAGTGGTTAACAGCAACAGCACGCCACCCACCAAGTACGCGGCCTCCTATTGTAGGGTGTTTGTACTTGCTGATGCCTCTGGACTGGGGCGCCAGCGGGGGAGAACTGGCCCTTCTCACATTTGTCTTCCCACATAAGTGCCGGGTCCGTGCTGGGTGCACAGTAAACGTGCAGTAGGGACCAGTGAAGGATGCGGCTTCTTAGAGCTACTTCCTCCAGCTGCCGCATTTCCTTGTGATCCCAGGGCACTAAGCAATGTACTTTTATTATCGGATCCAGAATATACTAGGAGGATGGCATCTTTCTTTTTCCTTCCCCCTTCCTTTTCTTATTTTTCCTTCTCTTTCTCAGTTGGCTATATTTCTCCGAGGCTGTGAGCTTCTCAGAGCCCTTTCCTTGTCTTTTCATCTTCTATCTTGAGTGCCTGGCGTAGGGGGAGGGAAGCGAGGGCCACACATCTCATTTCACACGCAGTGGCTTCCGGGAGCTTCTCTGGGAAGGTTTGTGAGACCTCAGGTGGCTCCAGGAAGAGGGTCCCTATCAAACAGCAGGAGCTGCCCCGGGTGCTGATAGGGCCCCACCTCGCACAACTCCAGACAACCCCTTCCGGTTTATTGTCCTGACAATGGTGCCCCCTAGAGTCAGGCAGTGCAGTGGCCCTGAATTCCAGGGAAGGAGAGCAGGTGCTACTTAAATGGGAAATCCGCTGTTCCCTGTGAGCTGCAGGCCAGCCCCCCGCAGTCCAGCCATTTCTCCGTCAAGTGCTGGGTGTCGCCAGGGGGCAGGGCCAGGAAAGCTCGCTGGCTTGCAGGAGGGAGGTGGCAGAGAACAGCAGGTCAGCCTGTGAAGACGCAGGAGGAGAATGGGCAAGAATGGACATGTCTTTGCTGCCTGGCTGCCACGTGCCAGGCAGTGTTTCCTGTGCGGGGGATAGAGCCACGAGCCAGACAAGGGGGTCTCGACTCTCAGCAATGCTCGCAGGCTGGCAGCCTGGGCACCAAAGTGTAAGTCAAGGTCATAACGATGCTCTTTGAAAATAACTTGTATCTGCTTTAATTCGGCTTCTCTTTCGCGCACGTGGCAGACGGAATGCGCACTCGGACCGGGCTCTATTCACCGGCAAGAGCTGGTAGTGTCATCATTCTTACGGGAGGGAAGGGAAGGGCCCCTATCTACAATCCTGAACATGGGAAGGGGTCAGAGGCCCTTCCTTCTGGAAGCCTTGGCCAGCTCTGGGGTGGGCAGTGGTGCACCTGGAAGGGTAAAGGCCCCGCTGCAAGGAGGGCGAATCCTAGTCTAAGTTTTGCCGTCTGTGGAAATACCAGGCCTCTGGCTCAGAGAACAGTGCATTCTACTCAGAGCATCCGAGCAGCCCTGGCTCTTCTCTCCCCACCCTTCACGGGGCGACAGGCCGCGGGGCTGAGGTCACCAGCATGCGCCATGGCTGCACACTGGGAGAGGCACCCTGAAATCAGGAGACTCGGAGCTTACAGAGGGCGGCCTGGGTGTCTGCCCCATCTCCCCTCTGGAGAGAGATCAAGGGGAAGTCTTTTCTCTCTAATATAAACATGTTATCTCTGGGGAGGGGAACGGGAGGTCCCTCGGTATTTACTGCCCTTAGAAAGCAGGCACATGTCTCCAGGGGAAAGAAGTCTTTAAACCCCTCCAGAGCAATACACCATCTCTTGTTTCCAGGGCATGTTGCCCATTTAGCCATCTTTCGATTCAGCTTGCCAGCAGAGAGCCTGGACCACACAGACGTTTGAAGACATTCGTGGCCCAACATCATCGCGCCGGAGCTTCCTACGTGCCAAGGGCCGCTCTAAGCGGCCCATGTAGCCGGGAGCATGTAAACGAACGCATTTCAGCTCCACGGCGACCCTGTGAGCTAGGTGTCGCTATTGCCCCCGTTTTACGGGTGGGGTCACTGAGGACCAGGGGGTTTTAGAAACCTCACCACCCAAAGCCACCCAATGAGGAACGTGGGCTTCGAACCCAGACTGCCTGGCTCCAGGGCCCTCGGTGTCACCGCGGGCTGGTCTGGGGGGGCTCGGAAGGGAAGGAAAGTCAGCTGCCACCGGGGGAGGACCTCGGCGAAGGCCCGCACAGCTGCGACGCAGAGCGCGCCCGCTGACGAACGCCTCCCACCCTGGCCCCTTGGGAAAATGCCTTTGCTTTTTCCATCTCTGTGCAAAATGAGTGACAGCGCCTATCTCTGTGGTTTTTATATTTTTTAAAGAAAATTATGCTGTAGGACAAGCCTCTGTCCTTCCCTAAAGCCACTCTAAGGCGTTGCCCGTGACAAATGGATCAAGAGCGAAGTAGGCAGTTCCCGATCCTGTCACCCCCCAGCCCCCTTGCCACTCTCCAGTGGACTCCTAGTTCTGAAAGCCTTTGTTCACCAAACAAACAGCGTTTGTTAAATAATAACATGTCCCCCCAGTTTCAGTTTGTCACGACGGTTCTGACTCCTGGTGACAGCGTGAGGTGCGGAGGAGGAGCGGGAATGTGGGAGTGGGCCTGGGTTTGAAGAGCGGTTGGTCTACTTATTTTCCTCACCTGTGTCACCTGCATTACCCTCTTCCTCAGTTTCCTCATCTGTAGAATGGGGTGAAGAACAGCACTCATCCCATGGGGCCGTTGGGAGAGTTCAACGTGTTGCCCTCTGTACAGTGCTCGGCACGGATCTGGGCACATGGACGTGCCAACCAAAGGGAGGCCTTTACCAGCGTTGCTATGGTCAGCCCACACACAAACAGGACCCCACCAGCCCCTTCTCTGCTGCCCTTGGAGAAGAGCTAGTGGAATCTGCATACGATGAATGGGTTTACCAGTCTGGAAGTGAACCAACCACGACACTGTCTATACACACGCGTGGCTGGATGTTTTGGGGAAACCCCAAACTCCAGTCGAGGTGACTGGAGTGTAATCTGCAGATGATCTGTGAAGACAGGCATTGCAACTGCACTGCACTGCACCCACCTGGAGGGGGCCCGGGGGCTCGAAAGAAGGGTGGGGGGCACAGAGAGCAGCAAGGCGGGAGGCAGGGAGGGGACCTCTGGGCAGCTCTCCGGCAGCCGACATGATGTCTGGGGTCTGGACACCCTCAAGGCCAGCGGGTGGGCCTAGGTGTCGCAGCTCAGTGACTCCAGCTATGGGGTGTGCCACTTTTCTAACAGATGACCCTGTTAGAGGCTGAGGCTGTCTCAGAGCTGTGCTGGGGTCCGGGGCGCTCCCTACCCAACCTCCGTCCTTCCCCCGCGCCTTTCACATGTGTCGGTCCCTCGGGCCGGTCTGAAGACTCTCCCTGCCTCCTCCTGCTCCCTCTCCTTTTCTAGTTATCGGGCAGTTTCCCCAGCGACTCTCCGGCACATCTAATTCCACCTTAGCTGCTTCTCAGTGACCCACGTTCACGCAGCCGAGTGAGAGCTCACATCAAAGAGGCCATATCCCAATAAGACAACTCCAGGGGGCCTGGATGCAGGGCCAGCAGGTCTCCCTAGCAACAGCTCTTTCTTCCTTCTCTGAAGGGTCTTGGGCCAACCAGTGCTTCTTCCATTTTATCAACAGCTGAGATTAGCAACTGGGGGTGACTTTCCCCCCCTCGAAGGGATACCTGGCAAAGTCTGGAGCCATTTTTGACTGTCACGCTGCAAGAGGGGGTAGGGGATGCTACTGGCATCTAGTGGGGACAGATCAGGGTGGCTTTTAAACATCCCACAATGCACAGGACGGCCCCACAACAAAGAATGGTCCGGTCCAAAATGTCCGGGGTGTGGAGGCTGAGAAGCCCCTGGCGCAGCACGGAGGCCAGGGGCGCCAGTCTTGGAGTCTGGAGCAGGAGGCCAATGTGGGCTGGAAAAACGAACGAGTCAGCTCAGAGGCAGACAGACATGAGTTCCAAGCCCAGTTCTGCTGCTCGCCGCCGTTCTGGGCAGTCCGTGACTTTTCTGAGTCTGTTTTTCCTCATCTATAAAATAAAAATAATAATGCCTAGCACAAGGGCCGCTGTGAGGCTCGAAGGCGATGATGTCAAGAAAGCATGCGGGGTTTTACTGGCACAGAACAGACACTCAGGAAGCGCCTTCCTCTTGGCGTGTTTAGCCTCGGAACTGGAGGCCTGCACTCCCAGGCCTGGGCTTCAGAAAAGGGAAGTGAGGGTTTGCTCGGGGAAACCCTCCAGTGAGATGTTCCATTTAATGGACAAGGGACAGGGAAAGAGGAAGATTATTTGGGGTTTTGTAGGTTTGCCTTGCTGCCAAGGTAACCACCTGAAATTCTGCATCCTTCAAAAACCCTTCTCCAAGCGGGGCTGCAGGGGTGGGGGGTGGGCATGTCCCAGAAATACTTGGACCAGCAAATATTGATTGAGCATCTAGTAGCTTGCCAGGCCCTCTGCAATGAGCTAAATGTGCTGCAGAAAATAATCAGAGAATGTTGAAGCTGGCTTTCCAGAGGGATAGACAGACCCCAAAGAAGTGATCAGCGGAGTACATGAATCAGTGAGGTGATGCAGCAGTGGGAGTGGAGGGGAGAGACCCCCAGAGACGTGGAGGCATGTGAACAATGGCCCATTTGAGCCGGACACACCGAGGGCTCTGGGAGGAGGGTCCCAGGCCCAGAGAGGGCCCAGTGAGCAGGAACGCCTGAGGCAGGAATGTGCTAGATGCTCCAGGAGCAGTGGGAGGGGAGGAGAGTGGGTCAGGAGGACGCCAGCGGCAGATGAGGGGGGCAGGGTCCGCGTCACTCAGCTCTCTTGTAGACAAGGGGTCTGCAAGCCGCAGCCCGCTGGTTGAATCGGGCCTACTTCCTGCTTCTACGAATAAAGTTTTATTGGAGGCGGCCATGCCTGTACGTCGACATGTCTGCAAGCTGCTTTGGATCTACGCGGCAGAGGTGAGCCATTGCCACAGAGGCCGTATGGCCCGCAAAGACGACACTATTTAGTATCTGACCTTTTATAGGACGAGTTTGCTAACTGCTGTTACAGGTCACGGTAGGAAGTTGGATTTCATTCTTCGGTCAGTCGAATAGCCACTAGAGGGTTTTAGGCATTGGACTGACATGTTTTAAAAGGCCACTGAGGCTGCTGCATGCAAGGAGAGCAGGGAGGGGCAGGAGGGCCGGGGAGAGTGGCAAGGAGGCCTTTGTGTCTCCCTCCCTCTCGCACTGCAGACCTACCATACTCAGAAGGGCCAGCGCGTGCAACTTCCTGCTACCTGTTAGTCACCCCGTAAAGGGCTTCCGGAGACCTCACCTCTTCGTTCCCGCCTTAAAGGAGGTTGTGCATGTCCAACACTTAATTCCATGGCTGGTACACCAAAGGGTTGAATGACAGTCTTTTGTTTGTAAAAAGTTGGCCTGCTCGGGAAGGTGGGATTCTCAGAAGCAGAGCCTGAGGCAAGGAGTGGGGCACGGGGGATGCACGAAAGAAATCTCACGGGAGGGGCGGGAGCCTCATCCTGACCCCGCGGGGGCTCTGGAGTGCAAGTTAGGCCCCCGAGTGTGTCCTCAGGTGGACGTGGGAGCTGGGCATCCACCCCCCAACACTGATCAGTCACTGGTTGAGGGCGGCCCTGAACAGACTCAATTCCCAGGCACTTCCAGCTCTGCAGGCATGTGGGGAAAGGGGCTCCCGAGGCCAAGAGTGACTTTCAGAAGCGGTGTCCCAGGTGCAGGGTATGGGAAGCAAAGGCACACTGACGTGAGAAAAGGCTTAAAGGGGTGTAAGGGGACATGGGTGGAGTGTCCTCAGCTCCACATGCCCGTTGCTCAGACGAGGGGACCGAGGTGCCTGCCTTGCTCCCTGGTGGCAGTCGGGGCTCCAAGCCTCGTCCTCTGCTCGCTTTCCTGGCAAACCCCTCCCGCCTCCCTCCACGGCCATGAAAAATTAAAGCCCTCTGAGCTTCCCATTGCGTGAAAGGTTTGCTGGATGCGCTCTCTGGCAGATTGTCTTTTAATGCCCGTAATTGCTTAATCAAAAACAAATGATGGTTGTAAAAATCGGGCATGTTCAATGTCCTCTGATCAGTCGAGGAGGGTTATCAAAATACCAAAGTTTGGATAAATATAACTTCTTTTATGGAGTGTCTCTAACAGCAGACTGTAAAATGCCCTCTCCAAGAGCGGGTGGGGGAGTAAAGAATTTCCTGTTCCAGCGGCGATAAATCAAACAACACTCCGTGGACAGTGGAAATAGATTTTTCTCACTCTTCACGTAGCCGGGCCTCTACCAAAGTCACGGCGTGACGCTCTCACAGCGACAAGCTGCAACTTGGCCACATCCATTATCAGAATAAGGAGTGTTGGGCCTGGGCAGGCGATGCTGGGATGCCAACTCTCGCTGCCACGGCGGCCACCGCCGCCACCGCCGCCTTATGTAGGCTCCGTCCCCGTGGCTTTTTACTGGAAGCCTAACGAGACCTGAGCAGCCGAAGCCCAAAGTCGATCTCCGAGAGGATGCTGCCTCCCTTCTTAGTATTCCCTTCAGTCGTTCCGGATTTCCTGGCCTCGCCCTGGACCAGCTCTTGGTCCAGATGGACTGGTCAGATTAAAGTCTGTGTGAATCAATCTCTCTCTCTCTCTCTCTCCCGTGCTCTCACTTTCACTCTTTCTCATTCCTTTTCTGCATTCCCCACTTGAAAAGGGTTGCTTTCCAGAACCACAACAGCGACCAATGCAAGGCCTCACCTTGTCATCAGCTGAAAGGCAAAACAGACCCTCCAAGTAGCGATCCCCCGCGCTGCCTCCTACCCCGTCCTGAGGACGGAGCCACCAGGTTTGCGAGGGCAGAGACACGATTAGCAAAGCACGTTCAACAGCCTGAGTTCATTTCAACCTTCTGCCTACGTCCCATTGGCGAACAGCCCTTCGGCCAGAGGAGGTGGCATGGCTGGGTCTGAGGTCAAGGGGACGTCCACTCCGCTCGCCATGCGGCCATGGCAACGCTGCGGATGCAGAATGCCATTCCGGGGAGCACAGGCTCGGGACCAGCAATTCAGCCTGCCACACGTTCCAGTCAACGCAGGGGGGTCACTGTTGGCCAAATGTTTCCCTCCCTCCCTCCCTCCCTCCCTTTCTTCTTAAACAGAAGGCAAATCACAAGGATAAGAGATTATATAAGCAATCAAGCTCGACATGCTAAAACATGAATTCTTAATCCATATGCAAGCATTGACATCAGAAGCAGCCCTTTAGCCCATAGGAGAAATTTTGATTCTTCCAATATGACAACAGAGTGACATGGAATTATTACATTTCATCTTAGACAGTTTGCCTCAAAAGCGACAGTTTGCCTCCTAGACTCTCCTTCATGTACTAAAGCTACTGACAGCCTCTGATATTTGTATAACTCTTCAATATACACTTTCCATAAATTTTATTCGTTTTTTCCATAAAACTCCCAGGGGTGGTTGCTATTGTCACCGAATCACCGATGAGGAAACCGAAGCTCGCAGAGGCTGGCTCGTTTGCCCGAGGGCGCAGAGCTCGTGTGACAGGAGCCGGGACTCAAACGCCGTCTTTAGAGGGTGAGTCCTTTGTTCCTTCCCGTCATTGCCAACCCTTCCTCCTAGCTTCAGGAGCCAGCTCCGTGTTTCTAGCGCCGTCGCTCAGACACAGGACATGGCAAGAAAAGCAGGGACGGACAGGAGCTGAGTGAACTATGGGTTGTGGAAACACGTAATTCTGCGCCCCGTTCGGTTCCACAACCGAATATGGTTTGTGGACACTAAAAACAAAACAAAACAAAACAACAAACAAAAAAAACCCAAGCCCGTCTATGAGAACTATTAATTTCCAGTGGACACTTGGGAGCCAAGGAACGAGGCTGGGTGATGGGTAAGGTATAACTCATCCAGTTTAGCGTCCTTGAAATTCTTCCTCTGCAGACCCCCGAGCTTCTGCACAGGGACTGTAAGGGAGTCTCACAACCTTTGCCAGACAGGCGAGGTGTGACAATTTCTCCCTCTTGCAGCAGCGCATTCAAAGCCTCGATACACAGACTAAAGGTAAAAGGACCCTGAACCAAAAATGTCTACGAAATGACAAGCCGCTCCCTTATCCCGCTGCTGGCAGAAATACAAAAAGTTTTGTTCTTTGCGTTTTTTTCTTTTTTGTCCTGAAATGTGGCCAAGCCAGTTATGATAAAGAGATTAATTGTTCTATTGGCAAACTCCTTAGTAAGCAGACATTCAAAAGCCATGCTTGCCCCTCGCTGTGTTCTCAGTGAGCGGAGCCGGGGCGGGAAGCGGGTGTGGCGGGGCTGCTGTTGCGGCACCCTGGTGGTGTCCCAGGCTGCCTGGTGAAGGGCTCTGTGCCCCAGGAAGTGGGTTCTGTTCCCACCATTGGCTTGCGGAGGACTTTTACTGAAGTGGCTTTTAATCGGGAATAAATGGGCAAGAGAGGCACTGTCCGATACCAGAAGGGTCATTTCCAAAAGCTCACACCCGAATATGCTGTATTAATAACCGCACGGCCTGGGAGCCCTGGGGTCAGGCCGAAGGTGGGCCGACAGGAGAATGGAGCTGGCTCTCCCTGACTGTGGAGCGAACTCATTTCCCTCCAAGTGAGGAACCGATCAGGCAGAAGCAGCCCGAGGGCTGGCCCGGGATGGAGGATGAATAAAGGTGTCTAAAGGGTGAGGAGGAGCCACCAATTGCTTCTTTTGAGAGCAGGATGTCCACTCAGAGGCTAAGACCATAGCTCTGGAGTTGGAAGCCGACTCTGACCTGGGGACGCTGATTTCCACCCCTAAGCTTCATGTTCACGGCGTGCTTTGACAAGGGCTTGTTATGGGCACGGATGAGGGTGCGTAGCGGGTCTTTGTTCAGGCTGCTATTAATACAGCACCACAGACTGGGGCTTAAACAGCAGAGGTTGACACCTCACAGTGCTGGAGCTGGACATCTGAGATCACAGTGCCGGCTTGGTCAGGGTCTAGTGAGGGCCATCTTCCCGGTGCACATGGTGTGGGGCGGTGGAGAGGGAGGGGGGAGCAGGAGAGGGAGGAAGAGGGAAGGAGAGAGCGAGAGAGCTCAGGTCTGTTCATCCCCATACAAAGGCACCCATCCCATCATGGGGATGCCACCTCATGACCTCAGCCAAACCCAATTACCTCCCAAAGGCCCCGCCTCCAAATACCATCACCTCGGAGCTCACGTCCACAGCATAAATGTTGTGGGACACCAACTTTGGGTCCACAGCACAAGATTCTAGAAGAGAGCAGGAGGCACCAATCTGGGCAGAGACGCAGTGGACATGGCCTCCCAGTTTCAGGCCCTGGCACAATCTAGAGGCAGGTCAGCGTGCAGCCGACTTCCTCTCCAGCCAGCCGGAGGCGGGGGGGCGTGGTTGCGGTTCTGGAAGCCTTTGAGGCCTTGGCTCCAGCCAAGTGGTGGCTTTGTGTGCCCACTAATTCTCCAGGTTTCTCCTGAGTGGGCAAATTCCCGGAACATTCACCCCATTTGGTCAGCGCTTTCCGCACTGCTCTTAATTGGAACCTAAATGCTGCTTCAGTGATCATTAGAGCTCCGGTCCAAGGGGCACCCCGTGGAGCGTGGGCAAGGAGGGCATCCCGGCCAGGAAGGGGCGGCCCTCCGCCCCAGGCAGGCCCCTGCGACGTGGCAAATGAGCGGCAAACCTCGGCGATTATTCAATGCCGCTCATTTCCTCCTCTGCAGCTTGTGGGAATCTGTTCTGAGGCCTCCCTCTTAATGAGCGTTCGTTACTTCTGGAGATCCTAACTTCCCAGTAGCACGTTACTCTTCCTTCCTTAAAAAAAAGTAAATACCTACAACCACATAATATGCAAGTTGATTGTTTAAGTGTATATAAATCAATCAATCTATCTATCTACCTATATATTTCATCTTTACAGAACGCTTTCAGATTTTTTTCTCACCCTGGAGTGAGGATTGTACCTGATCTCAACCTCCTCTAGGTGGAGGGGTGGAAGAGAAGGGGATTTAGGGACAAGCACAGCGATGGCATTTTGCAAGCCTTAATTCACTCAATTTTTTCAGCCTGGGAAACCCATGTCATTGTTCCCATTTTATAAATGGAAGCAAGAGCAGAAGTTCAGAGAGGTTCAGTGATCTGCATAAGGTCACACAGCTGGCAGGCAGGGGACCTAGGATTTGTTACGACGTCTGCCAGGCTCCAAAGCCTGTTCTCTTTCCCCTAAAGCACACATTTCCCCCTTCTTACATCGGGACATTTCCCACATGCCATGAAGTGTGACCCTCAACCACCAACACGAACTCATGTAGAAATCTAGATTCATGGATTTGAATTTGGTAGGTGCATGCTTAAGTCACAAGGTTGAAAAGGCGGTCTTTTATATCTGATTACGATTCCTCCACTGGCCTTCCTACCGTCGGCTACATAAATCATTGTCCCTCCCCTGCCTGCATGCAAGTCCAGGGTGCTGACTCTGCACCCTGTCCACGCAAACCCACCCCGACTCAAGCCAGGATCAGGGGTCTTGTACCGAGAACTCTTTCCAGGGACTGGAGCCCACACTGATGCCCTCTGAATCCCCAGGGCCTGTGCCAATTTATCACAGGCTTGTTAGACGAGAGCCCCCAAGTCCTGGCCAAGTGTCCCCACTGGGTGGGGGGGCTCAGTCACCCACACTCCAGGGCCCTCTCTGCCCCTTCACTCGCTCCTGTCTGGCTGGTGTACTTGGCAGAAGGCAAAGCGCCTGCCCAGAGCTGCCCGCCCACAGGACACATGCAGTCTGGCCTGTGCTCTGCCAGAGGCGAGTGCTGGGTGAGGTTTAGTTCCCACGGATGGAGAGCTGGGGGCCTGTAGTCCAAAAGCCCTGCCTGCCACTGTGGCCGGGAAATGGCCAAACCCGCGTCTTATTTCCCAATCAGCTCTACGGGCAATGACAATGATCTCTGTTTGTCTTTCTCCCAGGTCCTTAATTGTCAGTGGAGACCCCCCTGGGGGTGGAAAGGAAAGGGCCCGATCCAAGTTAAACCCCACAAATACCACCTTGGATTATCTGTGATCATTTCATATGTGGAAACCCAATTTTTTCTGCATAAACATGAGGTGCTTAATATGTGCTCACTGAACGAATGCATAGAGGATTTGAAGGCAGGCTTCTTGGATCCCCCGAGGTGCCCTCCAATCATGGACAGTCTCAGTAAACTCTTGACAATTCACATCAACCAAGATTTTCTGCTCTTTGAGCTGTGGTCACTCTACACACGAAAAGTATTGGCATCTCTAATGAACTTTGGCAATATCTTCTCTAAAGCACATTACGTTCAAAGGATTCTCTGTGGCCCATCCCCTCTCCTTAACTCTGAGCTGACCAAACGCACAGTTAGGTTGCAACAAAACTCTGATGACGACGTGACCCCAAAGGCAGCCGTTGTTGATTTTGTTAGATTGGGGGAAAACAGTGGGCTAGGGTGGGAAGACAGTAGGTCCGGTGATCGAGGGAGCCAAGTTCCAGCTTTGGCTTTCCCCCTTCTAGACCCGTGTCCTTACTCCTAAAGGGAGGGAACAGCATTAAAATGGATCAGGGAGCGTATTTAGGCTTCATCATGCAAACCCATCCCGATGGCTCGGCAGTGGCTGCCACGGTGGTGTCTCAAAAAGGACCCTGTGCCAGTCTGCGATCCTCAGGAAGAAAGGTGCTGTGATCGATTAGTGATGCCTGCTGTGGAAACAAAGCGAATGGTGTTCTGCATGCAAAGCAGTTGCCATCCCAGGGCGAATGAGTTCAATGACACCTGGACTCGGGACTGAGCAGTAGGGTGGCCCACTCGTTAAGAGCACAGACTCTAGCACCAGACTGCTGGATCCAAGTCCCCACGCTGGACGCTGACCTTGGGCAAGTCCCACACCTTCTCCGTGTCTCAGTATCCTCACCTCTAAAGTGCAGACAGGAATGGTGACCACTTTACAGGGATGTTATGAGGCTTAAATGAGATAATCTGAGAAGCTGTGAGACTAGCATTCGGCCCTGAGTGAGTGCTACGTATGTGTGAACTATAAATTAGATAGTGATAAAATAAAAAGGTTGGAGGTCAATGATAGTGAAGATAAGAGTTGTCATGCTTCAAACACCATAAATGAAAAAGGTTGGTGTCAGAGCGGCGTGCGAGTGTACATATGTACACATTATATCCACATGTATGCGTAATATCCACATATACGTAAAGGCCTGGGAAGATCTAGGGGAACGCTCAAAATGTTAACCATGATTGTATCTGTGCGGTTGGAATTTAGCGTTAATTTACGGTACGTGTGTATCATCCAACCAGCAAAGACACAAAGCCTCCCGTCTCCTCTTGGAAGGAAAGAGGCAGAAGTCTCTGGCATTGTAAGTGATCTCCCCACATGACACACCGGCCCTCACTGTGATGGGGCCCAAACAAAAATGGTACCTCAGGGGTTACGCTGGGCCAGGTCATTAACCCAACAGAATCTGTGGCTTATTTCCGGTGACAGTCTGATGATGTGAGAACCCTCCCGACAAAGCCTCGAAAATCGCGTGTTTTCTAAAGTGTAGACACCCTGCTCGCCACCCGGCCAAGCAGCTCAGGCTCAAATATGAGCCACCTGCAGGACATTAGCGGGGCTTTGGAGGTTCCCCTCAAAGCAAGGGTAATTACCCAGTCTCTGAAGGAATCGATCCTTCCTGGCCTTGGGCCCCTGAAGGCTGCGCAGAGGGAAGGGAAGACAAATGGGTTTTCAAGGCTTTTCTCTTTAAAAACATGTTGTCATGTATAGAAACTGAAGAAGCAATTGCTTTTAAAACAGAAAGCTACTGAATGTTCCAGATTATGGGTTCGAAAGGAAAAAAAAGATGCCGGGTTAGGAGCTTTGCCCGGTACATGGGGGTGGCTTGGCTGAGGCCTCAGCGGTCCCATCTGCAATGTTCCCCTGGTGCACACAGGTACCCAGCTGACCTGCAAGACAGTGTGGGATAGTCGGCCTCTGGCACTGGAAACGCAGGGCCATCACCGCTTTCCTTCGGTAAACACCCAGAGCTCCTGGGAACGGGGCGGAGGCGCTCACGTGTGCAGATAGAGCCCATGAGTACTATTGTGAAATCGCTCAACGCATTTTCAAGGATCTCACTGAAGGAAAACTTTTGCTGTGAAATATGACCTACTCACACAAAGCTGCAAAAATACTACAGAGGGGCTCCCGGTATTTATAATGAAGCTTCTCCCAAAGGTGGCATCTTCGTAACCACAGCACACAACCAAGTAGTTGATGCTGTCAGGATATCTTCAATCTCACCGGTTTTTGCCTTCTCTCTTTTTCTTTTTTGGAGGTGGGGTGTGTCTTTGTCCCATGGCATTTTAACCCCATGTATAATCCCTCAGGACCGGTCAATGATGGCACCTTCCAGGGTGGGCAGGGAGTGGAGAAGATGAACAATGTCAGTCAGCCCTCAAACTGAAGGGGGGCTGGTGGCCTCTGTGGGGACACACAGGTCCTGAGCACCAAGGCCGAAGGGCCCAGGAAAACCAGCCTAAGAGGAAAGAGTCCCCGTGCCCCCCTGGAAACTGCAGGGCCCCCTCCCCTGCAGCCTGCTCTCCTCCATCAACCATGCAGAGCCTGAAGAGCCAGCCATACCAGGGTACCTGCCACTTCCCCTTACGGCTAATTCCTTGATTTGTGCCCACCTCCTCGTGCCAAGCTGCAGCGTCTCCTGGAGGAGTGTTAAGAGGGGCTGAAGAGCACTTTCTTGCTCCATCGAGGGTATTCTCAGGCACCTGGCCTAGTGGAGGCGTTCGGTAGTTAAAACTGATGTGACATTTTTCAAAGAAATCTTAGCGCGTCTGCCCATGTTTCTAGTGGTGCAGGAAAAGCGCTTATAACGGAATTGGGATGTCCACTTAGAACATCCGATAGCTTTCAGCTCATCAGCCAGCTGCCATTGGTTGCTAGCTGTTGCCTGTAGCAATGTGTTGAGAAGGATCCTGAGGGTAAGACCGGTCTCAGCCAAGAGGTGCTGGGATCAGTGAGTAACGTCTGCCATGGGGACTGATGCCCTGGGGACCACATTTATTTACCATCCTGGACAGAGTCCTATGACAGCCAGAAAGTGAGGCCAAGAGATCGGAGGGACTTGCCAGGGGTCAAACAGAAAACTGGAGACAGAGTGGAGAATAGGACACACATATTTTTTGACTAATTAGTGTTCGTCTTCCTAGAGTTCTGAAGGTCACTGTGCCGCCTGCAGAGCCTTCTTTGCAGAAGCTTTGGCTCAGTCAACGGAGTCCGGCTGTTTTCACGTTCCCCTGAGCTTAGTCCAGGGGCACCGGAGGTCAGCACCAGCCATCCTGGCAGGGACAACGTGACTCAGGCTTATTGGGCAATGACCAGGCCTGGGACGAGAGCTTTACATGCATTTGCTCCATTGGTCTGCACAACAACTTGGAAACATAAACAGTATCAGCCCCATTTTACAGAAGGAGAGGTTGAGGCTGAGAGACACCAACCTCGGCAAAACTAACGCAAGTTAACGGGTTCAGAACCTTCCCTCTCACTTATAGGTGACGCTTATAGGTGACTAACAGGTATTTCCTCCTTACATCGTCCCAACAACCATATGAGGTGGATCGATTATCATCCCCACTTTACAGGTGAGGTAACTGAGGCACAAAGCGGTTAAGGAAAAAAAGAAGTGTATACCCCTCCCCACCCTCCACCAAAAAAAAAGAGGTCAGCTTGGCCAAAGTCACAAAACCAGTAAGCTGACGGACCCAGGTCTGTGGGCTCCCAGCCTGTGATACCCACTCTGTTTACTGCTTCCCCACGGGGCGCGGGTCTTTCCCGAGTGGAGTCCCTCCCGCATTCCTGTGAACCAAGCAGGTCGGGAAGAGCGGCGTGCTCTTTGGCCCGTGTACCCTGGAGGGCTCGTTTAGATTTTTTTTTTTAAGGCAATTTTCTGGATGAAAACCCTGTGGAATCTGAAAAAAATCCGCCTTTCTGGGTGAAAAGAACTGGGTAAGAACCTGATCCACCGTCACCCACGTCACGGGAAAGAGGGACCATGGGCAGGGCCTGTGTTATCAGCCAGCACTTGACGACCGAAAGCTCAGCTTCTCAAAGGCAAGCCGCTGATCACGCCGCTGGTTCATTCAAGAGGAAAAGAACAAAAGTGGACGTCTTGGGGAATCAGAAAAAGCCACAGGGCAGCGCTCGAGCCAGAGAAGCTCTCTGAGCAAATATAAACCTAATAGCACTTCCTGTCCATTAGAGTGGTTATTACCAAGAAAAATGAAAATAACAAGGGCTGGGGAGGATGTGGAAAAATTGGAACCCTTGTGCACTGCCGGTGGGAATGTAGCCCGAGGCAGCTGCCCTGGAACCCGGTTTGGCGGTTCCCCGAAAAGTTAGATGTAGAGTTATCCCGTGATCCAGCAATTCCACTTCTCAGTGTATATACCCAAGATAACTAGAGGAAGGGTCTTAAACAGATGCTAGCTCACCCACGATCTAACAGCATTATTTGCAATTGCTAAAAGGTGGAGCCACCCAAATGTTCATCAACATGTGAATGGATAAACAAAATGAAGTTTATCCAGGTGACACACTAGGACTCCATTCTAGAGAGCAAGGAAATCTTGCCCTGAGCAGTGTGGCTCAGTTGGCGGGGTTCTGTCCCACAAACTGAAAGGTCGAGGGTTTGATTCCTAGTCAGGGTACACGCCTGGGCTGCGGGTTCATTCCCCCGCCAGGGTGCAAACGAGGGGCAATTGATCGATGTTTCTCTCTCACATTGATGTTTCTCTCCCTCTCCTTCTCCTTCCCTTCCCCTCTCTCTAAAAATAAATAACATCTTTTAAAAAAGAAAGAAAGCAAGGAAATTCTGACATATGCTACCACGTGGAAGAAGCTTGAGGACATTCTGCTATGTGAAATACACCAGTCGCAAAGGACAAATACTGTATGATCCCACTTACGTGAGGTATTTAGAGTAGTCAGAGTCACAGAGACAGAAAGTAGCATGGAGGCTTCCAGAGGCTGGGGGGGAGGCAGGAATGGGGAGTTAGTGTTTAATGGGTGCAGAGTTTCTGTCTGGGAAAAGGAGAAAGCTTGGGAAATGAGTAACGTCAACAGTTGCACCATGTTGTGAATGTACTTAAAGCCACTAAATTGTACACTTGAGAACAGTTAAAAGGGTAAGTTGAATGTTGTGTGCATTTCGCACACACGCTCCCCCCTAAAAAGAAATCAGTGGCAGCGGCGACATCTCTAAAGGACCACTTTGGCCTCTGGTGCTGAGACACCCTTAATAGCACCTGCTTTCCGCTGACTGAAACCCACAGGGGACCCGTGACTCTCACGGGCCCACATGGGCTGTTTTCCTCACCACCCCCAACTCTGCGCTCCAGCTTCCATTTCCGCTTTCCAGCTTTTATCGGAAATGCCTCCCCTACCCCCGCCTCTGCTGTCAATATACACCTGATGTTTTCGGGGCCATCGCCTCTGAGAAGCCTTCCTGGATTGCCTCGCCTTGTAGGAAAGTCGAAGCCCTCCAACGGCCTCCTAAAGCACGCTGTCTGCTTCCTGATGTTTGCGGTAATTTGTCTGCCACTGGCACCTTCCCCAGGACGCCGGAAGCAGAGGTCGCCGCCTTCCACATGTTTCCCCCAGCACCCGCTCGAGGCCTGGCATCTTCACGACCCCTCCGTAACATGTTAGGTAAGTGGACACATGACCCTGCAGTCCTCTCCACTCCAGATGTTCCACCTACCTTTTAGGGAGACTGATTAACTTGGTATGAGAATCCAGAGAAAATCGCCCCTTTGAGATGCTGATAGCAATTCCACTGCTTAGATACATAGGAGTGGGGTTTCTAGGCAGTTCCACAGGGCAGTTCAATTCTTAACTTCAGGAGGAACCTCCACTGCGGTTTCCGTGATGGCCCAACCCGTTTACATCCCGATTTCTCCCCATCCTCGCCAATACTGTGATCTTCTGGTTTTCGGTAACAGTCATCCTGACGGGTGTGAAGTGACACCTGCTTGAGGTTTCGATTGGCGTTTCCCCGGTGCTTAGCAACACCCAGCACCTTTTCTTGTACTTACTGGCCATTTGGGTGTCTCTTTGGAAAAATGGCTGTTCAAGCCCTTTGCCCATTTTTTAAACGGAATTATTTGCTTTTTTGCTATTGGGTTCCAGTGTCTCGAAGAGGCACTGCACCCCCATGTTTATCGCAGGGTTACTCACCGCAGCCAAGATGTGGATAAAGGAGATGGCGGTACGCACACATACACACGAGGGGGTGTTATGTAGCCCCCAGAAGGAAGAAAACCCTGTCATTTGTGACAGCACAGACGAATCTAGAGGGCATCACGTTAAGTGAAATACGCCAGACAAAGACAAATACCGTACGGTACCCCCTTATACGTGGAACCTTTAAAAACAAAACAAAACAAACAATTTCATAGAAAGAGAGGTCAGAATGATAGTTTTCAAGGCCTAGGAGGAGGGGAGGAGGGCGACGGAGGTCAAAGGGCACACATTTTCCGCGAGAAGAAGTTCTGAGGCCCTCAGGGACCGCGTGGAGACCACAGGCAACCACAAGGTTTTGCGCACCTGAAGGTGGCTGAGAGAAGACCTCACCACACACGCGCACTCAGGATTAACTACGTGAGGGGATGCAGGGTGAGTTATCTTGACCTTGGCAATCATTCCACAGCGTATATTTATATCAAATCATCACGTCGTACACTTTAAATACATGATTCTATTTGTCAGTTATCACTCGGTAACGTTTAACATTTTTTTTCAGAGGAGAAAACCATCTGCCCTTATTGACCTTAACCTTGGGGGTTGAGTGTGTCGCTGCTTAGCCAGCAGGGCCTTGCACTCAGCCCTGCACACAGGCCCACCAAGGACTCCGGGGAGGTTTGGAACGTTGATAACCTAGTTTGGGGTGCACGCAAATGGCCTTTTAAAACCAACACAGTGAGAGGCCATGACGAACCCTACCGCACACAACTGGTAAGATTCTTCCTCCGCAGCCAGCGCCTGTTTTATTTAATTTCTGCTGGATGAGCAACTCCATGAGGGCAGAGACGGTTGACACCCACGTGCCCGCTCCCCAGCAGAGGGCTCTGCAGAGAGCAGGCTCTGGAAGGCCAGCAAGGGAGGGACGAAACCGGCCCTCCCCCAACAGACAGGCACACTGCCCCCAAGGAGAACGCTGGTGGCGGCGGCCCGGAGAACAGTGTCTAAGTCAGCACTTGCCTAAACAAAGCTCCGCTGGGTGTGTTGTTGACCTTATCATCGGTGGCGACAATTCTAGTGACAACAAAAGCCTCCCTTTCCGCTTTTCATGTTTTGCCATGTTTTGCCATGTATAAAACACACACTGTGGTCCAAAGTTTTGAGGAGAAAAATGAGGGTGCGTATTACACATGAGTATAACGATAATATACTGTGAGGTACAACAGTCCTGTGTACACTGTACATGAAACATGGGTGTGGATAATTCACGGCAAAACATGGCAACTCCTGTTTCCCTCGCCCAGTCTGACGACGCGCACCCGTCCCCGGCTTACGGCCCCGAGACGCTGCGGAACCCCGGCGCTCGGTGCCTCGTCCTCCCCAGCAGTCACTCCCCAGTGCGATGAAAAGAGCCTCCTTCCAGTTTTATTATGACTATTAGTAACTGTTAATTACAGTGTTGTAGGAGCACCAGTCATGTCCCCGTTCTCACAGTGCTAATTACTCTTGGCTTTGCTACCAGCAGAGAAAAAAAAAGGCCCACTAACTATTGTTCCCAGGGATTCTTTATTTACCGTATTGTACTATCTTCGTCAGGACTATTTATTTTGAGCTGCTTATCGTTTAAAAAGAAACAGTTCTGGAGAAGGCCCTTTGTTAAAGGAAGAATGTGGTTTTCCTCTTTCCTGATAGGTGCCGGGTTCGGCCGCCAGGCCGGTCCTGGCCCCGCACACGTGCGTCAGGCCCCTGTCTGGGTTTCTGGCCGCAGGTTTTGGGTCATAAGGCAGTCCGACCGTCTCAGCAAGAGCGCCTCCCAACCGTGTCATGCCCTGAGACTTGGACTGCGGGTTCGCCTGCGGTACGGTGACGTTGTTGCCCACGGGCAGGACAGCACCAAGGCCAGGAACGTGGCTGTGGAGTCAGGCCGCCCAGGACAGCTGCAGCTCCGCTGGTGCCAGAGTCGGAGCTCTGGCCGCCTGGGGGACAGGCAGTGACTGAGGGGGGCCGCAGGTGCCACTGGGCCCTGGTGGAGTTGCACTGCTTGATTTCAGAGTTTTTTGGGTGTGACTACTGGGCAAAAGCTTCTAACTATGCCTTTATGAGCAAACTTCTCTAGGCCTCAGTTAGCTTCTCTGTAACATGGGGCCAACAGTTCCTCCCTTGTATCCTGCAATCAGCACGGAATAACAATACTAACGTGGCGCTTGGCCGGCGCGTGGAAGCCACGTAAAGGCGTGTTGGGAGCCATATGGATACCGCTGCTGTTAGTGTTACTGTGTGAACGTGGCCGCGTTCATGCCACCTGGACATGAGGCCCCGTTTAGGGCCCTGGGCGGGGCCGTGACAGTGCCCATGGATGGCAGCTCCGTTCTTGACACTATAGACAGGCATCAACTCTTAGGCATGGCGAGGTCCTATCCAGTGACATGCCCCAGTCCCACGGTTCTACGGATGAGGAGAGTGAGGCCTTGGGAGCAGATGCAACTTGCCTGAGGTCATACAGCAGGACCAGAAGTGTTTGCCCCATAAACCACAAGACAGCCTCCCAGGATCCGCTCCAACAACACAGCATGGCTGGCGGGGGCGGCGGGAGGCGGGGAGGGCGGTGGAGGGACCGGGAGGGGAGGGTGGAGGCACTCAGATCCTCTCTTTCGCATCCCTTGATAATTCTGCACAGTGACTGGGAGGGACAGGTGGGTGTCCAGTTTGCATTTTCTACTCCTGGTACCAGCACCTTGTTTTTGCGTTGGGGAACCAACTTCACCCCATTTTCAATCTCTATAGTTGGGTCAAAATTGACCCTGCTCCCTGCTCTTCCTGACCCAGGCCGGGTAATCAGCACATTCCAACCTCTTGGCCATCAGGGACCTGGGATGGACCCCAGGGCTCTGGCTGGAGCTGCTAGAAAAGTGTCTCCAGCTTCCTACTATTGCTGCTAAGACGGTTCAAAACAGCCAGGAGCAGCAGAGGGTGGGGGAAGCCCAGAAGACAGCCCGCCCACAGCCAGCCTCAGCACCCAGGGCAGCGGGGCCGAGGGCCGAGGAGAGAAGCAGGGTTCAGCCCCACTGTCGAGCCTTCCTGGTACGAGGGACGACCTCGACACCTCGGGTCTGGGACCTCACTAGAGTTTTGTTCTGTTTCTCTTGGTGAAGCTTAGAAAGTATTTGGGCTGCTGTTAAAGCGGTCCTCATTGTCACCACTGCAGCGGCCCATCATTGCCTGTTGGTGGACCTATTGGAGCAGGTAATGCGGGTCCATCTGACCCTGGACCCTGGGCTCCTTCCTCTAGTCCCAGCCTCTCCGAGTCCCCGCCAGAGACAAACCACTCTTGCTTAAGCACAATGCAGTTCAGCCTGCTCCTTTCCCTCCCGCATTTTGAATCCACCAAAGCAAAGGTGTCAAAGGCTGCATGTCTCATGAGTCTGTTCGCTGAGTGAGCATGGGAACATGTGTTGGGCCAGCCTCAGGGTGCGGTGCTGTGTGCACAGTTACAGGGGTGCAAACCTCTGTCTCGGAGCCATGGGTCCCTTTCTGATCTGGGTGGGCAGGCAGGCAGGTAGGACACAGCCGAACTTCAGTGACTTTCGGGCTGGCTCTCTGTCATCTCTGCAGCCCTGGTTCCTGCCAGCATGGCCGCGCGCAGGAGGGGCTCGGCCAGTGGCTTTGAACTGTGCTCCATGGCTGAGCATAAAAGTGACAAAGCAATTTGAAAGCAAGAGCATTCACTTCTCACCAGATGGGGTGATTCACAGAATGCCATTTGAGCCGGCACCTGATGGGGGTTTTGGTGGGGAGAGCTGGGGAAGGTGCATCGGGGAGACCAAAGCAAGCGAGAAAACCCGCAGGGAGAGAAATCTCGGGGCTCATTGTTCCAGAGCTGGAACAAAGGGAAATGACACTGGTTATTGGCTGATGGATCAATCAGCTCATTGCTGTTTTCATTCATTTGTTTTTTTTCACTCATTCAATCATGAAATCCTGAATGCATTGTTTAAGTCAACAAATAACACTCCAGGGCCCTGAGTCATCCCTGGCCCATGGCAGTTGCTCAGGGAATGAATGAGCTTCTGTTTTGTGCCTGCTACAGTGCTGAGCAGGGGCAACGCACTAATGAATAAAGCAGACACGACAATCGTCCTTGTCATCACAGAGCCTACAGCCTCGCAGCTCATTCGCTGATATTTTATTCAGTACCTGTAATGTGTCAGGCACTGTCGTAGGTGCTGGGGACAAGCAGAGAACAAGATGGACAAGCAAGGCCCCCGCCCTTCTGGGGCTGACATTTAAGGGGTGGGAAAGGGCCCTTCTAATGGGTTTGTCCTTTTGTGTCTCCTGCTCTCTGAATGCCAGGGAGAATTGCTACCGGCACTGGGTTCTTTCCAGGTGTGAGAAATCTTACTGCTTGTGCATGATTCTGTTTTCCTGTCCACTTACCTCGCAGCATAAAGAAGGTAAGTGTGCCTTCCTACAAGGAAAGCCCTAAGAAACCGCAGGCCGCAGGCAACACGGGGTCAGCTAACAGGAAGGCGGTATTTGGGGTCTGGCTCAAATAGCAAGATTTACTCGTGCGGATATTTTAGGACCCCCTCATCAGTGTCTCATAAAACACGCGATCAAAATGAAATTTTAGCAAGGTTTACTTTTGTTTAATTTACCTCGAAAGAGTTTTTGTCTCTGAGGGCCATTCCGGGAAGCTGAGTTTTGAGGGAAGAATAGAAATCTACCGGCAGTGAAGCCGACGAGGGGCTGCAGCCCACCTGCCCCCTCTGCCCGCCGAGCTTCTCGTGGCAGCTCTGTGAGGAGCTCGGCATCCTCTGGAGGAAGGGGCACCACACGGGTTCAGAAACGGCGATGCCCTGGCCAGGCTAGCCTGCCCCTTTACCGTGGACAGCGGCGCTCTCTTAGTCCTCTGAACCCGGTGGGACGTCCTGCTGCACATCCGAGACACTCGAGAAGGGGCCAGAACTGTTAGGACCTTATGAGGCAACCCAACCTAGGAAATATTTTAGGTCTCCAGGCCTCCAAATTTGCCTGGGCTGCGGTAACCACAGTGACCATGCTGCCAGCCAACCCCGCCTCTGGTATCTTTCCCTCTGAGACTTATTAAGCTATTAGGTGCTTCGGGCATGAGCTGGGTGCTAAGGAGGCAAGGGTGGTCAAGACAGGATCCCCATCCTGAAGTAGGAGAAAGGAGGAGAAAGTCAACTCCATCCATGCATCCATCCATGCACCCATCCACTCACCCAGCCATCCATTTGTCCACCATCCACCCATCCATTCAACCACCATCCATCCATCAATCCATCCACCATTCGTCCACCTATGCATCCATCCACTCATCCACCCACCATCTGCCACCACCATCCGTGCACCCATCCACTAATCCATCCAGCCACCATCCAAAAATCAAGCATCAATTATAAATGGGCCCTGGACACAATAGGGGCAGATAAGTCGCCAGCCGCAGCATCTTGGAGCAAGTGCTCAGCCAGCGCTTAGGACCTCCGGAGGACCATAAAGTAGGAAACGGGGGCACGATTCTGCCCCAGGTGCTTGGGGGTGTGCACCCCTCAGAGAAGATTTCTCAAACACGCAGAATGATAGCCCACAGAGCTTTCCCTCACTCCCTGCCTATGAACAGAGGGTAGGACCCCGACCCCCAGTTTCCCGACCATGGAGGGAAACTGTAGGTCATTCCCCAGGACGTGACAAAACTGGATGCCCAAGGGCTCGGCTATGCCCAGGGTGAGTAACTGGAACCCCCAGCGTCCCGTAAAGGCAGAACCTCCATTCTCCTGGGGGCCGGCAGGAGGAAGAGCTAAGAGGTTTCCAGGCTGAGGAGGGAGAAACAGAAAGGACGGCAACAAAAGCAGCGCGGGGCCTCGGGTGGGGGTGCGGAGAGCCCCAGCAGGAGGGGCCTGTGGGGCCCGGCCCAGCAATGGGGGCAGGGTTAAAGAAGTGAAATGCCGCGACCAGATTCATTTTTTTTTCTAAGCAAATGGTAGGATGGAATTAGAGCGGGACAGGCTTTAGTTGGCGCTTGCAATAACCCAGAGAAGAGAAGCGAACATCTGCAATTGTGGAGAGAAGATGAGGAGGAGGAGGAACTGGAGGAAGGTTTGGGATGTCAGGGACATGTCAGACTCAGTTCCCTCTCCCCGGCGGTAATCCTCCGTGTGGCAGTTCGGAGGTCCCTGGCCCAGGAGCAGGACCGGTGCACCTGGGGTTGCAGCCCTCCTGCAGAGCACAGCGCCTTTGGTGCTGTTCCCATCACCCCATCGGTTCGTTCCCAGAGAGGCAAGGATTTCTGACGCCGCAGCTCCCTGGTGAGGGACCGGTTTGCCTCCTGGGGGCGTTGGGTGTTTGCCACAGCTCCAGCGCACTCGGTTTGGTTCTGATCAACAAAACCCCAGCTTTGCAGGGCAGACGGGATGTCTCCCGCTCCCTGCAGCCGTTTCTATGTGCCCGATTCCAGAAAAGGCTCATTTCTCTCTCCATCCACATGCGCTGCCATTCGCCCAATGAACCAGCATCTACCTCCCTGGTCCTCAACCAGAGAGGCCCAGCAGCACACCCCCCACAGCAGAATCCCACAGACTCACTCCAAGCCCTGAGGATAAGCCTCCTGTGGGTTTGTAGACACTCCAAAGCAGAGGCAAATCCACCTAAAGCGTGCGCAGGCGTCCGCCCTGGGCTCGGGACACACTTGCCCTGGGGCAGGCGGGTGAACGGGTCAACATCTCCTGAGTCTGAGAGGAAGAGAGGAAACTCCAATTTTTTTTTTCTCTTTTGAATGGCCTATGCTTTTTGTTTGGCCACTTTGCCCCTTAAACCATTTAACCTGTTGATTTGAACTTTGCAGAAAAGAAAAAGAAGGGGGAGTTGGAATGAAGATGCTGGAAGGTCTTGGAAACATCCCAAAGTGAGAAAACCCCATCCCCTACTTCTGAGCCAAGGCCCGCGGCTTACGGAAGAGTTTGGGGCACTCGGGGCCTTTCAAGTGATCGCAGGGACATGAGACTGAGCCTTCCCAGGCCCGAAGACTGCAGGAGCAGGCCCCCCCGCCACCCCGTCCCCCTTCCACTTCTGACGCCAGCACCTAACATGGCCGAGCTACAGGAGTTGTGGACAGACGATGACATCCACTCGGATGTTTCTCGCTTTGCACAATCCTAGACTTAAAATATGGCTCGACGCCGGAATCTCTTTCTCAGAGCTACATTCCTGGCACAGCGGACAGTGAAGAGAACGCGGCTTTTAGAGCTCAGGTGGGCCAAGTTTTGAACCCACATTGATTGACCCTCTCCTTCCCGTGGCTGTTCCCCTCCCTGGGGCTCAGTTTCCCTTCTCTGTAAAATGTGGATCTCATTACCTATCTCAGGAGGATAATTTTATGAATAAAATTCAGCGCGTAAACCTCTTTGAGGGAAGAATGAGGACTCACTTAGGAAGCACACAGCTCCCGAGGCTTCGGGACAAGCTCAGAAAGTCACCGGCCCCAACTGCCTTCTCTGACAAGCCCGTCTGAGGTACGGGGGTCTCGGCTCCATCAGCAACCCGGTCAGAAAGCCAGGCAGAAGTCTCTTTGCCTCTCTGAATGAATGGCTACAGGTTTATGATTTATTTGTTGATTAATTGGACGCTTGGAGACAATTCCATTTCAATTACCTTATTGGCACGGCACAATATACAAGGGCTGCCAATGTCAATACATTAAGACTGAGTGCGCGGGTGCGGCAGCCGGGGTGCTCAGCGGTGCCGTGTCCCCATGCCATGGCCCACGACAGCTTAGGAAGCATTTTATTTTTTATTTTTTTAAAAGCTCTTCTTTATTTTATTTTTTAGACAGCGGGGAAGGGAAGGAGAGAGGGAGGGAGAGAAACATCAGTGTGTGGTTGCCTCTCATGTGCCCCCTACTGGGGACCTGACCCGCAACCCAGGCATGTGCCCTGACTGGGGAATCGAACCAGCGACCCCTTGGCTCGCAGGCCGATGCTCAGTCCACTGAGCCACACCAGCCAGGGCAGGAAGCATTTTAAAAGCGTGATTGCTTCCTCCTCTCTGCTTCCGGGTAGAAAAGGTTCCTGCACGCCATGGCCAAGTGAGGCTGGCAGGGACGTGGTGGCTTTGGGACCCCCATCCCGCCCCAGTCTTGGCCCAAGTTCTCCCTGTTAGAAGCGCTCTGGAGATGGCGCGGGCTCCAGCAGAGTAACCCAGGGTAATCTCCCTGACTCAAGATCCTTAACCACAGCTGCAAAGTCTCTTTTGCCACGTAAGGTGGCATATTCAAGAGGTTCCAGGGATGGGGAGGCGGACATCTTTGGGGGCCATTATTCTGTCTACCATGCCACTGGGCCAAGTGTCCCCCTTTCTTCTATCTTTGCTGTCAGATGGAGCCTTTTATAATTTAATGAAATCCCATCATCCCTCTGCTCAACCCTACCCAGGATTTCTTACCTCCCTCAGAATCTAAGTCCTTCCAATGGCATGTAAACAGGTCAACAGATAATCAATGTTATTGTTCAGACCGGAAACTTTTCAGGGTAAAATGAGGAACCATTAACCATTATGTTGGTGTTGTGAACTAAAGCTGGGACTGTTCTGGACAAACTCGATGTGCCATCGCCCCGCTGGGCACCCCGTTCTCTCTCCGACCACAGGTCCTACCATGCTGCTTCCTCATCATGGCTCTGCCACCTGCCTCCTGGCACGTTCGGGAGCCCTGAGGTCTCTGGGTCTCTGTGCTTCACCCAAGAGACCCACAGAGCGCCACTCAGGTCCTTCAAGGCTCTGCTTCAATGTCATTCTCTGGGAGATCCTCCCTGGCCTCCCAACTCGCTCCTAACTTCCTCCCTGCCGACAGCATTCCCCTCTACAGCACTGATTACCTTCTCCGCTACTCTTATGTGTGCTCGACGCACCCGTGCCCGTGTTCATCATCCATACAGGCTTTCTCTTCCATAAGAAAGTAAGCTCTTTGAAGTCAAGGATTTGGGTCCGTCTGAGCCTCCACGCCCTCAGCAGCTCACACGCAGCCGATGTCCAAGAAACGTCCGTGGAATGAATGAATGAAAGAGATGGCCTGAACCCATGTCTCTCCGAGGCTCGCAGCCCAGACCTATTCTGGAACACACCGCTCCTTGCCTTCGACCATCCTGAACAGCAGCCTCCTCCGCATTTTTATAGAAACAGACACACCGGAGCCCGTGTTTCTCAAAGTGTGGCCAGGGGGCCGCCAGCACCAAAACCATTTGAGGAGCTTGTTAAAAATACACACCCGCGAGTCCCATTCCAGTCCCAATAAGGCAGGGCCCTGGGAAGCTGTATTTTTAATTTTTAGCAAGTACCTCTCCTGCCCCATGTTCGGGTACATGGAAGTTGGAGAAGGCCGACTTACAGGAAACACACACCCTCCGCCCCGTTCCTCCCCTGAGGAGGCTGTGGACAATTTCCCATTATACCCTGACTCGTCCATGGGATGTGACAGAGCCAGCAACACCGGCAACAGCTGGATGGGCGCGTCTCCAGGCTGCACTCCCGCCGGCCGGGTCCTCCACAAGTTTCACCCTTCAGAGGCCGCTCATGTAGCTGCGGTGGCTCCACGTTTCCCACGTGTGATTTCCTCCTCAGGTCACGGGTTGAGATCCCTGCCAACCTCAGGCTCAGGCTCGAGGTTTACGATCTCAGCGAGCCCCTTTTACAACTTATAAAGCCCAGTGCGAGGGAAAGAGCTTGCTCTTAAAATCACTGGTGTTTCTCCTTTCTGGTGCGTGAGTGGCTATTACCCGGGGTGCTGCTTTGGAAATCAGAACAGGTGGTGGGGATAATGGAAAGTGGCTGATAAGTAGCCTGCACGTCTCCCGCTGCCGTCGCCTGCAGCGGCCCTCTGACGCTTGGGTATCCGGATCTCCACCTGGGGACGGCCTTGCGAGAATGCGCCCACAGGTGTGCTCACCTTTGCTGCGTTATCTCAGAGCCCGGCTGCCTAGACAGTTTTCATACCTGGGCCGTGAGGACAGTGGGTGGCCCCGGGGCCCAGCCCAAACACCGAAGGTGGCAAAAATAGGGCGGGGTTGACCGGATGAAGGAAATCCTATTCCTCCCCGTGTCCCCTTCGAAAATGAATGTCTTTCTGAAAACAACCGCATGACCTATCCCCCGTTGTAAAAGCCAAGATGCATGTGTTCACGCAGCACACCCGTTATACCTTTCTGATGTTTCTGGCCTCAGCAACTCTATGACCTATGTGGCGATTGGGGGGCCCAACTGCAGATAGAAGGGTGGGGAGCTGCAGACAGAAAAGAGAGAAGGAGCTGGTGGCATATCTAATCTCAGACCGTGAGATGCTGTGGACACACAGCCAGGACACGTGGCCCGGAAGGAGGGGCTGTGCTCTGGAAGCCTCACATTACATACAAGAGCAGCTACCATTGGCGGGCTCTGGCGCCACAGCATGTCATGCAATGAAAGGCCTTTGGGGTTCAAAGTGTGGCCCTTGGACCAGGCACATCAGCCTCACCTGGGGCCTGTGAGAAATGTAGCATTTCAGGTTTCTCTCTGAACCGGCCGAATCCCAATCTGCAGATTAATAAGATTCCAGTGTCCTTTTGGCGCACCTGATAGTTGGAGGAGCACTGAGTTGTGTCCAATTTTATCCTCAGATTATGGGTGAGGGAGCCGAGGGAGGCCCGAGGGGTTAGTAAGGAGTGAGGTTATGATTTGAACCCAGATACTCTACGATTCTAACGCGCTGCCGCTGGAGGAGGGAATCGTTGAGTTGAGGCTGCAAAGGGCAGGTGTTCAATGAAGGGCTTTCTGGGCAGAGCGGACAGCCTGGGCTGCGGCAGGAGCTGCACACGGCCCTGCACTGCAGGGAGCAGAGAGCCGCCTGGATGTGCCAGGGCCTGGGGTGCAAAGTGGGCAAGAGGAAGGTTCCATCCGGAGAGGCTAGCATGGGCCAGACCCCGAGAGAAGCGACTCAACAGAGCTCCGATGGCCCAGGCTCTGTTTTCCCCCGAGGCCCCACCCTGAACATCAAATGGGTCCTGGGAGAATAATGAGGCCACGGACCCTCGGAGAAGAGCTCCTTGTGCTGAACTTCCCAGAACTCCTGAGCACTCCTGCAAGAAGGGCCACTTGGACATCGCACCAGGAGCATCTCCCTGACCCCCAGGGCTCCTCGGTGCTGCCTGATGACACATGGCCGATGACACATGGCCTTCCTGCAGCTGTGGACGGGGTCCTGCTGTGAGAGCTGAACACCCGCACAGCACGAGCAGGGGGTGGGAGCAGAACTACCCCCATTTCAACAACTTCGAACTCAGGGCCGTGTATCTGAAACAAATACCATGTTCTCTTCATTGGCTAAGTGTCTCTGGGACACATCTCACACTGCTTCCACCTCAACGCCAAGCGCAGGCTGCCGGGAACGCACACGAGCCATCCCGCAGTCACTCCAACTGCTCGATTACTCACATCTAGGGTGGCGGGGTGGAAAGTCCCTTTGTCAGAAAGTCTGGGAGCGGAAGTTGGCACTGACAGCTGTGCAAGGACAGATCCTGAGACACGCTCCAAGGGCAGGAGTTAAACTCTCAGCCCTCGGCCTCGCAGAAAGTGGTTTCTCAAGGCTGAACCGCCTGCAGGGCTGCTGTGAGCTCCGTTTTTGAAGAGAGGGCTCCATCCACGTCTCCCAAATGCCATGCAGTGACCCTTGGGCTCGCTCGGTGAACAGGGAAAGGAAAACAGGTCTGCTCCCATTTCTCTGCTCATTCGGGCGCTATTTACAGGGAAAAGCAGTTTGCAAAGGACACTAGGAAGCCACCGGGTGTGCCTCGGGGCGAAGGTTGCCACATTTTCTCAGTTCACGGCACTCCCCAGGGCTCAGTGATTTTTCTCATGGCACCTACATGCCAAAAGAAATCCCTAAATGTTTTGTTTATTAAGCAGTTAGGGCCAAAGACTTAATAAGTATTTATGCTCTAACAACTTAATAGCCAGTTGAAAGAAACTACTACTCATACATTGAAAAAAAAAAAAAGCAATAGTTTTATCTTGTCCTTAAATAATCACAAGTATATACACGGGGGCTGTGTGGGCTTTTGTTGGGCACCCCTCCGACCTTGAACTCAGACTGGACTCCTCCAGCCCGATTTCCTGTTCCACTCTGATTCCGTTGGTATTTGTTTTTGATCAAAGGAACTGCCCAAACCCCAGCTTCATAAAGAAATGAGGTCATTAAAAGGAAAGTAGCAGAATCTAATGTGGAAATGGCGAATGACCTTGACTGAGTAAGTAGTTCCCTCAGTGACTTGACAGGTGTTACGTTTTCTATGAAAATTAAAAACAGCTCACAGCACCCCGGTGGCTTCCCTGCGGCACCCGGGGTGCCTTGGTGACAGTTTGAATACCACGGCCATGGGGCACTTAAAGAGCACCTGCCACCTCACGAGGTAAGTACCACTATTCCCAATTCCCCTTGTACAGATGAAGAAACTGATACTTACCAAGGTGAAGGCACGTGCCTACGGCCACCAGGCAGAGCTGGGACTCACACTCAGGTCAAGCGCAGGCAGAGCCCGTGCCCTTCGCCTGCCTACCCCCAGCACAGTCCAAGGACCCGGGTTCAAGTCCAGCCTCTGCTCCTCACTAGCTGTGTGTCTTTGCTAGTTTTTTGACCTCTCTGATCCTGAAGTCCATACCTGCTGTTTGTGGACCTCAGGCAGCTCTTTTGCAAACGGATGGTCTTTATGACAACGAATCAAAGATATGTGGGGGAGACACAGAACTGACCCACGGGCAAAACCTTCTAGGGTAGGGGAGAGGGAGTGGGGGCAGACTAGGAAGGAGGGGGGAGAAAGAAGAGTCCAGGGCAGGCCCTGGAGCGACACTTTCAGGACTGGCACCTCCTGCTCAGCCGCGCTGGCTTGGGCACCGTGACCATCGGCCTGCAGCCGACGATGGTTTTTAAACAACGGAGTTCAAAATGGATGGAAAACTGAGTGCTGCTTGATTAGGGCTTTTAGTCATAATTGCACAAAAATACTAATAACACCCCCCCACCCCCAGCCTCTTTAATTACTCGCAGGGCTCCTTGTCTTTTCATTAGGCATTTCCATTTGCTCATGATGGTTCTGTAAAGTGTTTATCGGTGCCAATTGTGCCGTTCTCCAGAGCCTCATTTCGTAAGAAGGGCTGCAAGGGAAATTGTTAAGACATAAACTTCCAATGCAACAATATATCACCAAGGAAAGGGAACAGTACAATAGGCAGGGCCTCCTCCCCGGCTAACGGGGCTGTCACTTTGGGGAGTGACACCTGGGAGTTCCCCATTGTGCCCAAGCTAGCGACAGAGAGTCTGCACGCATGTGGAAGGGACCACCACCTAGGAGTGGAACAAAGATGAGGTTACAGACCCCTGGGTCGCTTCTTTACAGATCAGGAGGGGCCGTTCTTCCCAGGGTCTGAGAAAGCATCAGCCCCTCTGGGTCCTAGTTCTCAGGAAGAGGTTTGGACGTTTGCATGGGTGCTTCTACAAGGATCCAGCTTCGCGGAATCTGGTTGCGAGAGGTAGCGTGTTATCAAGAGCGTGTGCCTCGTCTTCAGTCCTCTGCCTGGGTTTGAGTCCTCGTTCTGCCCTTTTCTAGCTACGTGATCTAGGGGAGATCCCAGGAGCCATTTTCTGCCTCTGTTTCCCCAATGGTAAAGTGGAAATTATAAGAGTATACGTCTCAGGGTGGTTGCAAGGATTAAATGAGTTGAAAGATAGGAAAGATATATAGTTAGGACTCAATACATCAATGAATAAATAAATGCCAGCTGTCATGATAAAGCGATGACCCTTACGAGAAGGGTCAGCAAAGTTTTTCTATCAAGGGCCAGAAGAGAGAGCCACAAAGTCTCTTTGGGTCACCGTGGGGATGAAGAAAGCCCGGTCTCTTCTCCATCGCTTTGCTGCCCCCTGTGGCCTGTAAAGGCCCTAGATATGTCCGGCGGCTTGAAGAGCCCGCACTGACCGTGCCCCTTCCCCACCACGACCCTGTGCCTCAGAGCGTACTGGCAGAAAATGGGCAGGAAGGCTGGTGGGCAGTGTCAGGGCTCCTGGTGGGGTGACTCCCACTCTGACACTTGGAAGGTACCTAAGAAAGGGACTCCCCAGTCTTAATCTACAGCCACCTGAACAAACGCGTGACCTCTGGAAGATACTAAAACTGCCTGTTGTGAATCTAAAAGAAGACTTTGTTGGGTGCTGACGCGCAGGCCAAACATGCAGGTTTATCCAAGGAAACCTCATCACGGGTCCCCCGACACCCACTTGCCAGACGAGGATTTGTTTGGGGTCATAAAGTTTGTGAGGTCAGAGGCAGGAATCCAGCCCGTGACTTAGAACCTCTGCGTCCTGCGCGTCAGGCTGGGCTGTCAGGTTTGGGCGCAGGTACAAGAGCTCTGCACGGGCAATGTCACTACACAGGAAGGGGCTTCGACAGGAAGTTGCGTCCAGGCATTTCAAGGTTACGGGAACTGGCTGCGTTAAGATAATCTGGGGGCAGTTTATGAAAATGCAGGTTCCCAGGCCCCTCGTGGGTGCCCTCAGCCCGCATCTCCGGGAGTGGATCCCAGGAATCTGCATTTTAGCACACACCCAGGGGATCCTGAGAATCGCTGAGCTAAGCCTGTCAGCTTTTCCCAACTTAGTGCAGAATTAATTCATCCAAATAATTCTGCAGGAGGGGCCTGGAGCCCTGGGAAACGCGCTGACTCAGGAAGCCCTGGGTTCAAGTCCAAAGCCCCTCTGTTTTGTTCCCCTCTGCCCAGACGGGCTGAGCATGAAAGAAAGAATAAAACATTTGGGGGAAAATCCAATGTCTTATATATTTCATAAAAACATCAAACAAGACACACAGGAAAGAAACGCCATGTCATTTTGTTCGATGTCCTCATCTGTGGTTGATGGTTTACACGGGGTTTGTAGGAAAACACTTGTCACTGTGCCGACAGTGGCTCAGAGCACAGCCTCTGGGGCCAGGGGCCCCGGTCTGAATTCTGCTGCCACCACAAACCTGCTGAGTGACTGTGGGCTGGTAACTTCAGCAATTTGTACCCAGCAGAGTTGCTTTCGGATTCAATACGTTCCCCTGGCTCTGAGGTTCTCAAACCTGAATGCGACCAAGGTGACCTGGGGGCAGGTTCCAAGGCCGATTGCAGGCCCACCCCCAGAGTTTCTGATTCTCTAGGTCTGGGCGGGGCCTGAGAACCTGCATTTCCACACGTTCCCAGGGGCTGCTTTTGCTGCTGGCCTAGGGATCTCACTTGGTGAGCTGCAAAAACCGTTAAAGCAGTGTCTGATCTATAAGCATTGCAATGATTGCTACGTAAGTGTTTACTGCTTCTACTGTTGTTCTATGTAGGGGGCACCATAATCCTTGCAGGGTCACAGCTGCTTTATTTTTTCCCACACTTTTCCAATGTCTATCTATTAAGTCATGATTCGGAATTCCAGGTTGTGGATCACGATGTACCCGGGTCCCCTTTCGGCACCCTGAGAGGAGAACGAAGGACAGGAGAGGTGGGTGGAGCCAGTTGAGATGGTTTAGGGGTGTCCATCCTGCGGCCCACGGGCCACAGTCAGCCTAGGACGGCTGTGAATGCAGCCCGACCCAAAACCGTAAATTCACTTGAAACATTATGAGATTGTGTTTTGAGATTGCATGTCATAATGTATTTAATGTGTGGCCCAAGGCAACTCTTCTTCTTCCAGTGTGGTGCAGGGATACCTAAAGCTTGGACGCTCCTGCTTTAGATCTTCCCAGGAGTGTGTCTTCTGCTCAGCAGTCACCCAGGCATTTCTGATAGCACTTCCTGGTCTGGTCCTAGCAGCTGTGAAAGGGGGCGGTCTGGTAGTTTTTGATGGGGGTCACCCCTGACGCAGCTCGAAGCTTGGCGTGGCAGGACCCAGCTGAGGCTGCATGCATAGGACGGTCGCTTGGGGAAAGGCCTCTATGACAGAGCCCTCAGCTGATGGCTCAGGGGGGGCGGTGCTGGGGGATCCCGGGGCGGGGCATGTTGAGGACGCTGAGATGCTGGGAACACATCTGCCAGGGGACACTCCCTCCCGGCAGGAAGCAGGGACTCCCTGGTGACAAGAGCCTCTGCAGCCCGCATGGACCCCACATGTACTCCACTTCTCCGGGTTGTTCCCGGGGTGTGAGCTGCCTCTCCCCAGCACCAGCTGCCCAGCTGAGAGCTGCTGCCTTGGGAAGGCCTGGCTACGTCCACGAGGGCTGGTCCCAGAGCCCCGTGCGTGGCTTCCTCCAGGGAACCACTCCGTCGCAGGCCTCATTCACAAAGCTTGTGGCAGGTGTGGTGACACTGGCATTCAGAACACCCCCCGTCCCTGCCCTGCCTGTTTGAATGTTTAGGCTGTCACCACAGGCACAGACACTCGGGTTGCTGGAGTGGGACTGAAGCCAAAAGGGGACAGCGCTTAGAGCCACCTACACGTTCCAGGAGAATCTGTTCATTGGCTTTGAACCTGCCCCGTCCCCTCCCTCAGCGAGCGGATGATACCCAGGGCCTCGCCGCTCAGAGTGGTCCAGGACCAGCAAGAGTGGCATCAAGAGACTGTTAGAAATGCAGCTTCCCGGCCACCCTGCACCTGCTGAGTCAGGGTCTGCACTTTACCCAGATCCCCAGGGGGCCTGTGTGCCCAGTATAGCTTGATAGTGCGGAGCCCAGGGACACACTGGGGAAGGGGACCAGTGGGACGTGACTCTTGGCTCCTCAAACTGGTAATGAGTGTGAGTAACCCCCCGATGCTCTCTGAGCCTCAGTCTCCTCGTTTGTAAAGGGGGGCAACATAACACCGCTGTTACGAGGCTTCCTTCATTCCTGGGCCAAATATGTGAGTGCCTGCTACATGCCGGGAACTGGGAGGAACTGGAGGTGTGATAGGAAAAGGAAAAAAGACAGCCCTGCCTGCAAGCAACTTACGGGGAAATACTGAAGAATTACACAAGCAAGTGACAACTTACACTGGAGGTAAATGCCACGCAGGAAAAATACAGAGTGCCATCAAGAGCCTGGCGGAGGGGCTCCTGATGAAATGATGCCAACACTGACACATAATGAAGAGTAGGTGATGGTAGGGAGGCAGAAGAACGCTCCGTGCCCAGCAAGGAAGGGAGAGACTGTGTATTAGTTATCTATAGCTGTGTAACATGTGGTCTCCAAATTGCTCTGCATTTAGAGTTATGACTTTTTTTTTTTTTTTTTTTTTTACCATCTCCTATGTGCCTGGTACTAACAGAGACTCAGTAAATACTTTCAAATTCGTTTTTCCATGTCCCCAGGCTTTGCGGTCCTTTCCTGACTCCCAGCTAACACTTGGGGTGCCGGGGGGCTGGAGCAACCGCCCTGAGTTCTCCCAAACTTGACAGGGGAAGTGGAAATTGATGAAACGAAGGGAAGAAGGACAGAAGGCGGTCAGCGGAGTAATTGAAAAGCGAGACAGACCATGGAAGAATTATGAACAGAGCGCCGGGTTCTACTGCGGCCTGTTGCAGCCGAGGGGACAGGGGAGGGAAGGGGCTAGGAGAAGAGTTTGGATGACCCGGCTGGGAAGCAGGTTTATTTTAATGGAATGTTTCTGTGCTGGAGACAAATGGGAACAGCAAGTAGAAATAACGGTTCAAGCAATAAATTAGTGCAAGTGTCATCCAGGCACAAAACAGGGAAGAAGGAACCAGAAAGGCAATTGGTTTAATTTTTTAGATTAATTGCGAGCAGTCAATAATATGACTCATTCGGGGACCCAGAGGCGTCTAAGCAATTCCGAGTAATCTACTTAGGCTGGTAATTATTGTTTGCATCCATGGAATTAAGGCCACAAAAAGGTGGTTTAGAGAAAGCCCCACTGAGCCGGCGGGGACCATAATCTCAGCTTTCCCACAGCACATCTGCGTCCCGGGGTGAGCCAGCAATATTGCAGAGAGGAAAAAAGAAATCTTTTTCATCCCTCGCTTTGTGGTCGATTCATTGCCAATTCCAAAAAATTCACTTTTTTCCCGTTTTTTTTTTTTTTAAATTCAAAAGTTAGGGGGTTTAAAAAGTACATAAAAAACAAATAAGGAAATAATCATGCCTATTCTCACCACCCGGAATTAATCACTGTTAACTTCTTGCTCTGTGTGCTTTCTTTGTTTGTAGTTTTTGTTTTAAGTCTTTTTTTTTTTTTGTAAAGATGAATCGGGTTTAAAAAAAAAATACTCCCTGTAAAGGCCGACAAATGCAGAACATCGCAAAGGCACATGGGCAGAGACTACCATGGTATGCAGTGGATGTCGCTGCCAACATCTTTCTAGGCTCACAGGTGTGTAGAAACCTCTCAAGGGCAGGAGTTGCGTCCGTTCCCATTACGTCTGGGTTTCCCGGGCCTCGAACAGTGTCTGGCAAACAGGACGTGCCCAGTAAAATATCTGTGCAAAGACTGGCTGAACGAATAGGCCGGCTCAGTCCCAGCAACATTACAGGGCAACCACCGTTCAGAAACATGTGCCACATTCGGTCCCCACTTCCTCACACCCACCCTGTGATGTTCACCCCGGGGCCACACGAGCCTCAGTGGGAAGAGCAGAGATGGGTGCAGCGGAGTGAGGGTGAGGGGCGGAGACAGACAGACAGACTGAGGGCGGCCTGTGCCGAGCTTTCGTACCAAGCAGGAGAGTCTGAATGTTTCAGTACTTCTGACGCTTCCCCCGACATGACACACAGACATAGGATGACAGCTGTACACCTCACTGGCCTCGAACCGCTGAGGCTCTCTGGGCCACTCTGCCTGCTGCAGTGAGGATACTGGTATCTTGCTGCACTTGAAACCTGTCCGTGACCCTCTGCCACCGCTGGAAGGCTCTGATGGATGCATTTTAAGGCAAGGCTCAGATGAGGGTGTAACAAGGTCACTCAGGGGATGGTGTGGGTACAAACAGCAGGCGGGGGTTGTGGGGGGACCCTGAGGTCAGGATTAGGACCTTGTTGTAACAGCTTAGCCTCAGAGGATGCGACCTGCAGTAATGGCAGGTTAGTGGGGTCAGGAGGAGGGGGCGGAGATATTTAAATGATGTCTGGGGTTTGCGTCCACCTCACAGAGGAGCAGGGGCTGGCGTTGAGGATCTGGATTTGGATGGGGCAGGGCTGGCCGAGGGGTGATGGGTTTTGGGGCTGGGTAACGGGTACACGGGCGTTCACTCTACTGGGCTGTGTTCTCTGCATGTTCTCCTCCATTAACAGTTAAAGAGACAGAGACGTACAGAGTCGAAGACAAAGTAACATCAATTATCCTTTTTTTTTCTTCTTTTTTTTTTAGCATAAAAAGCCGAGCTCTTGGGAAAGAATTTCAGCAATCCAGAAGTGTAGGTTGTGGAAAGCGTCCGTCGCCGCCTCCCCCTGCTCACATGACCTCCCACCCTAGCGCAGCCAGCCTTCAGAGGCGGCCAGGCCACATCTTTCCGGCCATTTTTCTATCCAGGTGCCAATATCTATCTGCATGTACAGTTTTTGGAAGGGAACATTTTTTTCATGTTTATTTAAAACAAAACAAAATCCCAACCAAATGAAAGTGGACCATGAATGATGTTCTTCTCCAGGGTTTTCATTTATTTGTGTTAATTAGCTGGACTGGCATAACCTCTTAACGACCCGAGAATGCCGCAATGGTTAGGATCGGTGAAACACCTGCCGTATTTTGCCATGTGTAACGCACATCCGTGTCTTTGTGCGTGTTACGCCCAGGATTATTCTACACGCTATCATACCCGTGGTAAGTAATCATTATACCGATGTGCAATGCACATCCTCATTTTCCCCTCAAAAATGCGGGCAAAAAGGTGCGTATTATACACGACAAAACACAGCAATTTCTTTTACTAACAACACCATGCTTGCCCTATAGCGAATGTACAATTTTATTTTACACAAATGAATCATCCCCTAGACAAGGGCATAGATAGCCACTTGGCTTATTTCAAACTTCACTCTGTTTCCTGGTCACCTCTCTGTGCCCATATAAATCAATCCTTACTGCTTTTCACAACCTCACACTATTCCAGTGTTTATGTACTACTATTTATTTACCCAGGGCAACCTGCTGATGGATTGATAGACAATTAGGATTTCGATTCAGTCTTACAATCACCCATGCTACAGCCGGAAGTCTCTTACACACATCTCTGCAAAACCTGCTTAGGAGTTCTCAAATCCTGAGAATGTGTTGAAAATCTAAGCCAAGGTGTCTTTTGGAAAGGCTGTACTGATCTGTGCTCTCGCTGTCAGAACCGAAATGTCATCTTCGGGGTAGATTCCCGACCACCGCCCGACCTTGGTGACAGCCAAGGCTGTGTTCCGGGTTCTTCGGCCAATTCGCAGCTGTGTAGAGCTCGGTGCCTCCCCAACCCAGCCACCGTCCAAACTGCGGCCCAGTCCTGGCTTCCTCGGGAAACTAAATGGAGTTGCGTGCGGTACGAAGCACCTGCCTCTGGGTAGGTGACGCGAATGAAGGCGGGGGCCCGCCGAGAAGACGGAAGGTCGCCCGATGGTCAGTGGGTCAGAGGGTCTCCGAAGTCAGTCACCAAAAGAGAAAAACATCTTCAAAAGTGAAGACGAGGCAGCAAGAGAAAAACAGGAAAGGTCCCTGAGGCCAGTGCAGGGGCAGTCTGTACAAATGATAAGAAAAGCAAAGGGGAAAATGGAAGGGGGATCGCATGGAAAGTTAAGCAAAGAAAAACGTTGCAAGAATGTGAGGCAGCAAAGGTCAGCCAAGGAAGATGGTTTTGTCAGAGCGAATGAGCAAAAGCAATTTACTGCCTGCGCAGGTAGAAGCCCTAAATTAAATTTATTCCTGGCCTCGATGATGAGGCTGGTTTCGGAGAGAGACTAGAATCTTTCGGAGCAAGAGAGGAAAACGTGGAGAGGGATCAGAATCACTGTGACATTGGACAATCAAGAAAGGCAATTGGGGACTTCAGAGGCATTTCGGAGGTAGCTGGGAAGTCTGAGGATGGCTCAGACTGAAACTATAAGGTACCAAGGCTTGTCCTGTGACCGAAGGGGCCCACAGGGGCAAGAAAGGGAAACGTAATCTTTCTTCTCTCCAAGTTACAGCTGCACTGGGCAGGCACTGAGGGTGTCGTATCACGAAAGTGCCGTCATCCAGTAGACCCTTTTGTCTTGCTGAGGGTTGGCACAACAGCTGGAGTCCAAACCCTGGGTTCTACCCCGTCACTTACTAGCTGGGTGGCTCAGACTCCCTGAGCTTCAGCCGCCTCATCTACCCGTGGAGGGGAGGGCGCCCTGTCGACTCTGACCCCCCTGCTCTTCCTCTTGTCCGCCCCGGTCCCTCTGACCTCCTTGTTGCTTCTTAAACATGCCGCAGGGCCTTTGCACTGGCCGCTTCCCCTGCCTGCAATGCCTTTCCCTGCACCTGCGTGGCTCTCTCTCCTCTTTCTCATCTTCGCTCATCTGTCCCCTTCTCAAAGAGGCCCACCCTGATCACTCTGTATAAAGCCACACCCCCACCCCATCTTCCTTCCATGTTTTTTTCTCCCTAGTGCTCATCACCTCCTGGCAGACCACCGACTAAAATCTACTCATTTATCTTATTGCCTAAACTCTCCCTCTAGAATCTAAGCCCCACGAGGGCAAGGGCTTCTGCTTGGTATATTCTCTGCCTTAACCCCAGAGTCTAGCATGGTCACCTGCCACAGAGTATGCATTCAACATATTGTTTAGTGACTAAGGTAATGGGTCTTTAAATTAATAATAAAAAAATAATAATAACAATGAGAGTTATTTCATGAGTTCAATAAAGCTTCAGTCATCGCTTCCTGGGTTGTGTACGCGGGACATAACCCCTGAGGCCAGCAAGCAGACGGCCATGCAAAGGTACACGTGCCGAGTCCAGCGTGGGCTACTCGCGCGGCGACGGGGAGTAGGTGGTGGCTGAGGTCCCAGCCTCCCACCCCTTCCGGAAACCAACGCTGCCCTCTTAAAGACGCAGGCCATCCAAGGTCCTGATTCCACACCTGTCTTTCTGAGCCTTGTTGACCACGCCCTCCTCACAGGCACACCTGGGAACCCCTCTGTCTCCACCAGGGCTTCTCTAAGATAAAGGTGGGAAGGAAAATGGGGGAGGTCTGGCAATCCGGGAGTTAAATTAACGCCTGGGAAGGCCTTCCTGCACTTCCGGTTTGTGCTGGACTCCCACAGCTTGGGAACCAAGTGGCAGGAGAGCCCAAGCATTTAAGAGTCAGTTGAGCACCACACTGCATGCGGACGACGCTGGGGACCCATGGAAAGGGAGAATCATGTAGAATTCAGAGAAAATGATTCTTGCAAGAGCCCCCGTTGGTGAAAATTGTCAGCAATTCTCCTCTTCTTATTACAAAAAGGATATTGTGAACTGCTGAACCCCCCCCCCCAAAAAAAAAAAAGTCCTCCCAGGATACTGGTGTGCGGGGATGGGGGGAATCCGGGTTTATGTCATTTGAGAAACAGATGACTGAGGGGCAATACAGATTGCTAAGGGGAGTCCAGAGAGCCCACCGAGGTTTCAATGCAAATCTGGCGACAGTACGCACCGGCGGAGGTGGCACGTAAGGGGAATGTGCAACGTCTTCTCTACAAAGAAACAGTCAACCGTGAGGAGGGGTGATGTGAGCAGCTGGGAGATAAGAACATAAAACACATCGAAAATGAGACTGGACATGCACCTGACTCCCTGGAGTCTTTACCTCTTTGTGCTCGGCTTGAGAGCGGTGGCCGGCGGCTAATGCCATCGGCCTTTGGCACTGTTCCCAGAGTTGCGGCAGGTGGTGGGGCCCAGGCTCTGTGAGGGACACCCGATCTCAGTGGCTATAGTGCAGGCCTCTGATGTGACGGGCCAGGAAGCCAAGCTTGTTCTCACGCTCTGAACCAAGGAGCAGGCTGCAAACAGTGGGCAGGGCGACAGTGGCCAGACACGTTGTCGAGAGGACGGGGAATGTGTGCCGTGGAAGGGCATCCGCTCTGGAGTCAAAGGCTAGGTGGAAGCCCTCATTGGGCCGAGTCTATCTGTGAGGCCCGGGACAAAGCTCCCCTCTGGGCCTGAGCTTCTACCTCCACGGCAATCTCACAGCGACACTGCGAGGGCCACTGCAGTGGGTTAAACAGTGGACCCTCCACCCCTGCCCCCAAATTCATGTCCAACCAGAACCTTAGAACCTTATTTCAAATAAGGATCTTTGCAGATATAATTAAAGTAAGGAGAGGGGTAAGATCATATGCTGGATTAGGATGGCTCCTAATTCAACGAGAGTGTCCTGATAAGAAACAGAAGACAGAGAGACGCAGGGAGGGAGGTTGGGGGATATTGGAGTGATGCTGCCACAAGCCAAGGAATACCAGGAGCCACCAGGAGCCACCAGGAGCCAGGAGAGGGGAGAAGGATCCTCTCCCAGAACTCCTGGAAGGAGAGCACAGCCCTGCCGACACCCTGATTTTGGATTTCTGGCCTCCGTAACTGGGAGAGAATAAATTTGTCGTTTTGGGCCACCTAGTTTATGATAGTTGATTAAGACAGCCCTAGGAGACGAATACAGCCACTTAATAAAAGCCTGTGACCTTGGGCAGCATGGGGCCTAAAGTACAGTAGTTGCTGTTATTACTTCTCCCATTTAAATTTTCACCTGCAAACAGCACTTCCCCTTGCACGAGACTCGTGCCCAAACTCTCCCACTGCTAACTCAGAGGAGTCACCCGCCAAGGCTCCGAGAGTCTGCCACAGCTCTCCAACACCCAGCGCGGTTACAAACAGCCACTGCGCACCAGCCCTAGAGCTTCCTGTTGCCATGGGATGAGCCCCCAGGCCCCGCCTCACCCCGCACTGCCAGCCTCTCCTGCTTCACCTTCCCCCGCCCACTGGTGGCTGTCACACTGGCCTTACAGGTGGATGTGGCTCCAGAGGGCGTCTCACTCAAGGTCTTGTGCATGCTCATCTGGGGGACAGGCATGCTCTTCTTGTGACCCCTCACCCCGACTCCTGCCCTAGCTCATTCCCACACATCTTTGTTTTAGCTGACATTTTCTCCCAGGCTCCACGGCCCCTGACTGGTACCTCCTGCTTTGTACAAAGGATGCTCCTTTGTGGCTCTCCTCCCAGTTTGCACAAAGTTGTTATCTCTGTATTTGTTTTAAAACTCTCTCTGGCTAGAATGCATGGTCCATGAGAAGAGAGACGTGTCTGTCCTACTCATTGCCAGGTCCCTGGCATCGCCTACTGGAAAGTGTTCGTGCTTGGCGTAAATGTTTGTTGAATGACTGAATGAGTAGGTGAATGAATGAATGAATGAATGAATGAATGATTAAAGATATGGATAAAATCATCTTGGGCCAAGGATTCTATCTCCAGTGAGTGGAGGAGGAATGGCATCTATGAGACGACTTGTAAGTGATGTTCCAAGTCTGCATGACCAAGGATACCGGTTATATCACAGATGCTCGGGAGAGAGATCAAGGAAGCTGCCTCTCGCTCAGTGGTGCAGGGCATCCCAGCTGGGTCTGGAAGGAAAGGCATTCCAGAGGGGGGGAGTGGCAGAAATAAAGGCACAGAGAACAGAAAGTGCAAAATGCCTGGAGGGAAGTGCAGCGAGAACATTTCTTCCCCCTGGGCGGGCAGAGTCTCTCCTTTGGGGGAAGTTGGAAGGAAGCTGTGACTTGTGCAAGGACTTCAACAAAACCGAGTGAGACGGGTCTGCGGCAGATGCGGCTGTGCTCTGGGCCTCAGTGGGCTCTCCGTTCAGTCCCTCGCCCTCCCCCAGGTACAGTTTGAAGACCAGCAGCCGAGGGGAGGGTTTGGGTGAGCTGGGGGTAGCAGAGAGGTGGCAAGGGAAGGCTGCAGGTCTACACTAAACGCCAGCCTACAGGGGGCTCTGACTACGGCTAGAGTGGCGGGCTTGGATGCCGGGCATGGCCCGCTCAGAGATGTGCTACCGGCCGAATCCAGGATGGATTAGAGGAGGCGGCTGCAGACAGGGAGGCGATGGCAAAGGTCCAAGGCGAGGATTATCGGGAACTGATTGCTGGGTGGCAGTGGGAATAGGGAAGGAGTGGAGAGATGTGAGAGGAGATTGGAAAGGAAAAAAAACCTGCTCGACTGACTGCGTGTCCTCGAGTGAGAACGGAGATGAAGATGACTTGAAAGGATTTGCGCTTAGGCGACAGGGACTCCGGGAGAATGCCGCGCTGCCTGAACGAGAAACGGCTGGAGAAACCTGCTCTCGTGACTTTACCCTGGTCACTGCCACGACCTCCACAGTTGCTTCGGGAACGGAGAATGCTGGGTGGGAAGTTAAAAGCCCGGGTCAGTGCACACAGGCACACACACATGATGCTGGCACACAGGGGCATGAATGCACATGCAATGTGCACGCATACGCACAAGCATGCACACATTTGTGGACATGTGCACACATAATATTTGCACACACACATTCGCTCTGGGGTCCAGGAAAAGGAGTGGATATTGGCACATGGAAGCTACTGTCCTACTTCAATAAACCCCCGGGTCTGCTCTGGAAACGCGCCTGATGAAGAAATACAAGCCTTTCAGTGACTCAGGGAAAACGGCGCTTCCTTTTGTTTGCTGACCACAGCCTGATTAAAGACACTCCGCGGAGCCGCCTTCCCCCCAGTCTCGGAACCCACTCTGCGCCCTGCTAAAGGGGACAGGCAGCTTCTATGCACAGCGACCGGGACCCAGGACCTTGTCCCCCACCGCGGCCTGGGTCTCTGTGATGGAGCTTTTAAAATGAGATGAAGCCTCCTTCTTCAGAGAGGTCTGTGAAATATTGACTTAACCCAAAGAGAAAAGAAAATGAAGCCGTGATACTTTTAGCTCAATCAGAAGAATGGTTCCGACTGCACATTTGCTGCCGAGCCTTTCAGAGTAAAGCAAAAATATCAACCCGAATTAGGCCCTGCGCAGTGAGAGGGTCCTTGGAGGAAAATGAGCTCTCGAGATGGGAAATACCCATTACTGGTTTGCCTGCCGGCCCCGCACACCAAGCCACATGCGCAGCCTCGGTTTTCCTGACGCCGGGCCTCGGACAAGCCTTGCTTCCAACAGCCGTGCCCTGAATGGCGGCAACAGCGTCATTTTCGGACTGTGTCATTCCTTGACGCCCAGTGTGGCCTCCTCTTGTGAAGTTGGCTGGCCTCCCTTTGGACGGAGAAGTGCAGAGGCAAAGAGCAGGTCTTTCCCGTCAGACTGGGAGCTCCCAAAAGGCTGCGAGAGGGTCCCCTGACACCGAGCCTGCGCCCATCCAAGGCAGCCCTCCTACATCTTTGGCCTTCTCTGTTGCTGCACAGCTAGACCCTGGCAAGGTGGCAGAACTCAACACCAGCCAGGGCACGGCTGAAAGGTAAGAGGGTCAAAGACTTGCCGGGACCGTGGACAAGGGAGCCTGCCCTGTGCACAGGCCAGAATCCTCACCAGAGAGGAGACAAAAACCAGGCGAGTGATGCCAGGGTTGCCCTGCCTGCTGGGATGGTGAAAACCCAGGGCGGAAACTTTCCAGATATGATATCTGATACTCAAGCTCTTTGGGCCTCAGTTTCCTCATCTGTAAAATGGTGGGAAATAGTGCTTCTGCAGAGAGGAAACTGTGAGGCTTAAACGAGACAGTGCAATGACACGTCAGCCACAGTGCTCGGCACGTTATAGGCACTTGATTATTGTCGCTATCGTGGCGCAGCTGAAAGAAAAGAATTGATGCAGTGATTCATGCATTTAAACTAAGAGGTGGCTGGGAAGACGATAATCATTTCCTCGGGTTTACATCCCAAAGCCCCTCTCCGGTTTTCAGCGCCTCCCGCCTGGGCAGCGTGGTCACTGTCAGCTAACCTGCTGGCGCGGGGATTGAAATCTGTCTTTAAAGCCAAAGCACGCGTGCCTTGCTTCCAGGAAGCACACAAAGCACTAATTTAGTAAATGCACCGGGTACAAATGCTCTTCAAACTGTATTCTGTGACAAAGCATCACAAACAGAACTTACTAAAGAAGGAAAGAACAGTCATTTCTTGGGCAAATGTCACGTTGTCACGTGCATCGCCGTGCAGGTGTGACCAGTGTCATGCCAGCCACATGTAGAAACAAAGCCCACAGCTCCAAGAGGTTCCCAGTTCTGTGTTTAATTAAGGGTGGGTGTGGGTGACGTGCGGGGTTTCCGGTGGCGTGGGGCGAGTTTCTGGGTTCGTTCAAGTTCTGGTTCTGACTCTGACAGGCTGAGTGACGGTGGCCATTCGCTCGAACTCCCTGAGCCTCAGTTTTCACACCTGCACGATGGGGATTCCCGCACCTGACAAGGTTTGGGCTCCCGCTTAAGCTCTGCCCTCTGCTGCCCTCCTACCTCCAGTCCTCCCCTCGCCGCGGCTGTGACTGTTTCCAATCTCAGCGCTGCGCTACGCTGTATATGCTGTTTCACCTGGGGGCCCCCTCCCACCGCGGCGTCTCAGCAACTTCTGTTTCGCCTCCTCTGAGCAGCCTTCCCTCACCACCCTCAGGCTGGGTGGGGCCCTTGTTCTGCTCCCCCACACCTGCTCTCTGCCTCTCCTGCTACAGTGGCTCACAAGCTTCCAGCCCCTGGTGTGCACAATCGTATCATCCATCCCTGCCCTGGAGTGTATTTTTAACCTGCAGTTGGGAGCCCACGAATATGGAGGGTTGCCCGTTTGCTTTGTTCTACACCATTTTGTACAAGGGACCTGAGCATCCGAGGGGCGTCCTGGACCCAATCCCCTGTGGATACGGGGGAACACCTGCACTATTGCTATTTCACGGGAGGAGGAAGGAGCCCTGGTGGGAGCAGGCGGAGGGTATGGCAGCTGTGTGCTAAAGGGGGAAAGGGCAGGACTGGGAGACAGGCGGCCCAGGTTTAAGGCTCAGCCGTGTCACCTCGTGGGTGGACAAGCCACGAACCCTCTGTGAGACTCAGTTTTCTCATCTCCCAAATGGGTGTGATGATTCTGCTGTCCTCCCTGGAGGCCCTGATGGCAGAAGGTCTCGGCTGGCGCTTTGCAAACAAGCATGTGTTAGGTACTGGGAAGGGGAGGGGAGTGGAAAGAACAACAGGGGTGGGGGGGAGGGCGTGTCTGTGGGAAAAGCAGAGCAGGTGCCAGCCAATGGGCAGAGGCTGGAGGAGAAGGTTTCTGGAAGAGCCCCCGGTCACAGCTGGAGGACCTGTGGGCATAGTTCATCGTGCTGGGCGGTGGGGAGGCTCTGCTCTGAGATAATGACAGACTTAAGGAGAGACAGCTCTTGGCACCCTGTGGGTGTTTAATGGATGTTTTAGGAATTAACAGTGGAAAAGGATCAAGAAAGACAAATTGCCAACCGACATGGCCAAGCAAGCAAAACAATTCTGGTCGTTGAATCCTCTGTTTTCCTCAAAACTCCCTTTAAACTCAGAATCTCAGTTTGAGAAGCAGGTGGGTCTTGTGCTGTGGTGTTGTGGCAAAAAGGGGCCGAGAGGAAACGTATCTGAGCCTCATCCGAGCCTGTTCTCAATTCAGAGCATCACTGGATATTAAAGCTGGGGGCGGGGGGACAGTGAGAATCACCCCCGCTCCGACTCATTCCCACAGAGGGGGAAACTGAAGACCAGAGAAGTCCACGCACAACGTCACTGACTGTCCTAGACACCACCTAATAATTGCTCCACTGACGACCTTTCACACAAATAGGATAATGGAGAGGATGCACTCGGCGGAGAGTCTGGCCAGCAGCCGGTCCCAGCACCTCGTGTTCCCCTTCCCCATGCTGAGTTCCATGGCGTGCCTTTTCAGGGGCTCCAGGAAAGCTCCCATGAGTGTCAAACACTTGGGGGCCAGGTCCGTGCAGGGCAACAGGCCTGGGGCTGCAGAGAAGCAGCCCCATGTCCTGGTGAAAAGCTAGGCTTGGCACGGTTCTGACTCCCAGCTCCCCTAGCTGTGCATCCTGCGCCTGGTAGCTTCCAGGCCTCGGTTTCTGCATCTATGAAATGGGGATAATATCGGAACCCATGTCAGAGGACTGCTGTCAGGAATAAATGATGAGATGCATACAAAGTGCTAACACAGGGCTGCCCAGGTCCAGATGTTGGGGTTCTTATTGTTATTCCTCCAGGAGCCTCTAGGGGGCGGGGCACAGTATTCTCCATCAAGGTACTTCAGAACAAACTTCTCAATTGTGTGGAAACTCTCTTCTGCATCCACTGGGCAACCCAGCGGTACTGCTACCCAAGAGTGAGAAAACCAAGACATATCCACAGGCCCCTCTTCCTTGCGGGAAGCACCCCGAGCAGGCATGGCACCCGCTTGGCATCAGCAGCTGCTCTTCCTGCAAGGACCTTCTAGGCCTTCGTGAGAAGTTATCTGGGTGAGAGGAACGGGCACACACTAGGGGACACAGAGGTGTCTGCAGTCGCCGTAAACATCCCTATCCCTGCCCCCCACCCCCCGCCACCAGTGGCCCTATGCCTTAATTATGCCACACTCATGACGAGAGGTTACAGAGGGTAGACCAGGTGGCCATGCTAACACGCTGACTGCCTAGGAATATTTTTCCTTTCCCTGAAATTTTTTAAAAAATTGCTTCTCCAACACTGCCAGTGAGAATTTCCGCCCAGGGCCAACTACCCAACTGATTGAGAATAAGGATCTGCTAACACTGTTTCCCTGCTCTGAAAACAGGTATTTCCCAGACGTCTCTCGAGAAGGAATTTCTCCACCAAGTGTCCAGCCCTCTTACCTGGGAGCTGGACTACATGCTAGGAACAAAATGGAACTGGTATGAGGGTAGCCAGATGGCCCAGATCTGAACCCAAACCAGAGGCCCTCTCATCGGTCACTCCTGTGGGGCAAGACTAGGTCACATGGATCAGAAAGAAGGAAGTAAAATGGATCTAATAAAACTTACTGCAGAGCATAAGTGTCAGGATTCATCAGTTAATGCAGGAGTCCTCAAACTTGGCACTATTGACATTTGGAGCTAATCTGCCCTTGGTCACGGGGGTACCCTGTTCACGGTGGGATGTTTAGCAGCATCCCTGGTCTCTACCCACTAGATGCCAGTAGCACCCTGCCCCTCAGGTATGACAACCAAAACTGTCTTCAGACATTGCCAAGTGTCTCCTGGGAGACAAAACACCCCTAGTTGCGAGCCACTCAGTTAATACGAAATAATCACAGTGCCAGCTCTGTAATTGACAGTGACGAGCATTGAAATAACGGTGCCGCAGAGAGCAGAGGGAGTCAGGTATATGTGCCTAGTAGGGAAGATTGCAGAAAGCCCACTCTTCACCCCTACGCTTGGCCATGTGACTTGCTTGGGCCAATGGGCTGCCAGCAAACATGGAACAGGGGCTTGAAAACATTTGGGCAGTAAAGCTTGTCCCCTCCTCTTGCACCTCCGCCATTGCTGTGAGAACGAGCCCACGTTGGCCCAGTGAAGGGTGGGAGAGGCACAGTGAGGTAGAGCCTAGTGGCCCCTGTCCCCCCAGCAGGCAGCCAGGCGACCCACAGGAATGGAGCGGGCTCAGTCAAGACCAGAGCGGTCCAGCTGCCCAGCCCGGACCTGTGAGCACCACGCACTCATTGTCATTTACATTTGGTGGCGGTTTGTACGCAGCACGAGTGCATAAAAAAACTGATACGTGAGCATGTATGGGGATTGTAGCACCCGTGTCACACTTAGAAATCCTAAAACCCAGCATCACCGGGGAGGGGAGTACCTGGTCGCTCTTTATTGTGGCGATGAGGGAGCTCGGGGAGGGGGGTAGGAGGCATTCTTTCTGCAGTGCCCGCAAGTTGATGCTAAGCGACGGACTGCACGAGGGCATCGTTCCAGCCTGATGCCCGGGCTGTCTCTGCCCCAGCTTCGGACTTTCATCGTTTCTTTCCTCACTGAGGCCCGGTTTTGGTTTCTCTGGGAAAGAATCAACGACTGAACAACCGTCGGGTGCAGGAGCCAGTGAGGACCCGGAGTGGCCTTTCATGAATTAAAAGTGCAGCTTCTCATGCATGGCTCTCGGGCAGGTCCTGGGGCCCCTCAGAGCTCAGAACAACTGCAAAAGACCCCATGTCCCAGGGCCTGGTTTTTCCTCTCTCTGTGAGAGTCCCACTCCAATCTGCTTCTCTGAAAGCATCAAGCACTTCTATGGGAAGATCGGTGTGATTTAAGCATTGTGTGGCGCCCATCTGAACTCGCACAGCGTCACTGTGGCCCGCACGTTAGGCCAAAAATAAAGACAAGGATTGTCGACACCTGCACATCAGCTCCGCGACATCTTCTCCCTGACCACCACCCTGGGCTCACCCAGGGAGTCGCCAAAGCCTATGGATCCTTGCCTCTGAAATGGCATCAGAACACGCTGCCCGTCTCCACTGCCCATGCCCGGAGCCAGGCCGTCGACATCCCCGACAAGGGCATGGGTGACTCTCGGAGGTTCCTACAGGTGTCCCCACTCCTGCCCCTCCAGTCTCTTCTCTATACTTCAGTCATGCAAACTGGATGTCTTTCCTGAGCTTCGACCCTTCAATGATTTATATTAGCTTTTTGGTTAGAGCTCAAACCCAGAGCCGGGCCCGTGTGCCCTTTCTCACCTCATCCTGTGTTGTTCTTCCCCTTTTTCGTGGAGCGTTAGCCTCTGGCTTCTTCTCACCTTGAATTCCCTGCACCGTGCTCCTTCTCGATTCAGAACGTTCCTTCCCACGCCCTGTACCTCCTCTGTATTAGCTACCTGCTGCTGCATAATGAGTTGCTCCGAACTCAGCGGTTCAAAGCAACACTGATGACCTCACAGTTTCTCGGTGTTACGAATCTGGGCACAGGTTGCTTCGTCCACGTGAGCGAGTGAGAGAGCGCCAGCAGGGCCACAGCGGCAGTCCCTGGACCCTCATCCTGGGGGGACATCCTTCACCTTCACCACAGTCTACTGGTTAGAAGCGAGTCACAGGCACTGGCCACGCTCAGGGGAAGGGGTCTGCACAAGAGTATGAACACCGGGAGGTGGGGACGGTGGAGAGCCATTTTAGAAGCTGCCTGCGCCATCTGCCTCCCCCCACAGAAATCAACTCTGACTCCCAAGCCAAAATGTGGTCTTCGGTTATGTATTAATCTCCTTAATAATTCTTTATTAAGGGTCATCTGTGTGCTGCGCACTATTCTCAGTCCTGAGCACATGGCAGACCAAAGCCTTGCCCTCATGGAACTTTCTTCCCACTGGGGAAGACAGGCAATGAACAAATAAACACTAAAAAATGCCAAGCGGTGACAACTGCTATGGGGGTAAAGGAGTCGGGGGGGCTGGGGCAGCCATGATGAGCCCTGGCGGGAGAATCAATCCATGCTGACCAGGGGCAGGATGTTTGTCGCAGGTGGCACGGCCCGTGCAAAGGCCCCGAGGCGGAGCCGGTTTGGGGTATGCAGGAAATAGCCATTAGGAGGGAGAGCGATAAAGCCCTACCACACTGGGTGAGAGAAAGTGGGCTGTGGTTGGGCTTTCCCCTCTTCCTGGAGTGACGTGGGAGCCTCTGGGGGTTTTGAGCAGAGCAGTGACATAGGCTGACACGCGGTTTAAGACACCCCTCCGGCTGGCCAGAGGAGAAGCCGGGAGAGCAGCTCCGGGACAGCCGCAGAGCCCAGGAGACGCGATGCCGGCTGGGACCAGAAGGCAACAGTGGAGATGGGGAGGAGGGGGTAAATTCTGCACATACCAAACGGGCCTTCTCTTTGGTGGCACTTGTTACAGTTGCAAATGAGCGGTGGACTGTGCGACATGCCATTGTTCTTTGTCTGTTTCGCTCTTGAATATTAATTCCATGAGGGTAGAGGCTGTGTCTGGCAGGCATGTTCTCTGTCTTTGGAGCCTGGGACGTGGTATGAATTGATGTGGGGGATTATTACAGTGCACAACATGTGATCTCTGACACAGTAGGTCTGTGGGTGCCACGCAGACAGTACGCAAAGTGATGGAAAGTCCAGCGACTTCCTTTGGGTTGAATCCTCATTCCAACTCTTTCCCCCTGGGTAAGTGTCTTAACCTCTCCAAGTGCTTTCTTCCTTATCTGTACACTATGGAGCAGAAAACATATCTCAATTAAGAAATGTTAATAAGAAAATTGCACGTGACAGTGGCTCGCACCTGGCAGGCCCCAGTACGCCTGAGTTTACACGAATGCGCTAATACTCTGCTGACCTTCCGTCTAATTTGCCTGTACGCTTTGAAGGGAAGGACTGGGACAGCGCGGGTTTGCACCGTCCCTCAGCTCTGCCCACGGAGTTTTCTGTAGGACAGACCAGCCCCCAATTCTTGTCTCTGCTGAGCTCCAACCGAATGGCTTTTCTTAGTGGACCATTGAGTGTAGCTTTGCCTCCTGCGGGGCCTTCCCCGGGAGCACTTTAGCCCCTTGGGGCGGTTCTTCTGGGCACTGGCCGGCTGAGAGCCACCTCTTTAGCACCGTCTCCTCGGACTTTTTAGTCTGTGTTTTTCACAACCCCACGTCACGAGTTCAACGCTTCTGGTGGCTCATAGAGGCTGGTTCCCTTACAGCCTCCCCTCACAGATGCCTTCGGACATGGAAGAAACGGAACTGGGAAGGCAAAGGCTTTGCCCCTTATGAATTTGGTCTTTTACTCCAGAATTCAAGACAAGGACGTGGGCTCTGGAGTGAGGCTCGCGTGGGCTCCAATCTCCGCTCCCTGTTCACTGGCCTGTGCCCTCGGGCAGGTCACACAGCCTCTGTGCGGGGTCACTCGTCTGTGCCGTAAGGATGGTGATGGGTCCTCACCTGCTCAGGTGGGTGTGATGACACAACGAGAAGAGGTCGGCAGGTCCCCCGCCACAGTGCCTGGCACACACTAAGCACTCAGAAAGCAGAGGTACCTGCTCTCATCATCTTCATCATCGCCATCATCATCATCGTCGTCGTCCGCCAGGTCCTACGTACCTACTATGAACCAAGCCAGGGACTCCAGACACAGGGGGAACAAAACACCACGCTGGCAATGGCAAAGCCACTTGCAAACTTGCGATTTCAGCCCTCGAACGTATCTCTACACTCAAGAGCCAGGTGAGGGCAAAGAAAATGATAACAAACAAACAAACAAACCAACAAGCAAACAAACAAAAAAAATCGAAGGGCCATCTATAGACAGACAATGCCGCAGGACAGAAAAAAACAAACCGAAACAGCTCCTGTGCGATTTCAATGATCACACAGGCCGCCACCAGCTGAACGCTCCTCGGGCCAAAGGAGATGCCACAGGGTAGGAACCAGCTGCTCCTGACTGGACGGTGGTTCTCATGGGTCTGCAGCTACAGCCTCCCGCGCTCCTGTGCACGGGCAGAGCTGCAGGGCCCCCTCCATGCAGGGGCGCCCCCTCCCCCATGACTCGGGTCCTTAGAAAGACCTGTATGTGGCTCTGAGAAGAGACCGTGTGAAAACCCTGCGATGCCAACCTTCCACAATTCTTGACTAGACACTGGCACTTTTAGGAAGAAAAGGCAAGTCTATGGGGCTTTATTGAGGCGGCTTAATAGCCTCTCTGCAGTAATTAAAGGGAGAAAGGTTTTGGTGCCATGCCGAAATTAGCAGGACCCAGGAACCTCAGTTGGGAGGCTACTCTGAGGCTGTGGAATGGTCGCGGCAAGCAAGATGTCATGTGTTCCTGCTAATGAGCTCCGAGGTCTCCTCACTGGAACGGCACGGTCAGGAGTCCCACCGAAGTCCAACGGCACCACGGGCATCCGCGTGGACCTGGGCCCTGGGGGTGAACACCGGATCTTCTCATCTATGGAAAGGCGCAGGTAGGTCTTTGGGGGCGTAGAGGCCCCCGAGAGGGTGAATCAGGGCTTCCTGGATGCATTTTCAATGTGCCCACACCTGGGAAGGAGAGCACCCCAAAACCTGAGCCGGAGAAGAGAAAAGCGAACGTCCCGATGGTCGGGTCTGGAAAATGCTCAAGCTCAAACTCACGGGCCTGGAGTTTGAAAGTGAGCACTTAGCATCCTGATTTAATTTCAGTGACTGCCAGCAGGGTGACGAGGCCAGCTGCAGCTCCGGGAAAGAAGGGGCTGCGCCTCAGTCCCCCTGCACCCCAGTGCCCAGCGCGGTGCTTGGCGTGTTGGGCGAACTGTACTTAATTAAAGAGGAATGCTGAGAAACACAAACCAGACATGAAGCCTTTATGGACTTCAAACGACTACTCACACTCACTGATGGCTTTGGTGTAAATGAATCAGAAACACATGGTCTGGGTTTCCTGAAAATTGACAGGACAAACAAATAAAAGAGAACAGGGCTTTGGAACAAAATCTTAGTTTGAAAAGTACCCAGAATGGCAGCTCATGCCAGGACGCCAAAGAGATCCTCGGTTTCTTCAACAGCATCACAGGGTGAACTGGGAGTGAGGTTTGGAAATAAAAGGAAATAACGACTTCAAAGGAAGACCCCTGCCCCCGGCAAACGGGTGCGGAGAGTTCTGGAAGAGAGACCTGCTAAGACCAGGAAGCCGATAGCCTGGCTTGGTTCTTAGGACTGGCAGTGGCTCTAGAAGGCATTTCGATGCCTCCACGGTTGGCATCAATCGCGACACTGACTCTGTCACCAGGGGCTGTGGTTGAAGGACTGTCATCACCTGGTATCCTTTTATTAACTCATCACCCCCAAATGCAAAGCCCTCCCCCGTGCCGTGGAGCCAGGTCCCCACTCCCACCCTGGGGAGCTGGGCCCTGTGCGCCCCATGCCACCCCACCGAAGAGACCAAGAGTGCGGGCTTCATCTGAGCAGGGGTGAGATGGCTCTGTGGACAACTCTGCTGTCGTTTACTCACCATCCTTCCAATTCGGAGATTTTGGGGGGCGGTGAGAGACAAGGGGGCGACTGAGTACAAATCCGTACAAGAGAAACAGCCCAAAGTGAATCCCTTCATCAATCAGACAACGGGGACCAGATGGCACGTCCCCATTAAGGCAAAGTGATTAATGAAGGGCGTAGGGGAACTGGGACGGCTACAGGCTGAGTTAGGCCCCCCGTGCCCCCCCTCCCTGCACACTTCCAGGACCTCAGGATGTAACTGTATTTGGAGATAAAGTTCTTTAAAGAGAAATCAAATTGGCGATTTTAAGCCTTTTTCATCTCATGGCACGCATACACTAATTACTAAAATGCCACAGCACACCGAAAATACATTTTTCACCCCTCTGACAGAAAGATAGGTATAGTCTGGATTTATTCACACTGAACCGCTCTTGTGTTGGCTGGTATCAGTTTTTTTATTTGATCATCTAAGAGAAAAGAGGTCAGTGCCCCTGACTAAACGGCCAGGTGGTGTATGCTTTAAAAATTCTTCTGGCACAGCGGGAGAAAGTCACTGGATTAAACCAAAACCAGGCCATGAGGCTGGGGCCCTGAGCCAACATGACTGGTGTCATCGTCAGAGACCGCAAGGATGTACGCACGGAAGGACGAGCTGGTGAAGGGAAAGCAGAGCTTGCCCTCCACGAGCTCGCTCATGGTGACCTCCCCAACTCCGGCCCTGGCGTGAACCACAGGGCCCTTGGGGGGGGGGTTTCAGGGGGAGTTTATGCAGCTCCTCTGGCTACGCGCAAATTTTCGTGTGTTTTCATGTTGTTTGGTGGGGAGGGGTCATCTGTACCTTTTGGCAGTTTGCTCCTAACCTTTTGGGGAGTCATAAACCCATAAAACCTCTTAAGAATGTGATGAAAGCTGCCTTCACAGAAAACTACACACACAAACACGCACACACATGCACACACACATGCATCTCTGCAGACAATTTCAGAGCACCCTGGAAACCCATTAACCTCTCCAAGTTTTCTAAGTTCAGACCCCCTAAAAGTAGGTTTACTTCCCCAATGTCCTCAGCTGCCCAGATCTCAGAGCCTTTTAAAAACGCCACATTTTGGACCCAAGTGGAAATTGCCAAGGAAACAAGGAACACGGCCTCTCATCCTCTCAGGGGGTCTCCTCCCCCTCAGTCTTCTATGGGGGGGCTGCTGATGGATAACCAGACAGCAGCCCCATCTGTTCACTCAGGAAAATCGACCAGAGGCGCGGATGCACCTTAGCCCGTAGAAGGGCAGGGTGAGTGGCCCGCAGTCCAGCGAGGACAGTGGAGACACACGCAGAGGCCCCCGACAACCATCGGGAGACAGCCATGTGCACAGACACACCTGTGTGAGGTGGAGGGGGCGCCTGGAAGGAAATGGAAGCGTGAGATGGAGCAAGGGGGCCACCTTCTTCCCGTGACCTCTCTCAGCCGAGGGTGGAATCTCGGAAGACAGTAGTACCTGATGGAGGACACTAATCTGCTTTTTAAAAATGATCCTAATGATACCTGTTTTAAATCATATACCCGTGCCCAGAGGACATGGGGGGCATATCTTTTGAAAAGTCCGAGAAATAACTAAGCAGCCTCAATTGAAATCTTCTCCAGCTTCTTCATCAGAGCAAGGCGTCCCTTTGGAGTCCGTTCATGTCGCCCGGTCTCTCTGAGTGTATGGAGGTTTCCCGGGACCAGCAGGGGCAGGAGATGAGATCTGCAGAGAAGACGCACTCCTCATGGACCCGGACCGTCCTGATCCACGTCTCAGAGGGGCTGACTCCTTCGCGCTGGCTTCTTCCTGGCCCTGGGACTGGGGCTGTCCAAGCGGGGAATCTGCAGGGGCCAGGAAGCCGCCCCAGTCAGAATCTTTTCCGGGTTCTTGCGCTGTTGCTTGTTGAGATATGAGGCCGACACACGCTCAGCTTACGTCCTAGTGACACTTGCAAGGGGAGGGTAGGTAGGTGGACACATTTGACACAACGATGCGGTTTTTCATGGGAAATACCCGATCCATCAGATACCGGGGTGGGGGTGGGGGTAGGAAATAAACTGAGGCCATGAGCCCAGTCTGACTAGTGTACCAGTCAGGTGAGGACTGGTAAATTTTCAACAACAACTGGGCAAGTCCTTCCGGTCCTCACCACTGCTGTTGCCGCTGTCAGTGACGTCGCTAGCAGCACCACCCTGGTACACTGACGTTGCCATTTAGGGTTTTCAAAGACTCATAATCCTGATTCACTCCTCGGGCCCTCAAGATGATGTGCGGGATCTTGTTATCGCGCGACTTCCTCTTCGTCCAGTGAGTGACCAGGGGCAGAACCCAGCGCTCCTGGACTATGAGCAGGAAGAGACCTCACAGGCTGCCCCTGGCCAGAGGTTAGAGGAATTCGTGTGGAGGAATGCAGGCAGCGCTAGGTCCCCGTGACGACGGTGGAGTGTCACCTGGCCTCTTTCCAGCACGACCCTTCCATCTCTTGCTGTTCATTCTCCAGGTCTTTGCATGGCTTGTTCCAGTGGGTGCTGTGCGGCTCCCACCAGCTCACAAGAGCTGGCTGTGCCCATCTCTTTCCAGGACAACAGAGCAAAAGCTTGAAACTGGCCATGGTGGGAAGATTTACGCCACGGAAATTGGCAAACTGTATACATCAGGGCTTGTTTTGTTTTCCTTTTAAGAGAGGGTTGTTCAAATGTGCTTTTCTTCTAAGGGAGGGTTGTTTACCAACATACCACTGGCCGGCTCCTTCTTGTCATTCCGTGTCCAGCTCCAATGGCACTTCCTCAGAGAAAGCTTTGTCGCTGCCCAATATAAAAAAGTTTTCCTGCCCATCACCCCTTTGTGTCATGTTGCCTGTTTTTTATTGCTGCTGTAGCTTTTACTATCTGTAACTCAGTCACTTGTTTGCTGCTAAGTTTTGGATGGCACATCCCTTCCCTACCGTAGCCTCTAGAGAGCAGCCCGCAGCCTGCTTTTATTTTCCACGGTATCCCTGGGCCTAGTACAGGGTCAGGCATCACACTTAACGCGTATCTGCCGAAGTGGACGCAGGCACGAGAATCAGTCCTTTCAAGCCTCCAGCTAACTGGGAAGGACCTGGGAGGGACAAACACTCCTTCGTGGGAAAAGTGAGCCTTCAAAGCATGGGGCCCAAGAGTGTTCTAGCTCCTCCCTGGTCCGACCTACAATCCAAAATGTTGTCCTTGCCTTGAAGTTCTCCACCGAGCACAGCTTACCCAAAGTTAGCTAAACGGTCATCTCCCGTTGTCTTTCATCATTTCATGACCCTGGACCTTCAGCCAGGGAGTTTCCCGGGGGTTTGGGTGTCACTGCTGTCCTGTTGAAGGACATCCAGGAGTCATTTTCTGGGGCTTTCTTTCTTGCCATAGCCAGAGGGTGGAAGAGTAGCTATAAATGGGACTTAAACTTCTGTAGCTCTTGTCATCTCACCTGTCAAGCCCTGTGTCCTTGTCCCTGATCAGTTCAAATATTCTGGCCCGTTTTCTTCATCTCGAGGAAGACTCACGGGGGGACAGAATTGGGGTTTGCTAACTCCAGGGGTTTGAACATTCTTTGCAATTTAATTCAGCAAACTATGCCTGCTCTTTCTTCCGCCAGGTCCCATGCTGCATTCTGGGAACAGGGGTATACAACAGGCCAGTCCCACGGAGGTGGCAGTGGCAGTGACACATACGGGATAGTGCCAGGGGACAGTTCATGCTGACCAGTGTCACTCACAGTCCTCCCAGGTTCCAAAGGGGGAACGCTGGATCACTTTGTGGAGAAGATGGCATTTGACTGGGCCCTGCGAGATGAGCCTGCTGAAGCCCCACCCATGGAATTATTGCCACATGCGCGGGACGGCCTCAAGGCAGCAGCCCCCAACCCCAAGAGCGGCAGCAGCAGCCGCCGCCGTGTGGCTCTCAGCCCAGGGCCGGATGGGGTGCCCGAGGTCTCAGCGGATGTCTGGGTGCATACATGACATTGGAAGCAGATGCCTCGCGGCCACGCCCACTCCGGCCCCAACCCCTGGACACTTTAAACACTTCCCCACCCCCACCTGAACTGGCACATGTCCACCGCTCAGGCCAAGTGGGGCGCGAAGCTGAAAGTAAAGTGGAATGTTTTGAAGGAAAATCTTCCAACTGTGCACAGGACACGGAGCTAATTTTGAGGGCTGGGAGTCAGGCCTGTTCCTTAGATATCAGGAGCCACAGCCTTTGGGGAGGATCCCGGAGAAGCCAAGACACGGGTGAACCTCGGGAACCTGCCGCGGGGTGGCCAGTCTTGCCCCTCGCTCCAGAGAAGGTGGGCTGGGATTTCCTGGTCGCCCTACCTCGGCGACCCCCATTTCTACCTTCGATGGCTCTGTGCTCTGGGAAGTGACCTCTCTGCTGGGTCCTCTGGTGAGAACCACAGACTAATGGGTTTGAGACACGATGAAGGAGAATGGGGAGGCCGGTGACAGTCAGTCACCTGGGACAGAGGGCGCCATCGCGGGGGAGGGTTGCTGGTGCCCCAGGACAGGGGTCTTAATATAGAAACGCTTGACATTTTGGAGTCTAGGTTGGGGCTTCCCTTTATCAAAAAGGGTTTTGTCTCTGCACCCCTTTCCACCAACACTCTGGTCAGTGGGTTTAAACATTGGACGGATCATTAAACTTGCTGGTGGGAGGACCAGAGAGGAGGTTTGGGTGGTGAAGCCACTAGGCAGGAGCTGCTGTCCGTGAACGATGCTGCGTAAGGTGAGAGAGAATTTAAATCAGTGAGAAGATGTGCTTCCAAAGGAGGACCTTCAAGGTGTGCTCTCTATTCTCTGAAAGAACAGAGATGATTAAAAATAAAAAGGGAAACGGGCTATGTTTCCAGATGTGGCCAAGTTGTGTACAGTATGAAAAGGAGGTGACCCCTTCCGGGGGAGGGTTGGTGACCCCTGGGAATGCTCACCTGGGACCAGGAGCTGGCACTCCGGGGGTCCCTGCCTGGGAGCGGCTGCCTTGACTCAGCTCCTGTCCCCTCTTTCCCAGCCTTTCTTCTCTCTCCTGCTGGTTACAGGGGACATCGCTTCTCAGGGCTGACTTCACGGATGCTTCAGTGGTGGTTCTCATCGGATGACCCCTGGGCCGGCCAGGGACCGTCTCAGGTGGAGCTTGTTAGAGATGCACGTTCACAGTCCCACCCAAGACCTGACTCCCAAATTCTGGGGCGGGGGTCAGCCACCTGGGTTTCATCAAACCTTCCAGCTGATTCCGAAGTATGCTCAAGTCGGAGAACTGCCGGCCAGTGATGTGGGTGCAGTGGGCACGAGTCACGACTTTGTTCCCTAAACGACTCACCGACCCAACTCCTTTTAGAGCATCTTGCTGCCCGTCCTCCTAGCATGATGGGTAAGACCCTCCTCAGCCTCTGGTTCCTTCCTTGCGCACCACTCTCTGTTTTCTTCCTTGAGCTCAGCACGATTAACCCACTTACACTGCACAGTTTCCCGCCGCCCACGAGGCTCGGGCTGGCTGCTTTGCCTGGGTCCTCTCCCTGAGGCCCCCCCAGGCTGGGGACCCCACTAATTCCCTGTACACCCCCCTCAGCACTCAGTAGAATAACTCGACTTCTGCCTCTGCTTTCACAAGCATGGGGCCTTGGCACACGGGGCAGGGGTGCTCACCCACACTCTCAGAATGAACACAGGGCTCCGTCCCTGATGCGGGAGGAAGGGCATGAGTGAATGGCCCTCGGGCCCTTCTGAGGTCGCAGGCTCATGTGGCAAGAAGCTAGCTCAGCATGGGTGGCAATTTAAAAACACTGTTCATGCAAAATTAATTGACTAGCTAAAGGAAAACTGAATTATGTATAACCTTCTGTGTATTAACACTTCTCTTGGAAAGACTTTTTACTGTATTCACCAAAACAAGCAAGATTTATAAACAGATTTTCAGCATCACACTCTGGGATAAGTCAAGGTACACGACCCTGGCTGGTGTCGCTCAGCCGACTGAGTGCCGGCCTAGGAACCGAAGGGTCACTGGTTCGATTCCCAGTCAGGGCACCTGCCTGCGTTGTGGGCCAGGTTCCCAGCTGGGGGCGTGCAAGAGGCAACCAATTGATGTTTCTCTTGCATATCGACGTTTCTCTCCCTCTCTCCCCGCCTTCCTCTCTGAAAATAAATAAGTAAAATCTTTAAATAAAATTCACGGTACATGCATGCTATGCATGCTAGCTGTGCGTGTGGTGGGGGCGGGGGAGGAGCAGCGGCGGCACTGCAGAAAGCTGTGGGGGTGAGTGGTGCACAAGACAGGGCCAGAGGCCAGGCGACACTCCACCGTCGTCACTGGGGCCCTGTGCTCCCTGCATTCCTCCGCACGAACTCCTCTAACCCCTGGCCAAGGGCAGCCTGTGAGGTCTCTTCCTGCTCATAGTCCAGGAGCGCTGGGTTCTGCCCCTGGTCACTCACTGGACGAAGAGGAAGTCGCGTGATAACACGATCCTGCACGTTGTCTGCAAGGCCTGCAGGAGCCGTCCCGGGGATGGCATGATGACGGACTCCAATCTGCAAGTCTTCCCCCAGTGCCTGCCCTTCACCTATCTGGCTGCTCAGTGAAGAACAAGCAACACAATACGGCCTTTGCGGTAGAAAGTGCTAGGACGGTGTACAAGGTATATTCCCTGCCAGCAAGGACCTTCTCGTCTAGCAGAGGAGACAGGGATTCAATCAGGCCCAAACTTGGCAGACAGCGAGTTCACGTGAGTGGTAAATCCTCAGGAAGACAATGAGTGGGACTTCCAACTCTCAGCTTACACATCCCATCACCAGGGCACCTTCCCTGTAACATGTTCTCCTCGCATCATGGACTTGCTCCTTTACAATTTACAACAGGCATTAATATCAAACCCAACAATTGCTGAATGTCTCCCTGGTGTGTTATTTAGGCTTTTCAGAAACCCGATAACATAGGTACTCCTATTAATCTTACCTTACGGATGAGGAAACCAAGGCTCAAGGAAGTGAAGTGACTTTCCCCCACGTCACCCAGCCTACGAGTGGCGGAGTCAGGCTTCAGAGCTCTGACAATCTGTCTCCAAATCCTGCTCTCCCGACACTTCCCACCTCCCTCCGGCCGACATCCATCCCGGTCCTAGAGGGTTGGTCTGCCGGGCACGGGCCCCACCCGATGTGCTAGTGCAGAGCACTGCACGGGGCTCGAGAGATGCCTGATGAGTAAATAAACAAACGAATGAACAGTGCAGCTGGGGAGCTCAAAACAGGAAGGGAGGAAGCATGGGGACAGTCACAGTTGGAGCTTTGGATTCTTCGGCGCGCCCTACCACGCTCCCTTCCCCTTTTCTCCTTTCTTTTCTAAACATTCCAACTAAAGGGCACCAGGCGCACTGACCCCTTGCTGGGTCACTGACGGAGGGGCGAGTGGAGGCCAGTGGGAGCTGCCTGAGTTTATGTCAGAGCTGTGAAGGTGGGGGTCAGCTCGCAGGCTGAAGCCAGCCGCCGTCTTAAAGGCACAGAGCCCGGCGGTATTGTGCAGCTTCAGCATAACAGAGGTCCGGCGTTTTGGAGGGAGACCAATAAACAATGGCCGAACAGCTTAACGGGATTGAAATATGATGCTATTCAAAGGGAATGTCAAAAGGATTCATAGACCAACTCCTCCAAGCTTGGCGCTGAAGCCACACTGCTGCCTGAGTGAAAATGATGCTCTGCCCACTTGCTGCATGTTAAATCTTCTCCATTGTGCCGACCACCGCCATGGCAGCGGGCTCTCGGGGCCCCTTGTTAGAAGAGGCCTCCGGTTGGGCCTTTTTAATGGGGACAAGCCGAGCGCCTGGACAACACAAGCACAACTGAATGCACTGAATCGAGAGATAAATATTTGGTCCCTTTCCTGGAGAATTCTTCTGGACTTGTCTCCAAACACCCAAGAAAAACAGGTTGCCTCTGTAAATGAAAGTGACAATTATGGCCTCTGTTGAATGCCAAGTGACATGTACGGCAGAAACCAAACCCTGAACCAATACCCGCACACAGACAGATTTATGCGGAGTGAGGGAAGGTCAAGTTTAGGGTGATCTAGAGCAGGCTGTTTACACAAAGAGAATCTTAAGTTTCTATGCCGGCAGCGGTCAGGCCCCAGGTTCAGGCAAGCAGACCCCGTCACTCTGCTTTGTTGTCCAAGTTCAGGTTAAAATAACACAAGACAAGTCCAGCACCCATAGATTGAAGCGTTCCCCTCTCTAACATTAGGACACAGTAACTGCTCACTTAACATTGTCGATAGGTTCTTGGAAACTGACTTGAGCCAATTTTATTATAGCACAGGCTGGTTGATAGAAACAAGAGCTAAGTTCCTACAGCCTATTTCTCTAGCTCAGTTAGCCTACGGGAAAATTAGTTTTGTGAAATGTTGACGGCATTAGGTGAGGACGGCTATATTTCTTTTCTAAGTGGAGGCGCTCGGCACGCAGGTGGGAAGCGTGAGGTCCGCCGAACGGCAATTTACAGCCCCGACTTTCAGAATGAGGGTGCTGTGGCTTTCTTTGCTTCCCGGTGGGAGAGCCGATGCCCGCTGTTCTCGCTCCCCGAGCACCCGCTGCCCGGGCGAACAGCTGCCTTCCTCACTCGGGAGTCCTTTTTTCTTTTCCCAGCTTTACTGAGGCATGATGGGCAAAAATGATAGGTATTTAAGGGGTACAATGTGAAGTGTTGATATAGGTATACATTGGGAAAGGATTATCACAGTCAAGCTAATTAACAAACTTCACCGCGGAAGAGTTAACCTTTCTATAATGGTGAGAGCACTTGAGATCTATGTTCTTAGCAAATTTTAAGCATGCAATACATTATTAACGACAGTTACCACGCTATAGATTTGGTCTCCGGAACTTACTCAGTCTCGTAACTGAAAGTTTGGGCCCTCTGACCAGCATCTACCCATTTCCCCCACTCCCAGTCGCTGGTCACCACTGTTATCTCCCTGTTACTGGGAGTTCAATTATTTATGTTTTTTAGGCTCCATCTATAAGTGACGTCATTTGGTATTTGTCTTTATCTGTCTGGCTTACGTCACTTAGCATATTATCCTCTAGGTTCATCCATGTCATTACAAATGGCAGAATTGTTTTTTAGCCTCACCCAAGAACGTGCTTATTGATTTTAGAGAGAGGGGAAGGGGGGGAGGGAGGGAAGGAGAGAAACATTGATATGAGAAAGAAAACATTGACCGAATGCCTCTCGTATGTGTCCCAACCAGGGAGACCAAACCCGCAGCCTAGGCATGTGCCCTGACCAGGAATCACACCCGTGACCCTTCAGGTTACGGGATGACGCTCCAACCAAGTGAGGCACGCCGGCCCGGGCAGAATTTCCTTTTTTTTTTTTTTTAAGCCTAAATAATACTATTCCGTTATATACAATGTATCACATTTTCTTTATTCATCCACCCACAAACACTGAGGCTGTCTCCCATCATGGCTCCTATGAACAAAGCTGTACTGAATTACCTTTTCGAGATAATGATTTTACGTCCTTGGGATCTGTACCCACAAATGAGATTGCCAGGACTCATGGTGGCTCTATTTTTAATTTTTTGAGGCATCTCCTTACTGTTCCCCACAGTGGCTGCGCCCATTCACAGTCCTACTGACAGTGCACGGGGTTCCCTCGTCCCCACCTCCATCCTCGCCAGCACTTGTCGCCTTTTGGCTTTTTGATAACAGCCATCCCAACAGATGTGCGGTGATACCTCGCTGTGGTTTTGATTTGCGTTGTCCTGGTGATTAGTGACGTGGGTCCTCTTTTCATATACCTGCTGACCATTTATATGTCTTCTTTGGAAAAAAAGTCTATTCGAGGCTTTTGCCCACTTTTAAAATCAGGTCATTCGGGGACTTCTTTTCGTTGTGACTTGTACAAGTTCCTTGCATGTTTTGGATATTAACGCCTTGTGAGATATACGGTTTGCAAATATTTTCTCCCATTCCCTAGGGTGCCTTTTCATTTTATTGACTGTTTCCTTTGCTGCACCGAAACTTTTTAGTTGAATAAAGTCCTGTTTATTTGTTTTTGCTTTTGTCGCCCATGCTTTGGCTGTCAATCCAAAAAATCATGGCCAAAAACAATGTCGAGGCGCTTCTCCCCTGCGTTTTCTTCCGGGACGCGTTTCAGGCGACTAGCACATAGGGAGGAGCGCGTGGGGAAGTAGACAGCTCTTTCGTCCTTGTGGTCCAAAGTTGTTCGAAGGACAAAACAGCTTGAGGCCCACTGCTCTTTGGGAGACACGACCACTCCCACTTATCCTCAGAAATCAACGTGGAGATTCTGGACACCAGAATCGAAGTCGGGGTAGGTACTTAGTGACCGAAGCAGCAACTGTTCTCCGTTCCCTTAAAACACGACCCTTGCTAAGACCAAAACCAGTCAAATTGACGTCGAGGCCTGGGTAAGGAACCGACAAGACATGAATAAACGAGGAGGGGCTCCACGATCTCCTCGGGTGGTCCGGATCGAGTTTTTGCTTCCCACCTGGTTCATCTCATAACGGGCTCTCCACAGGAAGCCCAAACGATCCTGCTTAAAGTTGCGGGCAGCGAGGCCCCATGCCCCCCAAGTTAGCCTACGTTAATATTTTGTTATTCTTCAATATATATATTGAAAGGTGTCTAGAAGAATGAATAAATATATATATGCTAATATATTTCTGTGTACATATATACATACTACATGTAGTTATAGGTATGCAACTCGCAGTTTATTCTTGTATTATTTATTAATTATTGTATTATTTATCTGTATTACAGCTGTAAACCTACTTTTGTCTACCGCTGTACACACAACACACACTCTATATATGCATGTTGTGTGTGTCTGTGTACATACACACACACATAGGATCACAGTATAGGACCATGTATACCTTATGTATACTGCTGACACCTTGCGTGGTGAACTTATCATACACTTTACGCGTGTTTAATGAATTAGTCACATGTTTCTGAGTCACTTAAATACATATTAACACGCTGAATGTAAAGTGCAAAATCAGGGGGCATTTTGCCCCACCTGAGATTTGAAAGTGCTGAACCATCCATCAGTAGTCAAAAATCCCCAGGGTTCTGAAAAATTTAACATTGGTTTAAATATCTAAGTCAGCACTTGTCTGTCGGCAGAGTAATCCCCAGTCATGACTAAAAATTATATATTTGCCTTAAATTACCACATTACTATCCCTATGCACCTAAGGTATAAATGTAAATTCTATATTAGCTATTAAAATATGCATTTGTTTTGTAAATGGCCTTACCCAGCAAATGACTCTGCAAAATTAGGAAGGATAATAATGGACCAGGAGCGAGGACTAAGAACCAGATACCCCACCATCTCTGTAAATCACTGTGTGCAGCCTGGGGTGGGGGGAGTGTAATTATGCAAAATTAAAATAAACCCCAGCGCGGCCCCTGGAGTCTGCCTTCTTAAATGACTTGTGGATATTTGAGTTCTGTCTAAGGCAACGCTATCATGGAGTTTTATGTCTGGCATATGATGATCGTCTGAATAAAAGCAAACTGTCCTGTTAAGAAGGGCTTTGGGTTTGTTCTGGAAGCAGCCTTCCTTTTGGGTGAATGGTTTGGGCAACACCAGAATGTGACTGTCGTCTCTGATTTAGAAGGAACTAGAAAAGGAGAAAGAGCACGAAGGAAAACCCCGGTAGGTCTGCAGGGGCTGCTGTCACCCTGAGTGTGCCACTGGAGTCATGAATGACTTTAGGGACAAGGAGGGAGCCTGTCCTGATGTCCCAGTTCCGACTGGCCTTGGAGAATTCCCAGCTGGGTCTTCAGCCTGAGTCTACAGATGCAGTGGATCCTGTCTCTCCCTGACGTCTAGGGCAGTTCCACGGCCTCCTTAAATCCGGGCTTCCAAGGACGAGCATCAGATGCCGTCTCAGGTTCATTGTCGTGTGAGTTGCGCCCAGTATACGTTGTTATAGGGCCCCGTCTACTACAAGCACTTGAGAAAGGGAAGGAGAAACCCCGTCCCCACCCCCTACCTCCCCACCTCCACTCCACCCCCCACAGGCTCGCACATGCATAATTGATGAGGAGGGCTGAAAGCGTGAGCGTGGCAAGCCTCCTGGGTGAAAAGTGCAGCCCACCTTCATTTGTTCATGGAGAGCTGCCATTTATCTGACTATAGGAAGTGACAGCGTCAACGTGGCCGGTCGCTTTGGCCAGAAAGGAGCAGGGTCTCCGGAATCCCGTCCAGCTTTGAAAACGGACTTTGTCAATGTGCCATCAGCTTGGAAGGGGAAGCCACCACCATCCAGTGAGTCTGTTTCCCAGAGAGAAGCCGGAAGCCCAGCAGGCACTTTGACGCCCATTTCACTCTGTTTAAAAGGAGTAACCCCGTGAAATAACTTTCTTTTGCTCAGCGACACACGCGCCCGGCTTTGCGTGTGGCACTTGTTTCCCACTGGCTGGTGTCGATGCGTTCTCGGCTGTCGGAGGGTCTCCCCATGCCCTCTGCCCCTGGACACATTGAACATCGTGACCTGAAGCCGTGGTGCATCCCCGCGGGGTCTGAGCAGCCCCGAAGGAGTGAGTGGGCTGTTCCAGCTCCACGGTTCCTTGCCATCCGGTGAGGCGGGCTGGGATGGCACTGCAGCCTCCGGGCTGCTAGGAGGGCCCTGCACGTGCTTCTGTTTCCTCACGGCCACTTGAGGTTCTTGCAGGGAAAATAACTCCAGGTTCTTCCAGCGGGGCGGGCCGGGTCCTGCTGGGGCATAACCCACGCAGGGCTGTCGCAATCTACCGCCCGTCTGAAGTGCCCCGCCTCCTCCAAAGCGAGCACTCTGACGGCAAACGCCGGCTGGCCTAAAAGCGTTCCCACGCCGTCAACGCCCCCCCAGTGCCCCTCCCCAAACCTCGCCCGAGAGGTGAGCTCATGGAAGCGGCCTCTCGCGCAGTCAGGCGTGGATGGGCAGGAAGGCCCTCGCTTCAGTCGGCGGCTGTCGCTTGGGGGTCAGTCACTTGCCAGACCAGGTCCCGAGCGGCAACCCATCTGTCAGTTTCCCCGAACTCTCACCTATAAACCTCGGTGTGGTTTTACCTATAAACTGTCCCGGCACTGTTTTTATAAAGAAAAAAATGATCTTGTCCAAATGCATCCTGTCAGTTGAGAAAGGGGATACGTGTATCATTTGTGCTACCTTCTGCGTATAGAATAACGAGTAACTGCATCCTTGAGTTGGGAGGTGATCGGCCACGCGAACGGCCAGTGGCCTTGGTGGGTTCCCGTCTGTGCACATCCACACGCTGCGCGGTCCCGCCGGGCTTCCTTCCTTTGCTACCGCTCTTCCACCGGAATCTAAGAATTCCGCAGAGCACCGCAGCCTGCGGCCCCTGCATTTTCTGCTCGCTGTCTTACACCTGCTTGTAGTGTGTTCTAATCATTGACTTCCCCATTGATTTTCCCCACTAGGTGCTGCAGAGCAGGGGTCTTGTTTTATTCTCCTTGCTGTTTGCCTGGGGCAGGCGCTGCCGGTGACAGGCGTTCGGCGTTCGTTCTATAAATCCCTACTGAGCGCCTGCTCTGTGCCCGGCACTGATGGCCGCGGCACTGAACACAACAGACACAGCTTCTGAAAGGAACAGAGAGTCTGCCTAGTTCAACGCTTTTGTTTAATAAATGAGGCAAGAGGCTCAGCGAGGGAATGTACCCCGGGTCACAGAGCTGGAACCAGCCCTGCTCTCCACCCCCCCGCCCCCCCAATGCCAGACAGCTTAGAACTCTACCTCACAAATGGGCAGCATGTCCATCAGCCTGTGGCTTTGGTGCTGGGGGCTGCGTATGAAGACCGATAGGAGCAAGGGAGAGGGACATGGCAACAGAGGGGGATTCCAGGAGAAGAGATGTGGCCAGGCCGTGGGCGGGGGTAGAATCAGGCCCTGTTGGCGTCTTCCACTGTCAGTGGTGGACGTCAAGTCCCTGGTCATCCCATGAAGCAGGAGCACTACAAAATCCCAACACAGGTCCCTGGTGTGGGGCCAGGACACAGACTTTGGTCTCCATGTTGGCAACGAAAGGAATAATTTTTGCCTTTTGGCTTTGCAGAATTAAAACTGAAGAGCAGATTCACCTCTCAACTTCATTCAGCCCCATGAAAATGTATAGAAAACTCCTAAAATACGGCTGATTATTCCATAGAAAAATCACCCAGGTCCCCGCCTCCTACTCGCATGAGCTGAGTTCCATGCCACAGAGAGCAGGGATAGCTAGTGACTGCTTCCAGGGTCAAATCCCAGCTTCTGCGCAAGGTCCAAGGGCCTCACCGGCTGGCCTTGGTCTCCATCTCCAGGCTGATCTGTCCTGGCCTCTATCCCACATCTCGGCCCCAGCAAGCTCCCTGAAATTCTTCTCGTGCACCCTTCCCGGCTCAGCTCAGGGGTCATGTCCTGCAGATATTTGTCAATATGCCCCGACCCCACAGACGGAGTTGGAGAATCTGCCTACCCTCTGCGCTCGCACGGTTTCCCTTAGGCACCTCCCTCGTGGCACGTACCATGTGCCTGTGGATTCCTCTTTTTTGTCCAACAAAAAGTTATGTCTCAGCTACATGCCTGCAGTAGCCCGGGGCCCAACCACAGCTGGCACACAGTAAATGGTAAATGAACAGGGTCCATGCCCCCCTCACCCTAGTCTCATAAAAGGCTGCCATTTTGACACTTGAACATTCAAGGGTCCAAATTGCTATACCAGCCAACTAGCCAACTGATCGTTCCGCTGAAAAAAGAAAAGCAAATAAACCCTCAGGGAAAACAAGGAAGGCTCCTTTGAATGCTGGTAACCACGCCATAAATGGATCACTCTTCCATTCGGAGGAAAACGGAACTGCCTATGAGAGCCACATGCCAGTCCTTCCCACGCTGGTCGCTGACAGGTCTCACGGTGCATCTTCGCCAGCTAGCTCTCCTGGGGTGAACTCTGTTCCTGCGCCTGCTCTGTGGGGAGTCCCGTACAAAATCGGAAGAAGAAACCCGGCCAGTCTGGGGGCTGCGATCCGCTTGGTTAATGAGCTTTGCCCCAGGGAAAGCTCTTCACCGCAAACCGAACCCAGGTCGCGCCCCGTCGCAGGCCCTGAGGACCGACGCGGACACCTCAGGCCCCGCACGCCCCGGACTGAGGTTCTGAGTGATACTTATTCCTGCTGTGGTCACGGTCCCACACCTGGGGGCCTCTGAAAAGCCAAGGTCAGTGCCAAGGCCTTTCTTCCAGGCCTCCCTCTAGGCCCCGATATCCAGCAAGGCGGAGAAAGATTGCCCAGGATTCCTGCGATGTGGTCCTCGCTAGACATGGAGGTGTCCTCGCTAGACGTGGTTGATGTTGCTATGATTTTTTAGGTTTTCAGTCAGTTAAGGAGCAGAGTCCCTGTGGGGCTCAGTTTCTTCACACAGAGTCAATGAAATGGGAATATTCCCACCTCAGGATGTTATGAGAATTGGACGCGCGTGCGCGCACACACACACACACACACACACACACACACACACGACTTCCCTAATTCATCGTTTATGATTTCCAGTTTGGGTTTCTTCAAAGGGAGAAACAACTACTTTCCAGAATCTTGTAGTTCTTCCTTCCCTGCCATCATTGTCTATAGTTGTCTAGACCAGATCTAATTGAATGGCATTTGAAAAAGGAATCTACTCCAATGAAGTCTTCACCTTAGTGTCATTAAATAACTGTGCCTTCACCTTAGTTTCATTAAAGAGTGGTACAACTGGCATAAACAGCTTGGGGAATAATTGCAAATAACTTTCTTTAAAAAAAAATTTTTGCTCGAGGATACACTTACTGATTTTAGAGAGAGGGAGAGAGATAGACATAAACATCGATGTGAGAGAGAAAAATCGATCGGTTGCCTCCCATACGCACCCCTACCGGGGACCAAACTGGCTACCTAGGTATGTTCCTTGACTGGGAGTTGAACCCGCGGCCTTTCGGTGCATGCGCCGACGCTACAACCAACCGAGCCACACTGGCCAGGGCTGCAAATGACTTGACCACTGGGAGCACAGGGCACATGTATGGAGGTGAGCAGACTGCTGGCCAAGAGCATTAGAGGCCCTGGGTCCTGTGGAGACACTGTGGGTTCCTTTGCTCACACACCCCGGCCCTGAGCATGTGGGTGCTAGCTGCCTGCATTCTGTTACCCAAGAGCCTTCTCTTACTCCCAGAACTCATGTTGCCAGGAGAGTCACAGAACAATGGAACTCTCACACGGATGACTGACAGGCACTGGTGGATGAACACTCCAGCTCCCTCACCAGCAGGGGTCGCTAACTCCAAGGTATGTCCCCCATGGGCTCCCCGAGTTTCCCCAGGGGGATTAAGCTCCCGTATCCTCTAGTAGTCACTGGCTTGGAAGCTCCCCTTTTCCCGGCCGCCTTTCCTTCCATGTCTGACTTTCCCGAAGCCCTACTGGTATCCCTGGAAACTCCCAGATCTATTTGCTCTTGACCCCTTGACTCAGTTTACTTTGGGGGACGCCGAATTAAGACAGTCTTAGATACAAGTTTCACTCTGGGAACAGAGAACACAGGACAGTACGGCATTTCGGTTACATGAAGGTCACTGTATACATAATCCCACCTGTGCTAAGCTAAGACAGTGACAAAAAATCCCCCAAAACAACAGAGCCCAATACAAGGGCGCAGTCAGTGCTCCTTGGAGGATCCAGGAACACCTAGAGGGAAGTGGGGTGAGGTCTCACGGAGGACGGGTGCGGAATCTCAGGACCACGTTTCTGTGCTAACATCTCATTAATGTAATTTGTGCATTTGACTAATGCTTCTTTTTGGGGGACAGGCCACGGCTGTCAGACACGACTGACAGAGTTTTAATTAAGGCCTTTCTTGTTTCTTTGCACTTCCGGAGAGATTAGGTGCCCAGGTGAGTAAGCTCCACCTGTTTTTCTCAGATTCATTCCCGCCGCTGAGACGGCTCAGCAGCTCCCGGTTCCCCGGAAGGTGCCAGGGTCCAAGTCTAAATAAATGGCCTTCGGCTCGCCGTTCCCAACCCACTGCACTTGGCAGGCACTGCTGCTAGTGTCTGACAGAAAACCCTCGGTATGTCACACGTGACAAACTGAGTTTTAACACAGCCGAAGGAAGCAGAAACACATAGATATGCTTTTCGGACTCTGGAAGGAACAGTTCTGGAAAAAAGAAATGGAGAGGGTTTTAACGGCCTTACTGGGAAACCAGGTGAAATGAGAGGGAGTAGGTGCTGAGGGTGGCCGGCGAGCCGGTGACAGTCCTTATGCTTCCTGTCTTTTACAATGAAAACAATTGTGAATTCTACCTTGTGTCAAGTCGTCTGCACTTTGAGATTTTCTGGATCTAGAATATCATGAGCGTCAATATAGCCAAACGTGCCCTGAGTGAGTAAGGGAAGAGTCTATGGAGTTCCTGGGTTGGGTAACGGGATGTTCTTTTAAAAACACTTTTTATTGAATGAAAATTTTCTCCATTAAAAAAAAGAAAGAACAAAATGCGGTATAGACACAAAGTGAAATGTTATTTGGTCTTAAAAAAGGAAGGAAATTCTGGCACCTGCTCAGTGTGGCTGGACCTCGAAGACATTATGCTAAGTGCGGTAAGCCAGACACAAGAAGATAAAATTGTGTGATTCCACTTACATGAATAACGTAGAGGAGCCACATTCATAGAAACAGAGACTAGAATGGTGGGTGCCAGGGGCTGGGCGGCGTGGACTATGGGAAGTTAGTGTCTAATGGGGACAGAAGTTTAGTCTGAGAAGGTGAGACAATTCTGGAGTTGGATAGTGGGGATGGTGGTACAAAGATGTGAATGCACTAAATGCCACCGAACTCTATGCTTCCAAACGGTCGCAACTCTAAGTTTTACGCTATGTGTATTTCACAGTAAAAAAAGGTAACAACTGCAGATGCCACTCTTTCCCGCTGGACCGAGTCGTGGGATTGTGGCAGTGCGAGGGAGCTTGGTCCCGAGTGGGAGAGTCCAGCATTTCTGAAACGCCAGCGCCTTCTGGTCACAGTGCGCCACCCAGCAGTAACCTGCCCTTGCCGGCCCGAGGCACCTCCAGGGAGAGATGAGAACAGAATTCCGCAGAAGGTGTGCACGCACGTGTTCATGGTGGCTTTATTCGGAGTAGCCCCAGGCTGGAATGGCCCATCAACAGGAGAACGGAAATACTCGTTGCGGCATATCCATACAATTCGCACTCCTCGGTTACAAAATGAATGACCGATTAAAACGCTCTGCGACTTGGATGAATCTTGAAACTACTTTGCTGAGTGAAAGCAGCCAGATATGAAAGCATAGACATTGTAGGATCCATTTCTGTGACGTTCTAGAGTAGGCGAAACTAACCTATACTCTTAGACCTCAGAGGACTGGTTGCATGGGGGAAGGACAGTGTGGGGAAGGGGTACAAAGGAATTTTCTAGGAAATACTTGGTATCTCGATGGTGGTATGAATTACACACATGTATGCATTTGTCAAAACTCATCAAACTGTGCATCTAAGATCTATGGGCTACATTGTATGCAGGTTGCATCACATTTTTTTAAAAGATAATTTAAAAAAATGTCACTCAGGCTGTTTATCAAAAATACCCCTCCCCGCCCAGAGCCTTTGGTTCAGGAAGCCTGGAGTGAGAGCCCAGCATCTAGAAGCTTAAACACCCCCTCCCGCCCCGTGCCTTGCTTGGTCAGCTGGCTCCAGCCAGCTCCCTCCCTCCTGCCATGCTGTCCTCCGGGTGGGAAGTGCCTCCCTACACCCCTTCTCCCTGCATCCTTCACCCCTGTAGGAGGCAGATGGTGCTTCCTTGAACCTCAGCTCACAAGTCTCAAGGCACTTCCCCAATGTGCTCAACAAGACTAGAACACGTCCCTTCTTGTGCGGAGGTCAGAAATGAGGTCGTTCGGAGTGCAGACTGGGGGACCCGACTGCCTGGATTCAAATCCCAACTCCTTCTGACCAGCAGAATCCCCTTGGGCAAGGCCCTATGCCTCGGTTTCCTCATCTGTAAAACAGGGATGCCGATGTTCTCAGCACCTACCTCGGAGGGCGGATGTGAGGACTTCAGAAGTCAATACAGAAATACAAAGTACTGTACGAATTGTGTTTTTTAATTTTCTATATTTTATAATGCTCTGACATCCTGGGGGCCCTCGGACCCAGGGATGGACTATGCCTTCCAGGCTTGGCGATTTCCTAGAGAAAGCAAACCGTGTGCCTGGGGGCACCAAGCAGTGAAATGCACGCCAAGCGATCCAGAGCCCGTACCCTCAACCGCCTCCTTTAGCAAAGTCCCACACACCAAGTCAACACCCCCTGCCCTACATCCCCCAGGGTCAGGTACTGAACGACGAGGGCCCTCCCGAATAGCCCAGAGCCTGCCAGAAGTATTCCAGTCGTCTAACCCTAAACTTAGCATCCTCACACTGCCTTGTCGATTCCTTCCTGAGGAAGCCCCGACGAAGACTCGGGCTCACGTTCTCCCCTTGCCTCCTTCTGCCTCCTGACCGACCCTGGCTCTTCCCCACGTGGCCCTGTGTGGCGTGGCGTGGCATGGGGGCCCTTCTTTGGTGAGCCCTAAGTAACGACTTCTCTTTTCAAAGGTAACCACCTCCTGATCCCTGGGGTTTACCACACCTGAATAAAGTCAAAATTCCAGGTACATTTTATGCAAGCATGAGTAGAGTGCCTAGCAGGCACACAGTAGGCCTTCAAAAGGTAGAGTTTATGTACTAACAGAGCCCTTTGGTACTTTTTTTACAGCATTTGCCACAGTAGGTTTGGGGAATTATTTCATCAATGTCTGTCCCCCTAATCAACCTCTAAGTTCCAAGATGAAAGGTCAAAGTCTATATTTTTATTCACTGTTATCTCCTCAGCACACAGCCAAGGGCCCAGCGAAGAGCTGAGCTTAGCAAAGACCTAATGAATGAGTGAGGAACGACCAGTTCTGCATTAAGCCCCTCCTTTAATAGACAGTGCAATCTAAGCCAGGCAGAGGAAGGGACCCGTCAAATCGCACAGCCCCTCTGTGTAGGAAGGAGCTAAGCTCAAGGCCCTGAGCTTTCAGGGCCCTTCTCCCATTCCGGGCAGTCACCTCCAAAACTGGGCTCTGACCTGGTGAGCCGTGGGGGGCAGCCGAGGCCCCCGAACAGGCACTTTCGCACAGGGAGTTCTAGATGTCTCCTTGCCAGCTGCTGTCCTTTGCTCCCCCCCGTGACACTGTTTTCAGTTGTTACCGTTTCTTGTCACCGCCCAGCGGCCTTTGATATATTGGTCCAGACCTTGAAGCTATTCTGGGCTCGGCAGGCCACATCTTCGGTCTCTCTTCACAGATGGGAGCCGGCTCAAAGGGTCCCCGTGAATAATTCCCGGGCCTGGGACTGGCCTCCTCTCCACATGATGTAATTCCCAAGCCGGTGCTCGACCTTTCCCAGAGGGAGCCCTGGCACGGCTGCCCTTGGCTTTGGGGTGGTGGGTGCCTGTCATTGCCAAGGCCGGGGAGGGTCCCTGGGGTGCCTTGGAGTCTGCCATTCACTCTAGGAATTTTTAGATTCTGTTCCTAACTGCTCGGGCCAAAGAGGCTGCTCGTCTCAGGCATGAGCATGCGTGAGCCAGTCCGTCAGCCACTCGGAAGCTTCACTTAGGTGGACTGTGGAGATATTTCTTCCTTTCCTGGGGCGGGGGGGGGGGGGGGTCTTAGGTATTGCCATCTAGGTTCCAAGAACCACTTTCAATTAGACAATGGCCAAGTCTCCAAAAAAATTAAGCATGTGATCCTATTCGGAGGTCCTCGACCCGGAGGACTAGCAGTGTGTGGTAAAGGAAGAGGTCCAGGCTTTGGGGTCAGGCAGACCCGGGCTTGGGCCCCTCAGCAAGCCGGCGACCTTGGTCATGTGACTTAATTTCTCTGACTCTCAGTCTTCCTTACAAAAAATAAAAACAACAAGCTCTGTCATGCAAAGCAAGGCATGCAAAGCTCCTGTCACAGTGCCAGGCACAGAGTGGGCACTAACTAAATGCTGGGATACAAAGATGACGCTGTTGACGATGTTTTACGGGCACGCATCCTTACAGCTGACTCAGCCCTTTTCCTATACACTGCGGGTGTGCGTCTTTCTTTTGCTACTGAGATATAATTCTAATGCCGCAGAATTCACTCTTTAAAGTATATAATTCAGCGGTTTTTGGCATAGTCACAAAGTTGTGCGACCATCACCACTATGTAATCCCGGAGCATGTTCATCAGCCCAGAAAGAAACGCCACGCCTACCGGTGGCCACTCCCCGTTTCCCCTCCCCCAGCCTCTGATGGCCACCGATCTGCTTTCTATCTAAGGGTTCGCCTATTCCGCGCGGTCAATATGAATGACTCACGATACACGGCCTTTTGTGTCTGGTTTTTTCCGCTTAGTGTGTTTTCCTTTTTTTTTATCCTCACCTGAGGACATTATTTTTTTCATTGCTTTTAGAGCGAGGACGCGGGGGTGGGGAGGGGGAGTGAGATAGACAGACAGACAGACATCAATGTGACAGGGAAACACCAGTTGGTTGCCTCCTGTACATGGGGATTAAACCAGCAACCTTCCAGTTTATGGGACAACGTCCCAACCAACTGAGCCACACTGGCCAGCCAATGAGTGTGTTTTCAAGGGTCGTCTAAGTCATGGCAGGTATCACAACTTCATTCCTTTTTATGGCCAAATAATATTCTGCAGTATGAATGCACCGCTTTTGTTTATCTGCTCACCAACTGATGGACCTTTGAGTTGTCTCCACTTTTTGGTGCCCATTCATTATTTTATGCCGTCCCCACAACCTTCCCTGTCGGAGGACGGAGCAGATAGGACCTTGTGCATCACAGAGGTGGGAACAGAGGCTCAGGGAGGTGACGTGACCTCCCTACGGTCACTTAGCTATCTAGACATATGCTAGGGACCAAGGCCAACCCTCCCGACCCCAAGCCCAGACAGTGTCTCAGAGTGAAACAAGAAGGACCGGTGTTTTGTGTTAGCAGAGGGACTCCAACAGCACATTACAGATCATTTCAGCTCGGCCTTGTGGGCAGAGGAATGAGCATAATTAAAGATCGCCTTGCTTCCTATGCCTAGCAGGGGAGTCGCCAGCCGACTCCAAGTGGCTCAGTGCCAGCATCCAAGCAGGAAAAGGGTTCTTTCTTACTGACTGAAAAGCCCAGGGATGATCGGTTTCACCCTGAAGGCCGTGCCCGGGCATTCTCAAGGTGGGTGTGCAGCTCACCCTCCCCCTGCCGTTCATTCTTGACACATCGGGTCAGATTCTCCGGCGTCTCCTCTACATTCTTTGCCCCTTTCCAGTTCTCTTGTGCTTATACCTAGAGGGGCTGCCTGCACATGTGACAGAGAGCAAAGCCGACGGTAAAGCCGCTGGCGATCAGAGCAAGAGAAGACGGAAATAATATCTGTGTGGAGAGGGGAGTCCCTGCCCTGTTAAAGGCAGGGCTGGAGTGTCCGAGAACAAGCTTGGCTATTCCCGGAAAGTGCCCGTTGTCACGTGCCATGAACAAACAGTGACTGAGCACGTACTATTATTCAACGTTCAATCACTGAAACATTTACTCTGCACAGACTAGGTGTCAGGCCTGGAAGCATCAGGGGACAACTTTAGAAGAAGACAACAGGGTCCATCTCTGAGACCCAAATTCTCAGGATGGAGACAGGTAACAGGCATGCAAAAAAAAAAGAGAAAGGAAATGAGAGTCGGCGGGGGAGGGGGCTGGGTGTCAGGCTGCCCCACTCGACCAGGTGCCACACACTGGTCTAAGCATTGAGGATATAGGCACGAAAGACCCAGGGCTGCCCTCCCAGTAGACGGACTAATAACGCAAGGAAGAGCAGCCGAAGCAGGAGGGGACGGTTTAGAGAACACTCCCAAAGGCCCTATGGCCCCACCCGCCGTCTCTCTAATCGTCCCCCACCAGATGTCTGGGGGTCACCCCTCAGAGCCCCTCCTGCTGCTGAGCATCTGTGACTTACTCTCAGGATGTGACTTCTGGGGCTCCCTCCCACCTGCCCCTCCAAAGTCAGATCAGAACAAATGCATCGTGGCCTGGTGACAGCCTGTGGCCTTTGCTCCTGGCAGCCATGACATCCCCAGAGGAGGAACAAACCAGCTGTCCCAATGGGCTACACAAAACACTGTAGCCAAGTCACCCCATCCTCATAACGGGCACCAAGGGACTGACCCCAATGCCATCAGAAGGCACTCGGAATGATGAAAAAAAAAATCTCACTGAGCACGTCTGTAGACAAAACGATTTCCCAAGCGACTGTGTTTATAAACCAAACCTCCGTCTCCCTCTAGCTGAGGGTCCACTCACGTGGCCATGGAAACGTGGACAACAGTGTCCCAAAGTCTGCCAAGGACCGGTGGCCAAGGCATCCTGCCTCAGTCCTCTGCGTGAGCTCAGAACTGCCCAACTACCCCCTGGAGGGCGGGCTCGGTTCTGCGTTCCCTGAGGTCCAGCACCGGTGGAGTCCTGGACGAATCCACCTTTGGCCAAGGACTGGACGAGCGCAGCCTCGCTTATGGCTGCCCCAGAGGGGAAGCTGGCAGCTGTGAAGGCTCCTGGACAAGTGTCCCTCTCTGGTTCTCCAAACCCTCTAGCTCACCATGATGCAAAATGTCAAGGTCAGACCATTCCCAGGTTGTTGGGCACCTGTCATTCCTCGGGGTCATGCTGAACTTTGAACCCCTTTCCTGAGTTTTGAGAGTTTCCCATCAGATGAGCCCACCTCTTTCCACATGAAAAGCAAGGAACTACCTCTTTGTCAACCTCCTTTGCATGTCACCTGGGCTCCAACAAACCAGACTGTGTCCAAGTCCAAGGTGAAGCTTGTGGCTGGAGAAACGGGCACAGAGCAGGTCTCAGGCCAGGGCACGGCCGCTCCACCCAGTTCCTGGAGACGGCCGGCCGTGACAGCGGCTCAGAGGTGGCCCTTGGGGCCGGCAGCGGGGGTGGGGGCTGCACTTCGCCTGCGCCCAGCAGCGGCAGCACTGGCATCCCCACAAACCAGTTGTCCGAACTGATCTCGGCACAGCACCGACTCTGCTTCTGCTGTATAGCTGCCCCTCGGTCCTCTGACATCCTGGAGGTCCTGTGAGCCCCCCGATTGCCTTCGACAGGTTCTTTGTCTGCTTAAATTTACCAGAGAACAATTCTGTCGTCTGCACCGAAGCGCGGGTGATATACTGGGTACGACTGGGGAGGGGAAAACTGATTCTGTGGGCGGGATCTGATGACCGAGCTTTCAAAGGTCCTCAGCTCCGTGCCCTTGGAGAAGGAGCCAGACAGTGATGGAACTGACCTGTCGACTGGGGGGGCTGGGGCCGACACCGCGACACAGGCCCTTCCTTCTCTGGATGCCAGCGATGGCCTGCCCACATGACAGCCCTGCTGAAACTACTGGGCAGAGGACACTGGAGGAATAAAAACCTGTTTTTTTTTCCCTTCTTAATCTACTACTCAATTTGCAGGAAATGAACCAAAATCAGTGAAGCATGAAGCGAAGGCTGTGGTGTGGGGTGGGCTTTTGTTCCCGAGCCAGCCGGGGGAATGCAAATGAACTCAGAGCCGCTCTCCTTGTTGTGGCCTTGACCTCTCTGACGTCACACACATTAGACACATCCTGCCAGCTCCAGCTTCGTAAATTACCCCATGGGGATGACTTGTCTCCCCCAAAGAGAGAAAGGACAAAATTCTCCAGCAAGGATGTTCATTTCCAGGCTGCAGAAGCGCTAAAGTAACAAGAGGCCAACAATAATTAGAACGCATTTGTGTAATAGTCTCCGCTCTGAGGAGCGGCACACAGACGGACTGGGAGCCTTGCGCTGACGGGGAGGTGGAGTGTTCTGCGAAGAGGTGGCCCGCGCGCCCGGCTCGCTCCCCGGCGGTCACAGACGCACACATTAAGGGGCTGATTTTCCAATATTCAGAAAACACAGGGCAAGAACTCTCTGTAGGGAAATGAGGTTTAAAGAGAAAAAGACAGGCAGTGAATTAAAGGAGATGTAGACATTTATTTTCATTTTTACTTGTCTCTGTTATACAGAGGCTCCTTTGCAAGCATCATGAAATTAGGATATTTAAACAGTTCTAAAAAAAAAAAAAATGTGGGCTCTTTGCCCCTTGGGGAACACTCTATGGCTCTGCTCTGGGTGTCTGAAAGGCCGGGAAAGTAGACGTGGCCTCTCTCACGGCCTGACCACAAAGCCATCAAGAGTGTGAACCCAGAAGGCCAGGACGAGGCAAGTCTTTAATGTCTGTTTTATGAACAGGTAAGGGTGACAGGGTGAAGTGAACGAACCAGCACTTCCCCAGCCTGCGACCCGGTGCCAGTCTCCTATCTGGCGCTCCAAAGACCTTGATACCCAGCCATTCATTTATTAACTATTTACCCAGCCTACTGGGTGCCGAGCGCTGCTCTAGGTGCTGTGGATAACAAAGTGAGCCAAATAAACAGAAGTCTCTGCCCTTCTGGAGTTTACCTTCCAATAGAGGAGGCAGATTATACATAAGAAAAATAAGAAACATGTTAAGTAAAACACAGATTGGACAGCACCGCGTGCTAAGGAGAAAGAATAGAATGGAGAAGAGGCATGGGAAATGTCGGGGGAGGGTTGAAACGTCATGATTATACATCAGCCCTGTTGTGCCTGAAAGAAGCCTCACGCTGGACGGTGGCCCTTATGTAAGTATTCCCTCCTCAGGCGGTCTGGGCCCACTTATTAGTGGCCGGCCAGCTTCTCCAGACCTTCGTCTACCCAGGGTTGATCAACTTCAGCACTACTGCCATTCGGGCTGGGTCGCCCTTTGCCGTGGGGCTGCCTGTCCATTGTGGGATGTTTAGCAGCATCCCTGGCCTCTCTCCACTAGGTGCCAGTGGTACCCATAACCCCCAGCCGGGACAACCAAAAATGTCCACAGACATCACCGATGTCCTCTGAGGGGTAAAAGCAACCTGGCGGGGAATGACTGGTCTATCTCTTGCTGTTCAAAGGAAGGCCCTGGACCAGCCGCATAGGCATCACTCGGGAACTGGTTAGCAACGCAGCGTCTCAGGTGTGTGCCCAGATCTACCTAGTCAGCATCAGTACCAACAGACCCTTGGTGGGGTTCGTCTGCAGAGTAGGCGTGTGAGAAGCGGTGGTCTACGCCACTCCTTGGACCCTTACAGCAGTGAGTCTCAAACTCCGGGTGTGCACCCCGATTGTCTGCGGGGCCTGTTAGACGTAGGGACACCCAGGCCCCCGCTCAGATCTACAGAATCAGAATCAGAGGGCGGGGCCATGGTCCCGGAGTCGTTAGCCCAGCTTCCCAGGTAACTGATGCCCGTCAAGATTTGGGAATCGATGCTTCATACCAGGGGTTCCCAAAGTGTGGTCCCCAGCCAGCGGGATCAGCTGTGCCCGTTAGAGGTGCAAATGCTAAGGCCCCACCTCAGACCTCCTGATGCAGACACTCTAGAGTGGGGCCCAGCAATGTGTTTTAGCCAGGCTTCCAGGCGATTCTAAGGCTCGCTCACATTTGAGAAGCCCCGCCTGAGACTGGCGGTTACAATTGCCATTGTCTTCAGGGGCTGGGCTTGCACGTGTGGGGTTAATAAGGATGAAATGTCTTGGGAGGCTTTGTAGTACATTCGAGAGTCTTAAGTTCTTGCTTATGACATTTGAATAACAACATAAAGGAAAAGCAAACCTGCCAGCCAAATAAAACTCCTCTGTAGACCAGATCGGCCAGGGCCATCCCCTTGCCACCCTGCAAGAGGTGTCATCTTACATGGCTGTCCTCTGGCTGAGAAAACCTGGGTGACTCCTCAAGACAGCAGTGATCTCCTGAGGACAAGTCTCTACTTCTTGGGAACCTGTAATAGGTTGGCGGTGCCCAGGAAAAGTTGGTTGGTTGCTGATTAGTTTGCAGTGCGCCAAACTGTTTCAACACCAACCGAGGCACAAAGGAGAATCGCAACTAAGAGACGCTGGAGTGTGGGAGGCCAAGTTCTCACGGCCTCAGGTCCAGTCTTTGAAAATCAAAAGTGCGGATTAAGGCAGGGTTTCTCACCTTAGCGCCGCGGACATTTGAGGCCAGGTAGGTCTTTGTGAAGCGTCATGATCTATCCTAGCAGTACGCTTAGCAGTACCCCCGACCTCTCCGCATGTGACGCTAATCGCCCAGATAACGACAACCAAACACGTTTTCAGACATTGCCAACTGTCTCCCAGGGGACAAGCGGCCTGTGGATGAGAACCGCTGGGTTCTAGGTAGGAAGCGGACAAAAAGACGAGCGACATCAGCCTCGGGGTTTAAGCCAAGGTCCTGCTCTTCTCAGGGCGGCCCGGCCAAGGACGGAGCAAGAAGTCAGTCCGAGGGCTGGCGTTGCCGCCCAAAGCCCAGCTCCTCCGTGGGCTCTCTGCCCTGGAGCTCCCCTCGGGCTGCCCGAGCTTCGTCGGGTCTCCGTCAGGGCCTCCCCTGCCTGACCTCTTCTTCCCCTTGCCTCTCACTCATGCTGCTCCCCAGGAAATTTTCTGAAGTGCTGACTCCATGCCCACCCCCGCTTCCAACATGTCAAAGTCAGCAACACAGTCACTGGGCCCGGCAGCCGAAGCTCTGAGCCTATGCTGCCCACTCCCGGTGTCTGTCTGAAATTCCTGCAGAATCGAGAACCACTGGTGGTCTGAGCAGACTGGAGATGCTAATCAAATCCGTTCTCCAGGAGAAGGGAGCCAGCGCTTCCCCAGTTGGGAAGGGGTGGGCAACGGACACACCCCGACTGGGCTCCTGGCCTTCAGCGGGGGCTCCCGCCCTTACTGTAATTATCTTTACAATGTCCCATCATTCCCGAGCAATGGGAAGAGCTCCTTGGTAACAATGGGTTAAGAGACATCTGCGAATAGCATAAATCTTTGAAAGCCCCTCTCTGTCCAAGACCATGATAAATGATCTCTGCTGGAGAGGGTCTCCAGGGTCTCTGTGTGCCTTCTTCTGCTCCGGGAGGAGGGAATTCCAAACCCAACTCCTCTGCACACATCACAGATTACAGTTACAAATTGACGTCGAGTGGCGTGGGCTGTGGCCGGCTTCATGCCATTAACACGCACCGATTCCGGTTTATTTTCAAAAACAAGAGCTCTAAGACGCACGTCCTAGGCGGGGAGGTCATATACACAGCTGGAATTCCTGTGACAGACGCTCACCTGGCCGGGGCACCAGTATGCAGCTGCTGACAGGTTTTCAAAGAAGCGTCAGCATCCCGCGAGGAAGGAAAGAGGCTATACCTCCTGCTTTACAAAGAGGGATGAGAGAGGGAGGGAGGAGCAGGAGGGAGGACAGTGTGTTCTTTACCCAGGTGTGCTGGGGAGGGCAGTGCGGAGGGGGCAGGAAATGGCCCACCCTTGAGAGTCCGCCGACTTGTCCAGAGGAAGAAAGGGTTGTACGCTGAGGGTGAGGAGACGTTCGGAGGTTACCTGGTGACTTTAGACCTCAGCTGCCTCACCGGAGATACCAGGCCCCAAATCCTCCTCCTGCCCCTTCACACGGGCCCTTGGGAGGTCACGTGAGGACACGAGGGTGAGTGAGTGTTCAATGGCGAGTGTGTCACGCGAGATGGAAGGAAGGAGGCCCGGGTCTGAGCAAGAGAATGGCCCACCGGACTCTTAGAAGGGCTTCCTGGTTCAGCTGAGGGTCTCTGCGTCTAAAGCGTAGACATCGTCAGGGGCCTGAGGCCGGCCCCACTGCAGCACCCTCCCCTCACCGCCACTGTGCACAGCCACCAGCTCCTGGGGCTCTCCTGTGTCCCCGTCCTGCCGACGTGGCATCGCCTGTGGGGGCAGTGGGCAGGGCGGTTGGGGAGCTACGGGGTCCCTTCTGGTGCACACATGGGATTTCCAGAGCCCCTGAGGGTTTCTCAAGAGAACTGAAAGGGTGAGAACCTGCCTTTCTTCACCTGAAAATGCTGGGTGTGGGAGCCAGGGCTGCAAACAGTAGAGGCTTGCGGGGGGTGCCTGTCACATAGCGGGACAGCCAGGACAGAGGACGACCACTGGGCCGTGGGTGGACTCACACAGGGACATGAGAGGAGCCTCTGAAGCCAGACGGTGGTTTCGCGGCCAGAGGGAGTGAGGTGTACTCAAGGTTTTACTCAAGATCGTTCTAACTTGCGAGAGAGAAAATTACATATAAGGTGCTGCGTTTCTTGGGGGTTTTGACGCCCCTTCCTGTGGCACCATTTTCTTTCCTGTCCACTGAAGAACCTCTTTAGAGGTGCAGATAATTCTCCTTGGAGCCATAACAGCAGAGCATTTTGAAGCAACATCGGATGGCCAGTCTCTCCAGTTTAGTTATCTTCCTATCTGCGTCTGTCACATCAGAGCTCGCTCCCGTCCTGGGGCTGAAAGGATTTTGCTTTTCAAAGGGAGGACAAAGAAGAGGGGTTTGAAGGGGTTCCGTGCCGGGAGTCAGGGAGGGGACAGACAGAGGAATGGGAAGGCGTGTCCCCTGAGGGAGTCAGGGTTCTGTTCTGGTTTGGCTCCAAGGAAGTTCGATCACTGAGAGTTGAATGGAGCCAGTCTCTAACCTGAAAAGGAGATTTCTTCTCAGCCCTTTTCCTTTTCTTCTTCTTCGAAGAACTCACCTACACAGAGCAGGGGAAGCTGGGCTGCGGGTGGCAGTTGTCCCATCAACGTAAGGAAGTTGTGTTTTGAATATTTCAGCGGGAGACCTCCCACAGAGGAGGCATCGTGGGTCCCAGGGGGACACCCCTTCCCATTCCTCTGTCTGTTCCAGATCCCTTGCAACCTGCAGAAGAATCTGTGCGGGGTTAAAGTCAGATTGGTTCAGCCAGCCCGCCTGGAAAAGCAACATTTACTCAGCGTGCCGGTGCTGTGGATTAACTCAGACCCTCAAACGCATACGCCGAGGCCCATGGTGAAGAGAATAACACGATCCTCGAACATTCTTGCTAAAACAACACTTTCTGACTCTGCTCTAGCTCTAGAGAAGGCATTGGTTCTGATGGCCTCCGTCCCTCACCTGTCCTGTGGTACCGGGGCTGGCAGTGCAGTCAATAGCTGTAGTGGGTTGAGCAGCGTCCCGCTGGAGATTCACGTCTGCCTGGAATCTCAGAATGTGAACCTTATTTGGAGAAAGAGTCTTTGCAGATGTGACTGGTTAAGAATCCAGTGATGAAATCTTTTTAAACTGAGGGCGTGCCTTAAACCTGATGACCGGTGTCTTTGTCAGGAGAGGAGAGGGCGCAGAGAGACACCAGGAGAGGAAAGCCAAGGGAGGAAGAATAAACAGACATTTGTTGGAAACAGACTGGGGTGACGCTGCCGTAAATTACAGTGCTCCTGGGGCCACCAGGAGCTGCAGGGACAGAGGGGGATCCTCCCCTCACGCTTTCAGAGGGGTTGTGGCCCTACTGACACCTCGATCTTACACCTCTGGCTTCCAGAACAACCAGAGAATAAATTCCTGTGGTTTTAAGCCATTTAGCTCAGGTCAACCCCAGGAAACTAACATAGTATCTTAATGATGGGCCACGCCCCAAATTCTCCACCTCTGGGCTTCTCTCTCCGCAAACCTGTTCCTTTCTGGAGCCTCTAAATGGTCAAAGGAAGATGAAACCTTTGGACCCCTGTGGTGGAGAGTGAGGAGCTGACATCTACCCGAGTGCGGAGGGTGTGTTCTTTAACACAACCGCTAGAATACAAAGAGCTCTCTATGAAGGGCGTAGTGGATGAGAATTCAATGCTAGACAATGGGCCGCCACCCTGCCGGTGGTCTGTGGGCTTCTTCTAGGGGAATCGCCTCTGCTTCCACATCCAGAAACCACGCACCTGAGCAGATGTTATTGCGCGTTGATTCCAGGTCCATAGTATCCGTGTCCTAATCCATCACTAGGCTGCCCCGCCCCCAGCCCAACCCTAACAAGCACCCAAGGGTTGCCTCTTGCGACATCAGGCTTCACTACAGCAGATATAAACGTATAGCACTTAAATACTTAAATAATTGATTTTGCTGGGAAATAACACCATTGCATGACTTATTCATCAATCACTCCACCGGCAGAGTCGATAAATGTCATTCTTTCGATTACAAACTAATCCATGGGATGAAACGCAGCAAACAGTGATAACACGTTTCCAATGCATTTTTTTTTTTTACATAAAGGCAGCCCCTGGACACTTTTGGAGATTGCTAGAAGATAACAAAGAGCGAGGTTTGCTCCATCCGCTCAGCTCACCTGTCCTTTGGAACACTCCGTTGTGTTTTTCTCAGGAGCTCCTGTTGATGTGATGCAGAATGGGGCTGCCACAGTCGCTGGTACAGTGTCAGCGTGGACAGGGCTGCCTCTGCGGGGGCAGGATGGGAACAGGGACACGCAGGCAGCTCCAAAGGCCACGCTAAGGATATAGAGCTGGTCTTGTTTCTGAGCAAAGGGATTGTTTTTGCTGGTGGTTCTCAACCGTTTGATATCAGAATCAGGGAGCTCAATAAAATATAGATTCCTAAGCCCCACTGCCAGTGGAGATCTGAAATGAAGTCAGGGGTCCACCTTGTGTTTGTCGCAGTGACTGACTTATAACAAGCTCACCGGAGGGCTCTGATGCATGAACAGGAGTAAGAATCACTGATTTTTTTCATAAAGCAGAGGGCTGGTCAAACTGAAGTCGAGACAGTTGCCCCTCTCCACCCCTATGAATTTGACCACTCTAAGCACCTCATATAAGTAGAGTTACACAGTGTTTGCCTTTTTTGGTAACTGGCTTATTTCACTTAGCATAAGGTTCTCAACGTTCACCCATATTGTAGCCTGTGTCAGAACTTCCTTGCTTTTGATGGTTGCATACTATTCCATTGCATGTATAGATGACATTTGGTTTAGCGGTTCACCCATTAATGGACTCTTGGGTTGCTTCCACCTTTTGGCTATTGTTAATAAAGCTGCTATGAACAACAGTGTGTAAATATCTCTTTGAGATCATGCTTTCAACTATCTGGGGTGTTTCAACCAAGACGTGGGGTTGCTGAATCACATGGTAGTTCTATTTTTCATTTTTCTGAGGAACCACCAGTTTTCCACAATGGCTGCACCATTTTATAATTCCGCCTTCATTGCATAAGCGTTCCGGTTTCTCCGCATTGTCGTGAACCTCCGTTATTTTCTCTGTGTGCGCGTGCGCGTGTGTTTTAAATAACAGCCACCCTGGTGCGTGCATGTCATTTTCTTTTACCGTACGGATGTAAAATATGTTGGAATGTTTTTGAACTTGACAGGGAATAGCAAACTCTCCTGGAAAATATATAATATATTGGAAAAACAGCCCTGACCACTGGCTCTGCAGAGGGCTGGCTAAAGAGGGCAGGTGACAGGCTGGCGATCAAGAAAGACAGAATGTGCTTCTGTGTCACGTGGGTCTGAGCTTGGCTCCCTACTCTCCCACATCTTGTCTGGGGGGCCTGGCAGGCAAGTTCCCTCAGGCTCATTTTCACCATTTGCAAATAGGAATAAGAAATCAATCTCTTTCTCTCTCTCTATACACACACACACACACACACACACACACACAAGCACAATACTGGGTGAAAAGCAACCGAGCTTAGTACCTGGCACATAGTAGGTGCTCAATAAATAATATTGCTCTTAGGGAAATGAAATGTTAAAAGGAGAGAGAGAGCTCAGAGAGACTTCTGCTTTCTGGATAAACAGGAAGAGGCACAAGGCAGCACCCACAAGGGGCAGCACCCACGAGGGGCAGCACCCACGAGGGGCACCTCCCCCGCACGGCCGCTGTCTGCACCCCCTTGGCAGGCATTTAGGTGAAAGATTACAGCTTCCTGGCTATTTGGTTGCAGGGTGAGGGGTGGGGATTACTAGTAAATGAAAGTTTTCCAAGGGATTTTACTCTTCTGCATTTAAGTGCCCGACCGTCCAATCTGCAGCTCGATGGTGGCTATAAAACAGCAGGGCTCTGCCATTGGTTGATTTGGTCTGAATCCCCACTCTGTCGCTCATCAGCGGGGTGACCTCAGGGAGGCCACAGTCCCTTGGTTTTCCCATTTGAAAATGGGGTGGAGCATGTGGCTGGAATAGTATTGCTTATAGATAGTCAGTATTGAAGAAGCAAGGAGGAAACACAGGCGAAGGGCTCAGCACACTGCCCAGTACATGGGAAGCAGTGACTAAATGTTACATTGTTCATCTTATCAGTAAGGCCCCGACCCCTCCGGATGGCAGGGGTCGTTGCACCATCGAGGGGAGAACGGGGTGTCTGTGTTCAGACCACGGGCGGCGGGCAGTTGGCGGTGGCCCAGCAGAGCCCCAGCCTCTCGTCTGTCTTTCTCCTTCCCTCCAGCCCCATTCCAGCAGCGCTAATCGCATTATCAAGATTATCTCTCCGCACTCACAGAGCTGCTGCCCTGGGACTTGGGTTTAATTCCGTTTTAATAACAGGTTCTTAAACACATTTGAAAACAAAATAATGATGCCCTTTCATCCCTTTAGTTGGGGGAAAAAAAACCTTCCGAATGTACAGTAATGTTCTGGGTTTTATGTTGTCTATTTTTTTTGGTGTTTGGGTTTTTTTTTTTTTTTTTTAAAGAATGCCAACTGTTTTGGAGATTGTTGGGGGCTGGGATGCAGGGGATTTTCCATTTCAAAATGATTTCCCTGGCAACAAAGGAAACAGCCAGCCTTCCCAGATGCCAGGACCTGCCTTGTTTGAAAACTGCCTGTTGTAGGGCCGACAGGGATCGTGGTTTCCAGAAGCAGCCAACTCACTTTAAGATGATATATCCAACTCCGGGAGGCTCGGGATGCTTGGTTCATCTTGTACAGTATTTACGGAAAAACATAAAATTGTACTTTCCCCAGGCAAGACCAAGGAAATTCTAGAAATTTCCACCTCTTACAAAGAATACAACATACAGTGCCGTCTGAGCAAGAATAGAAAAGGGACTCACGGGGCTTAAAGGTAAGCAGAGGGGCTAGGTAACTGATGACTTTTATTCCCTTATCTTTCCTTTCCATACTTCCCCCCATTGTTACAACCACCCCTCCCCCCCGCCAAAAATCCATAGTGTCCTAGATTTCATCAAGGTCAAATGGTATCTATTCCGTTTGAAGACCTACAGAACTAGGTCAAACTCCACCATATTCTTTTGGCTAGATTCTGCCTTCTTCTGGAAGCCTCCTTTAAACCGTCCGCATTGCCAAAGCGGGTGAAAGTGGAAGCTCTTGCCAGTCTCTAAGCGGCCCTTGTGAACTGGGATAACTCCAGTGCTACCTGAAGGACTACCTGGGGCGCCCTGAAGCAGCATGGAGAGGACCTCCAGGTTGAGGGAGTACTGGGGGGTTGCCGGAGGGGGTTGTGGGGTAGGGAGAGGGACTCCGAAGACGCAGAGAGCGCGCCAGGGGACAGTGGCCTAGGTGGCTTATTTTGTGAGCTCCCTTTTACTGCCAAGATTCTAAGCCTGGGTTAGTGGGCCAAAGTCCCCAACATCGTTATATATGTATTTTTTTTTCAAGTCTACAGGTTTTAGAAGGTTCTCAAAGGCCTCTGGCCTAGGACGGTCATGCTAACGACAGCCGGCATTTACGGAGGGCTCTCTCGGCACTCGGGCTCTGGGTGCAGGGCCTCCTGCGCCGACTCATCTAATCCTCCGCTTCCACGGTAAGCTACGTTATCGTCTTGTTCCCTCTTCACCGACAGAGAAACTGACGGCTGGAGTTGGTTAAACAGGAAAGGATAATGACGATAAAGAGCCAGCTTGCGTTTATTTAGGGCGTGCCGCGTGCCAGCACTATTTCCACATTATCGCAGGTCCTCGCCCGCAGGGTGCCCATGGAGACGCAGGGAATCTGAAGGCGCCCACAGTCCCAGGGCTAAGGAGTGGCAGCCCCCGCTGGCTTTGGAGCGCACTTTGACCCCACTCCTGACGACTGCTTACCCAGTTCCTCCTTCCAGTCCCCACTGGTGTCCCCACCCAGCTTCGCACGGATGTCGAAAATCCTGTGGGTGCAATAACTGTGCCTAAGGATGCTGGCAATGCGTCCCCACTGGGTGACCACACTGGCTCGATAAGCTGGCCTCGAGCTGCCACAGTGGACCCTGTCCAGGCCTGAGGACACAGCGCCTGAGACCTGATCTCAGGAGGGTTCACCTGGGATCACCTGGAGCCTGCATCACGGAGCCCAAGACGCGGCCTGCGAGCCCCTGCTTGTCAAATAAGAGCCCGGCAAACCCCGACTTTCAGGAGTGCTCGGGGTGGGCAGACGCTTCCTAAACTTGAGGTCTCCCGTGCAGCGCAGGTGTCAACTACACGTCCACTGGACAGGCAGAGTAAGACAGCCCTTCGGTGTCCCTAAAGTGTGGTCCCTGGGCCAGCAGCAGCATCCACCTTACCTGGGAACTCATGAGAAATGCAGATGCTTGGGCCCCAACGCAGACCTACTGAATCAGAAGCCGGGGGTGGAGCCCAGTCACATGCATTTTTAACAACCCCCCCCCCCCGACCCCCGCTCCGGGAGGCTTGTGCCCACCAACGGCGAGGCGGCCTGGTGCTTGACCAGGGCCAGGTCTGCTTTTCACTGTTTGGGATCATGACGACAGCCAGGGGACACTCTGAGCCTTGGCTTTCCTCACCTGTAAAATGGCGAAACAGCAGTTTTGCATGGTTTGGGGGATAAAATGAAACACGCAGATTAAGTATCTGGTCTGTGAGTATGAAACTTGGGTGAGAATTTTGGTATTGCTATTGAGTTGGCCCAAAATTTGGGGTTTTTTGTTTGTTTGTTTGTTTGTTTTTTGCATGATGGCTCTAGCAGTGCTTAGTCGTCTTTAACTTCATTCAAAACAATTTTGTTAGACTGTATTGAGATGCCTGTCACATCGGCGTGCATAAAAGAAAACACTGCAATGGGTGAATTTTTGTGCAGCCATTTTAACATTGAAGATAGAAGGGGATATGCGACATTGTGCGTTATTATTTCAAGAAAGGTAAAAATGTAAAGGAAATGCAAGAAAAAGACTGTGTAGTATGTACAGAAGGTGCTGTGACTAATGGAAAGTGTCAAAAGTGGTTTGCGAAGTTACTTGGTACTATCAACATTTTGGTCAAATGATTCTCTGCTGTGGGGCTGTCTCACGCACTGGAAGATGTGTAGCAGCACCCCTGGCCTCCACCCACTAGAAGCCAATAGTAGGAGACAGCCGACATACTCAAAATATCCAAATCAGTACAGTCATTGGTGAAAATGAAAAACGTGTCTTTTATTTTATGGAAAGAACTAAACAGACTTTTTTGGCCAACCTAGTATTTTGAGATCTCCTGAGCTCTACCTGCCTGGGGTGTCCAGCCACCACTCTCCTCTGCACTGGACTAACCAACTGGCCAGATTCCTGGGGACTGAGGGTTTTCCAGCATGGACTTTTGGGGCTGAAACTGGGACAGTCCCAGGCAAACAGGGATGAGCTGGTCGTGCTGCTCTGAGCATGCAATTCCCTCCCAACTTGAAGACCCCTCCACCCCAGTGGTTGGCCCCCGATCCCCAGGACCTTACTGGGCACACGGGCACCTGAAGTTACATTATTTAGAACCAAACGGAAATGTAAGAAGTTTTCCCATTTGGAAAAACAACTCTGTATCAGAGCTCCCAAAAAGTCACAGTTTCCCCATCAGCAGAGAAGCAAATTGTTCTAATCTCTATCTATCCCAGCAGCTAAGCCTGCTTAGAATGAAGCATTATCCACGCACTCGCCAGAGAAGGCAGTTCCCACGTCCAGTGATTTAAACCACCTCTGTTAAGCTCCAACAAACAAAACCCTATAAAGAGGGATTTCACTAATTCACTCTAATGACTGGGAGACCCGTCCAAATACACTACATTATCAAGGGAATGAGAAAAATAATTAAAAAACAAAGAAGCTGGTAGGCATATAAATTCACTTTATTGAACCAGCCAAGTACTTACACAGCAAGTTACAATTTAATTCAATGCCATGAGGACCTGGCTATCATCGGCTGGGGGGGTCGGTCAGCCCCAGGCAGAGAACCCAGAGCAGGCCGCACAGCCATCCCTCGACCTTCCTGTGCCCTGCTCCCTCTACTGCAGGAGACACCAGGTGGAGGACAGGAGGCGGGTAGTTCTCCAAGAGTGGTCCTCTGGGGCCAGCAGCAGTAACAGCACCCAGGAACCTGTAAAGTATGCAAATTCTTGGGCCCCCTGCAGACCCGTTGAGTCAGGTACTTTGGTGAGGGGACGGGGTGCCCAGCAGCCTCTTTCAACCGGCCCTAGAGGTGGCTCTCAGGCTCAGGTTTGAGTCGCCTGCCTGGGTCAGTGAAGGGTTTACACTCGCTCTGCAAAGCTGACAGCAGCTGCTTTCGTGACCGATTCCATCAAAGAGTTGGGTGAGAGGGTGGTCTCCCCATCTCTCTGGACACACAGGTGGTTCCGGGGTCCCTGGAGTAGAGGTCCTAGTCTTCCAGCCCCCCTCCAGCAGCTGGGTGGGCCAGCCCATGGGCAGGTGTGAGCACGCTCGGTCTTTCCAAACGCTCCTGTTAATGTTAACCAAAGATGTGACTTGACCTTGAAGGGCCAAGCTTTGCAGGCCTCACAGGGAGCACTGAGCCACAAAATGACCTCTGTCCAGGGTGCTTGTCCTGGGGATGCCAGGAGGATTTAGAATGACAGAGATGCTCTTTCTGGGCTCTCCACCTGGGGCTGACCCATCCACCAAGAGACCGTAGCTAAGATCTCACGGCACTGAGTTATACTGTCGCTTGCTAGGCAAATACTTTGCTGGCAAGGTCTGGAAACATTCTGGTTGGCACCACAGGGGGTGGGGGGGTGCTACTGGCATCTGTGGGTAGAGACCAGGGATGCCGCTAAACAGCCTACAGTGCACAGATAGTCCCCAAAACAAAGAACGGTCCAGCCCCAAATGTCGAGCATGCTAAGGCTGACAGTGGGAAAGGCCAAAAAGCCCGATTTAGGTCATCCCTCTTGACCAACATTTACAGAGCACCTACTGCCTCCCAGAGACCATACTGGGTGTCGTACGCCTTCACTCATTTACTCCTGGGAACCAAGGTCCAGGGTGACAACCAAGGTCACAACTCTATGGGACGCACCCCGGAGATGCAATGTTTGGCCTGCGTAGGGCTTTTTCATTTTGTTTTGCTTTACAACAACATATTGAATTAGTTGTTAATGTTAAAAGCTCAGATTTCCTTTCAAGTCTGGGCTTCTCACTTTTCTCAAAAAATCAGCAGCATCTGGTCAGGCTGGGCTTGCGTTCTTGGATGGAGACAGTTGGCTGGAGACACGGCCTGTTTCAGCCGCGCTGAGGTTCGCCACAGCCCCAACCCTCGCCGGGGAGCTGTATCAGCGGCCGTTTGCCGGTGCTCTTGTCGCCCTGCCGGTACCTGCAGGTGTACGAACTTGTCACCTGGGCCTCGGAGGCTCCACCTGCGTTCCAGCTTCCGACGACCTTCGCCCTCTCAGCCTGTCGCACACCTGTACCTGTGATCCTTTTGGCATCCGAACTCTTTCCCTATTTCCAAACCCTACGAGACCACTCCAGGAGGGAATCTCGTAGGTCCACGAAGGGACTCGCCTCTGAGCCACACTCTCCGAAGGAGAAACGGTGGAACACACCTGTGACCTCGCCCACAGCATCAACACGACTTCCCTATTTACCTGGCAATTTCTCCTGCAATGCTATAAGTTCAATAGGGCCAGGTCGCCTGTTACCTGTCTCTTTGTCAGCAGAATTTCTCAACCTTGGCATTCACTGTTTGGGTCAAATAATTCCCTGTTGTCGGCATCGTCCTGGGCATTGTAGACGTTGAGCAGCATCCTTGAGCTCTACTCACTAGATGCCAGTAACCCTCCCTTTCACTGTGACAACCAAAAATGTCTCCAGACATTGCCCCAGGAGGGCAAAATTGCCCCCACTTGAAACTCATTCGCTGGTATATGTCCAGGTGCACAGAGAGCAAAGAAATGTTTCTTGGACGGATGGACGGAGGAGTGGGTGGATGGAGGGGAGGGGCAACCAATGAATTCGACGTCTCCCAGAGCGAGGAGCATGGGGGGAAGAAGGCGGAAAGCTCCCAGCCACAGCCGACTGAGAAAGAACGAAGAGAAGAATGCGATGACTCCGAAATGGCCATTTTAAATGAGAGCAAATTGGGTTAAAATCCCACGCAAGTTTTCAAGGATGCTGACAGTTATTTAACGCGAAGGGCACTTGTCATCGGTTTATAGCAGAATCACAATTTCATGGCTGGGGTAAGTCCTTGCACACAGAAAGACACAGCTTCCTACACAGAATCTGTCTGCTGCTACTTGGCTTATTTTAAGTTTTGATTTTCATCCTCGAGGCGGGCCCTGTTTTGTGACCTGGTGGTCTGCCCTGTGCTGACCTTGTTTCAGAGCCAAAATGTCCTGCTCTGTAGGAATTAATTTAAAGCCAACAAAGGCTAACTATAGAGTGCTGGGTGGTGTTTCTCTCGGCGGGGAGGGGACTATTTCCATGGGGGAAGCGTCTCATGGGAGCACCGGCATCGTCCAAATGACCCCTCTCTCCCGTGAAGGGGTGGAAAAGATGAGGCGGGGCCTCTAGAACCAGCCACACTGGCCACGTAATCAGGGCTGACTAAGACACATGGCTGACCGTCAGCATCACGGGCGACATTATGATTTGTCTTTCCTCCCAGCGCTGGAATTCAAAGGCTCGTGTGGGCCCCGCAATCATCCTCTTGGAAAAAGAGCTCCCGTCAACATTTTGGAAAGTAAATCTAATCAACTCAGTGTTCTTTTCGATGATGCCTCCCCCAGACTAATGCTCATCAAGACTGATGAGCTAACGGTTTTGTACCAGGCAGTTCCTGCCCGGTGGAGGTCAGGAGGGGGCGGTCAACTCCGCCCTCCAGGATTTATACACATACCCCCATCTGTTTGGTGCAAAGGTTAGGAGGAGGAGGGCTGATTCCTCACTCATTATCCCTCTGGTCTCAGTTCACTAACAAGGAAGGCAGACACCGAAGTTAAAGAGAATCTCCCCAGTCATTACAGGCAAACTGACAGGAAGCTCATGCGGGCAGAGACCCCCGCCCTCTCCGCCAGAATAAAGGGAGGCCTGGACCTCCAGCCACCAAGCGAGTCTAAATATTTCTAAGTCTAAACCCCGCAGCCAGAGAGGACAACACTCCGTTTCAACGACAGCTCCTTCCTCGAGGCTCACAAAGCCAAACGTGGCCAGCTGAAAGCGGGGTGAGGGACGACCAGGAAGTGCTGAGGCTCTAATTGGGATCAACCCTAATTTGGCCATTTAAAGAACCAACGATTCTATCTTAGCGGTGCTCGGAATTTCAAATACATGGTAGTGACAGTCTCTGAATTCCGGATGTGCAGATTTAGGAAAATGCAGTGACCTACAGGGACCTGCAGTACGGTGGGGGCTCTCTTGCTCCAGCAAGTTCCCCTGCTCCATTCGCGAGGGCGGCACTTGGGGGCGAGGTGTTTGATTTGTCCTCTCTCTCTCTCTCTCTCATCCTCATCCGAGGATATTTTTTTTTCATTGCTTTCATACAGAGAGGAAAAGAGAGAGAGGAGAGAGAGAGAAACATCGATGTGAGAGAGAAACATCGACGGGCTGCCTTGTCGTACGCACCCATACCAGGAATCGAACCCACGACTCTTCAGTCTACGGGACGGCACTGCCACCAGCGGAGCCACACCAGCCAGGGCCGGCTTGTCTTCTCTTTGATTCCCTAACCCATGTGCTCCCAATCCAGTTGCCCTTAGGATTTTGAAGGGCAACCGTTAAAATCAGTTTTAAAGCGGACCCTTATTAGAGTTGCGTCCCTGTGATGCACCAGCAGGTAAGTCCCAAGGCTCTCCTTGGGCTGCAAGTGTTTATAAACATCCTTGGTCACTGTAATAGTCCAAATGTGAATTTGGCCTGTGGCCAGTGGCTCAAATCAGGCTTCGGGATATGACGTACGCTATCAACCACTTCCCCGAGATGACGCACTTGGGAGAATACTGCCTGGGTTACAGTTGGGCTCCACCAAGTACTTGCTGTGTGACCGCGGGTAAGTTGCTTAACCTGTCTGTGCTTCAGAGCACCATCTGCAAAGTGTGAAGAAAAACAGCACCTTCCTCAACTCTCACATGTAAATGAAGAATTTAGGACGCGGTCAGGCAGAGAGCAAGAGCCCTGTCAGTGGTCTGAGGGTCAGGCTTTCTAGAAGGGTGTGAATCAGAGGGTTCCTTATCCACCCGGCCTTGGGAGGAGGGCAACACTTCACTGGGACGAAGAACTCAGGGCCTGGCCACCATCAGGGCGATGATGCAGAGCGATGATGAGACCAGGGGAACAGGTCTCTGGCCTGTCATGCTCAGATCCAGTCGCAAACGGGACAGGGTGTACATCGTTATTCCAAGTGGTTTGGGGAACGATTCTAGAAAATCTGAACACGTAGCCAGAACTAATACGTTAATTCAAATTCCTTTGCTGCCAACGTAAAAATATTTATTGGGTGCATTACAGTGCCTATTTTTAATGCGAAGATATGAAGAGAGTTGCCTAACACAGGGCGGAATGGCCTCGTGCCCTAAAGACTCAACTTGAGCCATTTGCAAATCACCCGGGGGAGCGGCCAGCTCCCCAAGGGGCCTGACCTACGGCCTGCACTTTATATCAGCAAGCGCTATTATTTTTCCACTTTTACAATAGCAACTCCCATTCTCTGACTCTTGTGAAATATTCACGGAAAACCCCTGTCAATCAGGGTTCCATCCCTATACTTAACAAGGGACTCAGAAGTACTCCCCTCTGAAGTGTCCCAGTTCCAGCCCCTCCTGCTCAGAACTCCAACAGGAAAAGTCGGCCCAGCCTCACTGCTGCTCTCATCCAGGACGCGTGCTGCAGGGGGGCGAGCTGAAGCCTCTTCAGATCTACTGAGATCAGATGCCCCGCGGTCAGGCACATTAAATAAACCTGTGGACATCTATCAAACAATCAACGCTCCCCAAATGTCACTATTGAATTTTCTCTCTTTTTTATGTTTCTCACTTAGTAAGATTTCCTTAAAAAAATGTTTTCCGTTATAAATTAGTAAGAGCACATCCCAGCATGAAAAACTTGAAAAATACAAGAAAGTTGATGGGGAAAAAATGACCTCCATTCCTATGCCCAGAGCTAACCATTATCGATATTTTGCCATGTTTCCTTCTAGTCTGTTTTTCTATACATAATGGATATATAGCATTGTATTAGTTTAAAATGGACACTATAATGATTTGATATATGTGCATATTGCAAAATGATCACCACGATAAGTCTAGTTAACATCGACCACCTCACATAGCGACAGATTTTTTCTTTTGCGGTGAGAACTTTTAAGATTTACTATCTTAGCAACTTTTAAACACACAATACAGTATTATTAACTATAATCCCAATGCTCTACCTTAGATTCCCAGGATTTACTGTATTTTGCCCTGTGTAAACTGCACTTTTTTGCCCACATTTTTGAGGTGAAAATAAGGATGCGCGTTGTACATGAGTATAATGATTACATACCATGGGTATAATAACCCCATGCATAATGCGCACAAAAACACAGCAACATACGGTATTTATCTTGTAACTGGAAGTCTGGACCATTTGACCGCCTTCTGGCATCCCCCCCACCCCATCCCCACCGCCTGCCTCTGGCAACCACCAATCTGTTTTCTGTTTCTACGAGTTTGGTTTGATTTTTAGATTCCGCACATAAGTGAGATCCTAGAGTATCTGTCTTTCTGCTTGACTTATTTCAGTCAGCATAAGGCCCTCAAGGTCTATCCGTGTAGTCACAAATGGCCTTCTTTTTCATGGCTGAATAATATTCCACCTACATGTATGGAATACGCCCCAAACACATTTTCTGTGTCCATTCTTCCCTCGATGGACACTTCCGTTGTCTCCACATTTTAGTAACTGTGAATAATTCTGCGACGATCGTGGGGCGGCAGGGGGGGCGGGGGATGCGGATATAGGGAACTCATTTTCTTTGGATCTACACCTAGAAGTGGGGTTGCTGGGTCATATGATTGTTCCTTTTTCAGTTTTTTGAGGAACTTCCATTCTGCTTTCCATAGAGGTTACCCCAATTTACAATCCCAACTTCCTGATTGCGATTTTCACATAAATGGGATCGTTCCGTCCATACGGCTTCTCACCCCGCTTCCTTCATTCAGGTGTTGTGTCTTGGGCATGTTTTCACGCTGCTGTGACTAGGGTTAAATGGAAATAGCGTCTACGGGAAAGTTCCACCTTCATTTAGTTCAGCGAAGGGGAGGAAGGACTCATCTTGCTTGGATGGATGGGGCAGCGGGAGAAACGGGAAGGCCACCTGGGAAGGAGAGCCCCGTGAGGACTGGGAGGAGAGAGAGCCCCAGGGGAGGGTGCGGGTGACAATGCGACTTCCTGCTAAGCTTCCTCCTCAGGCTCCCAGCGGAGCTGACCTTCAGAGCGCTGGCATGGGGGAGAAGTCACAGCTCGTGGGCCCCGGGACATACCTAGCCTGCAGACTTGTTCTTTTCCATCTACATTTATTGCAGGACTTACAAATCAGAAGGGGCCAAAAATTCAGGTTTATAGTGTCTATCAAAAACACATACGATTGGACAACACGGGGCCCCGTTTCCCATGTGCCAACAATCCCTAGAAATGGGCGGGGCCTTCAGCCCCCAGGCCCTGCCTGGACCCATTAACTAGCTCAGTGATGTTGCCAGTCGGCCTCCTCTGTCATTTATCTGTCAGCTTGGGGCCGGTGAGCGCTGTCCGAAAGCCACTTCTGCTCCTCCGATCTTCCCCTGGTTTTAAGACAACCCAGTACACTCCATCGTTGGCTCCCAAGTCAAAGACAGCAAGGAACTAGTCCTCCTCCAGCTCCTGCTCCTAGGCCTCCTTTGGAGTAAGGAGAGCCCTTCTGAAATACAGGCTTGGCGGACGCCATGCTCTTCGCCCTGGGCCGCGGAGCAGGCGGAGTAAGAAACGCAGCGAAGGTGCTGCGGCGTGATGGGAAGGCGTGCGGCTCTGGATTTCTTTTCATCGCTTTTACATAATTTTTCAATTGGCTACACGCTGTTTTGACCATTATTTTTTCATGCAACAGGGAGAACTACGCCCCGGGGTGTGGTTACTAAAATATGCTACTCTTCTATACTCCAATAGCGGAATGGCTTCTCTGAGTTTTAAAAGGAGCGGAGGGATATATCTATGGTTTAAGATGGAACTGAAATGTAAGCTTCACACCCCACCACTTGGAAGCAATAATCCTTGGGACTCAGTGTTCTTTTGCCAGGTAATGGGTATGGGGACAAATTGGGGGGGACATGGGTGTAGAGAGAGGCTTTGGAGAAGGTGGGGCCAAAAGAGGTGACGGCTGCCGCAAACCGCAAGGAGCAGAAGCTCAGCAACTAGTCTCATGTGCCCCTGGGGGCCTGTCCTCAGGTGGATCCGACTTCCACCTTCCGCCTTGCAAAGCGTCGGGCAGCTGTCACAAAAGAGACGCCGGAGACAGACAGAAAGCAACAGGGTCTCTGAGAAAGGAAACAGCCAACTAGAGGTTATTTAGTTGCAGGTAAGTAAAACAGACTCACCCAGTGGTTCTGAACCAGGGGCAGCTGGGTTCCCGTGGACCCTGGTCACTGTCCGGAGACATTTTTGACTGTCGCACCCGGGATGGGGGATGGTACTGACATCCAGTGGGCAGAGGCTGGATGAAGTACATATGTCAATATACACAGGTCAGCCCCCAAACAAAGAATTGTCTGGCCTCATATGTCAACAGCTCTGGGGTTTGAGAAACCCTGCCCGAGCCCAACAAGAGGAACGTGCTGGAAGATGAGGCAGAGGTGGCTGGATCGGATTGCTACGCTCCCCACCCCCATCCTATCTCCATACCACATTTTACCATAGTAAAAGCACTTTTTACAAGAAGATTGACTTTTGAGGGGTATACAATCTTATGAGTTTTAACGTATGTATAGATTCACGCAATCAGCACCACGATCAGGAGACAGAACAATTCTATCACCCCAAATCTCCCCACACGGTCCCTCAGAGTCACACCCTCGCCCCTCCCCCAGCCGCTGGCAACCACGCATCTCCTTTCTGTCACTGCAGTCCTGTCTCCTGGACAAGGCCCTATAAATGGAGTCATACAGTATGCAACTTTTTGGGACTGTTTTTTTTTCTCCCCACTCAGCATATGGCCTTTGAGATTCACCCACGGTGTTTCATGTACCGAGAAGTCATGACCTATCCTTCCTGAGCAGTTTTCCACCGTGTGGATGTGCCGCGGTCTGCTTATCCAGTCATCTGTTGGTGGTCATTCGAATTGTTTCCAGTTTGGGGCTATTATGAATAGACCTGCCATAAGCATTCGTGTACAGGCTTTTAGGTGAAAGTAAGTTTTTAAAAAATTGACTAGAGAGACAGAGAGAAAAATGCCAATTTGTTGTTCTACTTATTTATGCACTCATTGGTTACTTTTTTGTATGTGCTCTGACTGGTATTAGAAGCCACGGCTGCGGTGTGTCGGGACAATGCTCTAACCAACTGAGCTATCTGGCCAGCGCTTGAAGGTAAGTCTTTATTTTTCTAGGATAAGTACCCAGGAGTGCGATTGTCAAGTTACATGGTGGATATATGTTTAACTTTATAAGAAACTGCCACACTGGGTTGTGCAGTGGCTGTACTGTTTTGTATTCTCATAAAAATCCAGTTGCTCTGCATCTTTGTCAGCATTTGGTATTGTCTGTTATGTTCATTTTAGCCACTCTAACAGGTGTGTTGTGGGAGCTCACTGTGGTTTTCATTTGTATTTCCCTAATAACTAATGATGTGGGACACTTTTTCACAGGCTTACTTGCCATGTGTCCTGCATTTTCAATGATATGTCTGTTGATGTCTTTTGCCTGTTTTAAAAATTGGGTTGTTTTCTTATTGTTGAGTTATGAGAATCCATTATTTTTTCTGGATACAAGTGTTTTGTCACATCTGTGATACGCAAATATGTTCTTGAAGTCATTAGCTTGTTGTTTCATTCTCTTACCATTGTCATTCATAGAGGAAAAGTTTTTAATTTTGATAAAGTCTCATTTTCCAATTTTGACTTTTATGGAGTGTGTTTTTTGTGTGACAGAGCTTCTGAGTGGCTTGTGGCCACACCTAGCTTTTCTCATGGCTAAGGGTGGCCATGTGACCGAGCTCTGGTCAACGGAGTGTGCACAGGGTGCGGTGCTAACTGCCAGTTGTTACACTTCCTCTGCACTTTCCCCTAGCCTCTTCCGTCTTGCATCTCGGAGTGGGGCTGTGACAGCTGGAGCACCATGTTGGCCCTCCGGTTTATGACCATCCCGTAGGGATGGCGCAGTGGAGAGCTGACAGACACCACCCGCTGGAGGGCTCTGCAGAGCTGAGCCCTCAGGCCAGTCCTGGGTTGTCCACTCTGGGTCTCGTGGGAAAGGATAACAGACGTCTTTTTCACTTAGACTACTGTTATTGTGGACCTGCTGTCATCCTTGGCAAATCCAGATGGATCTGATGCAGAAAGATACAAGGATCTCCTGTGAAATGTACCTAGCTGTCCTGTGGGCCTCTGGGAGCTAAGCTGGCCAGCTGAGGTGTCTCCTGCCCAACATACAGCCTATATTGCTACCAATAATCTAAGTGTTCCTCCTGATTCTGGTAGTACCACCTCAGTGTGCCACTAGGAGAAAATCATATGGTTTGAGATGGACGGATTCTACTTCTCAGCTCCATGGCCCAGGACTGGCTGGTCAGACTCGCGGTGGGATTGCTTCACTGGTGGGGACATGACCCAGGACATGTGCTGGAACCACTGGGAATGAGACCCTGGGGTTCATCTGAGGAATATGAGTTCACAGTTACCCATATCCATTTTGCCACTAAAGAGAGCCTGCCTGAGAGTACAGCCAGCTCAGAGAAAGGCCTGGCCAAGCGGCAGATAGAAATGTGCCAGCCACAGCTCAGAGACGCAGAGGCCTGGGAGCTCGGTAACCCTTTCTGAACAAAGGGGCATTTAATTTGAGACCTGAAGCAAGAATAGGTGTCAATAAGTTGAAGGGGGTGGGGGTCAAGGTATGGAGAGCGAGGATAAAGAGTTATCCAGGTAGAGCAAAAAGCATGTGCAAAGGTCCAGGGGCAGCCTGACTGCTGGGTCAGGCACAGGTTGCAAACTTTCTGTTTGGTCCGAGCTTTACATGAAAGGGTGGGATCCCACCAAACTGTATCTCTTAGGGGGTTTGCCCAGGAACCTTTAAAGCACTGGATGGACACTTCTGGAAAGTGTTAAGACAAGAAATAATTAATTACTCAGCACAGAAACCAAGTCAAACGAATCTCTCCCATGCCTGCCCCCTGCTAAAGGCTACATTGAGAGACTGTCCTGGCATCACAGATGGCGCCGGACCTCTGACCCTGTGCGTGTGCCGGTAGGGAAAGGCACGGGCCTTTAAGGGGCCATTAATGAGATAATGAAAATCCCAACTTGCTGTCTCTCCCGCGGCCACAGAACAGCGTCTCACTCCACCTGTGACTCAACCGACAGCACCCGAGCACATCCCAGCAGGTCCTGGGCGGCCGAGACCTGGCAAACGCAAATTAGGCAGCTCACTGGTCTATAATTTCATTAAACAGCATTTTAACATAGTGAATAATTTTGAGCTCTACTATCTAAAATATAAAGGGGTGTTTTTAAACTTAGCTGAGCAGCAGATTGGGTTTTTAAAAAGTATTGCTGTTTCAGGCCCAACAACCCAAGAGTATTTCTTGAACAACCTTGTGGCTTCCCAGATACCCAGCTGTGCCTGTGGTCCCTCCCTCCACCTCCACCTGGGGTGCTTGGCCACCAGGCACCTTACAGCGATCACCGCACATCACCTCTCTTCCCTCGTCGGGATGGGACAGTGGGGAGCAGGGAATTACAAATTCTGGAAGCCAGAAAGGTTCGAGGCTGATCCGGGGAGGCGGGCCACCCTGCAGGCAGCAGTAGGCAGCCCCTGGGAGTAGGGGCCTCGCCTCCTCGCCTTGGACGGCTAAGCAAGTCAGAGGAGACGGGTCCCGGGGCCCAGTGGCCACATACAGCCCTACCCTCTGTGTTCTGTGTTGCCTATGGAATTTAAAAGAGGAGAAACAAGCTGGGGTTGTAAAAAAAAAAAAATCCCCTGAAATTTACAAACAGCTGGAGAGAGCACAGATCAGAGGACCCGGAAGGAGGAAGCCATTTGGCCTGTCACCTGGGCCATCTAAACCCAGCCCACTTCCCAAATGGCCTCTGCTTCACAAGGTGTTCACACCACCCCAAACAGGGCTACAGCCATGGTCCCCAGTGTCCCCTACAGGGACAATTTCCAGACACGGAGCTCCACGGGGGACATTTGACCACTTAAAGTGTTGATGCTGAATATTAATTTTTAATGTTTCAGAAAGCCATTAAGCTGGTCTGTATAATGTGTCACATTTTTACAGCTGGTCGTTTTATTCCCAGCTTGGAAAGTGGCAGGAGGCACCTCGGTGGGGATGTTTACTCTCTGCCCTACCCAGGTTTAACAGAGGGGCTGAGCAGGAGGTCCCTCCCCTCCCCCCATCCCTTCCGTGTGCCCTCTGGGGAGCCAGGCCCCTGACGGAGGGCACCAGGGGTCCCTGGGTTGGGGGTGGTGTCTGTGCAGCCTTCCAGGCAGAGGGACCACACAAAGGGTGGCCTGAAGAAAGACCACATGAGCCCTGACCAGTATGGCTCAGTGGGAGGGCATCGCCCCACGACAGGAAAGGTCCCCAGTTCGATTCCCGGTCAGGGCAAGTGCCTGGGTTGCAAATTTGGTCCCCAGTCCAGGTGCGTGTGAGAGGCAACCAATCGATGTTTCTCTTTCACATCGATGTTTCTCTCCCTCTCTTCTCTTCCTCTCTTCCCCCTCTCTAAAAATAAATAAATAGGGAATAGCATGGTGATGCTGGAGACATACGGTAAACAGAGGAGGGTCCTAGGAGGGCCGCTGGCCTCAGTGAAGGGCCTGAAGCTGAGAGGGAGCAAGTGGGGGCTTGTCATTTAGGAGCCTGGCTGCCAGATGAGTGGGGTGGGGCAAGACGGGAAGGGTATGGAGGACGGGAGGCAGGGAGGCTGCTGCTGTTTACGCAGGCGACAGATGACGGCGGTCTGGATGCAGTCAGTGGTGGGGGGGGCCGTGCACGAGAAGGGTGGAGTATGCAAGACCCATTCAAGAGGGGCGCTCGACCTCAGCCCTGGAGAGAGGGCCCGCCTCTCTGCTGCCTCCCCTCCCGCAAACGCACGCAGTGGTCTTCTACTGCGGCAGGGTCTCAGTGACCCTTCCAGGACAGCCATGTCTTAACCCCAGTTATTTACACACACATACACACATACACACAGAGCGGGGTGAATAGTGTCCCTCCAAAATGCATGTCCACCGGGGACCGCAGATGTGACCTCATTTGGAGTAGAGTCTTACCGGTGTAATTAGTTAAGATGAGGTCATACTGGAGTAGGGTGGGCCCTAAATCCAATGGGGTCCTTATAAGAAGAGGGACAAACAGACAAAGATGCAGACACACAGAGGAGTCCATGCGGACCTAGAGGCAGAGGCTGGAGGGATGAGTCTACAAGCCAAAGGACATCGAGGATGCTAGAAATACCAGCAGCTGGGAGAGGGGCAGGGATCTCCTCAGAGATCCAGGAGGAACCAACCCTGCTGACACCTGGATCTCGGACCTCCAGCCTCCCAAACGGTGGGGGACTATTGTTTGAAGCCGCCCAGTTTGTAGTACTTTGTTACACAGCCCCTAGGAACTAATACAACATGCACACATATCTATGTACCTATACACGTATACACACAACCACAACACACACATACACACAACACACACACACGCACACACACATTTATACTTGACGGTGGTTTTTAATCCTGGCTCCCCATACAATCACCTGAGGAACTTTTAAAATGATACCTATGCCCAGGTCCCACGCAGGACCAATGAACCCAGACTGCAGGAGGCGGGGCCCAGGGGCACGCATTTATAAAGCCCCTGGTGGCTCTGTGAATGGCCAGCCTTGAGAATCAACGTGGTAGGAGACAGCTGAGGAGGGTTGTGACCAAATGCACAGGTTCGGGAGTCAAGCCACCTGCATCGCCACCATTTTCCACCATGTGACCTCGGCAAGTCCTGTGACATTTCTGAGCCTCAGTTTCCCTCATTTGTGGGCTCGGGAACACAATCCTACTTGCCCTTTGGGGGTTGTTGCGGCACTGACGTGACTTAAGGTAGGCGGAGACCTTAGCTCGGTGCCTGGCCGCGGTCGGTGTGCAGCAGGTGGGCGAGCTCCTGTCCCTGTGATCCTTGGGATACAGTGATGCCAACGGCGACCCTGCCAGGCCCCACATCATCACCTCTTATGCTTCCTGATAAGCCCTGCACAGGTAGCCCCAGTCCCATTTTCACCGCACCGCCATTACACGGCCGGGGGCCAGGGGGACGTCCGACCCACGGAGGCAGTGTGCAGCCAGCCAACAGTGGAGTGAGGAAGTCCGGAAAGCGCTGGGCTCTCCACGCAGCCCGCACGACCTGTCTGCTCAGAGGCCTTGGCAATGCTGCCCGGCCTCTCCAGAGGTCTCCTTTGAAATCGGAGCTCTTGAGGTTCCGTCTTCTGGCGAAATGCCTGAGCTGCAGGTCGGATTTCCCCACAAACGCATTAGCCTGCTATTTCCTCTTCTATGTCCTCTGGTCTTATCCCACCCCTCCTGAGGGGGGTTGCATCACAACACTTAGCCTCATCAGGAAGTTAAATCTTTAGCTTCTCCTTGTTCATGGGGAGCAGTAGGTGTGGGCTCGGGCTCACTGGGAAAGGGATGCCTTCTTACAACCTGGGGTGAGCATCTCCCCCTTCCGTGTGGCGGAGAGAACAGCCTTCGACCACACACTACCCAACTCTCCTAGCTGAGACCGCCAACTGTGCAATGAGCCCTCTCTTCCCCTCTTTTCCCACCTGAAGGTGCCAGGAATGAATGGCCTGTGCCTCACGGGGCTAACGGGGACTGCGTCCAAATAGTGCCAGTGCCCAGTGAGGGCTCACTGTCAGCTGCCGTTGTTACTGTCATGACTCTTAAGAGTTTTTAGGGGCGGAGCAAGCCAGAAATACCCAACCAACACAAGTAGCCCCCAATCCACATGGCTCAAGGCATCACCGTGGCAGAGACAACTCCGCCTTCCAATTTATTCTCCACTGGTACCTAGGAAGGGTAGCCACTGGGTTAGATTTTAAGGTTACAGTGAGGAATCTCAGAGCGGAGTGGTAACTCCCATCTAACCCACGCATTTGACAGAGGAGAAACCTGAAACCCACACAGGGGGATGACGTGTCTCAAACCACCCCATCTAGGACGCATTAGAGGTGGGTCCAGACTCCTGGGGTTCTGGTCACCAGTCCAGGGCCCCGCGGACACCCTCCCTTCCGCTGTTCCCCGCCCGTCCTGTTCCCAGTGGAACAGTTTTGTTGAGGTTGGTTTTGAAGGGTGGGGGTTAGGGAATATTTTTACTCCTTACTTTTCTTGACCACCACGAGTTTCCAAATGCCCATGGGCCTGAGTGTGAACAGATACCGTCGATGGAATAAAATACTGTAAAAATCAAGGTGTTGAGAACGGATCCGTCACCTGCAGCGTCACCTCAACCTTGGCATTCTTGACATTAGGATTGGGGCGCCCCTAGGAGGTGTTCGGTAGCTTCCCCGGCCCCCTCCCACTAGGTGCCAGTAGCATCTGCCCCTAGTGGTGACATCCAACAATGTCCCCTGGCCAAACTGCCCCAGTTTGAGAGCCACTGGTCGGATCACTTCACAACAGCTATGACACACACACAGCTATACCTGAGACAGGCAGGTGTCGTTAAGTGCGGGTGGAGCTGCCTTTCCTGCAGCCCCCTTGGAGCACCGGGCCGAGGGACAGCACTATTCAGGGAGGACTAAAGGACATCCTGGTGCAAGTGGCAGCAGTAAGAAGAGGAGCTGCAAAAGGAAATCCGACTTAGTTCCCGCTTGGTGCCCAACACCGACTGGGCACTTGCCGGGGATCTCCCATTGTCCCCTCACGCCCGGGTGGGGGCGCTAGGACACGGCACAGAGGATTTCTGAATTTCCGAACCTTGTGCCTAACTAATCCATCACATCACCGCACCCCACGAACACCAAAACACCAATAAAGCTAACGTTTACTGAACACGTAGCACAGACCAATACAAATGACTCGACGGTTGATATACAGCTCCTCCCACTCCCCTCTGGGGCAGGTACCATTCTTATCCCCGCCTCCTCGCCATTTTACAGGTGGGGAAACTGACATCTGCAGGTTCAGAGACTTGTCCAAGTTCACTGGCAACTCCACAAAGCAAAGCCAAGCTCTACCTTAAGCAGTTGGACCCCACAGCCCGATTTCTGAGCCACCGACCTCCTGAACATTTTTTTTCCCGTGTACACAATAAGCAAGGGTGAACTTTCCAACCCACTCAAACCTGGCGTGGATTTCTGCTGAGGGAGGGTGTCAGCTGACACAGGGGAAGACAGGTGGGCTGGGGGTCCTCGGGACATTCCAGCCCTGGCAAATGCCTTTCCTTGTCAGCATTTTGTGACTGTGAGGAGCCCCCTCCAAAGCTGAGGTAGTTCACCGGAAAGCCCCCGCCACCCTGCCTGCCGTCCCTTATAAAAGGCGGCCTGAGGAACAAAGGTGGCCTGCCTTCCTCGAACGGGACGGAGCTGCATGGGTGGCGGTAGGAAGCTGGGCGGTCGGCACCCACGGCCCAGGAGGCAGGCAGAGCAGCTCCCCCACCCCACAGCTGACAAGAGCCAGGCTCCTCCTGCCCTCACCTTCATATCGCTTTTCTGTTGATTCATTGACTAGGGATTGGGAAAGATAATCTGCCTTATTTACAGTGCTGCAGGATTAATGGCACCAAAATATCCAACCTCCTGCTAATGGGGAATCCATTTCTGAAGACGGAGTCTCCAAGTATGGGTATAAAGTGGGCATTTTTTAAAGCAAAAGAGAAACAAAAAATTCATGATCTTTCTTCTTTTATCAGCCGACCTCGATTAAAAAAAAAAAAAAAGCCATGGAGTTGGGAGGTTTTTGATTCATGCCCCTGGGGAGAAGTTTTCTTCAGGAGGAACAGTTCGCGTGTGGGTACGGACTGTGGCACTGGCGCACTGGCTGGATTACAATAAATGGTGCCATTGCCTTCTAGACACACACACACAACTCGTGACGGTAACAGGAACTAGGCATGCAAAGAGCGGGAAAAGAATGGGTCCCTCTCTGCAAATCCCACATTTAACGTGGTCTCTAGTCCCCCAGCATTGGATGCTCCTAAGGAGAGCCGCAAAATGCCGGGATGTGGGCATGACGTCCCCGAGGGAGAATGGAACTGCCCACAACCCTGTTGGGCTCTCGGGTAAGCGGGTGGGGCATTTTTCTTTCCACTCCAAATTATCATTTTTTGGGTGCTTTTTAAAAAGAAAAAAAAAACAGTCTAGTAAAAGCAGACTGGTTTCACATCCTGTAAATTCAAAGCTGTCTCTTAACCAGCACTAATATAATGGAAACTTACTTTCATGCTCGTGTCCCCAAGGCACTGTAAGAGCCTAAAGTATCTTCTGAATCATCAAAGAAAGAATGAATTACATTCTGTGAGTCTGAGAGTCGAGGATGTGTTATTCTAATGCTTCACACGGTGGATGTCTGTATTAATTTCCTGTGGCGGCTATAACAAATTACCACAAACTCGGTGGCTTAAAAGAACACAAATTTATCACCTTACAGTTCTGAAGGTCAGAAGTTCAAAAATGGGTCTTACAGGGCCAAAATTAATAGTTGTGTTCTTCTGGAGACTACGGGGAAGGGGGATGGAAGTCCACATCCTTACCTTTTTCTAGAGGTCACCCACATTCCTTGGCTTGTGGGCCCTTCCAGCAATGATGACTCTCTGACCTCTGTTTCCGTCCCCACATGTCCTCTGACTCTGACCTCTTGCTTCCCACTTCTAAGAATTCCTGTGATGATGCTGGGCCCATCTGGACAATCCAGAATCATCTTCCCACCTCACATCTGCAAAGGCCCTTCGGCCAAGTAAGGGTTTGGGGGTGAGGACGCGGACATCTTTGGGGGGGTCGTTCTGCTGCTGCCGCGTTATGAGCAGATCTGACTGTGTGAAGGGCATCCTGTCCTCCCTCCTGCAGGGGGTGCTGTCCTAACCAGGGAGTATCTGGAGTTACTCCTCCAGTCCAGGAGTGGCGGTAGATTGTTCCAGTTCGGCCGCAGCCCACACCTGGCTCGGCTTGAAAGAAGAGCACCAACACGGGTGGTCAAGGTCAGGGATGTAGACGTTGCCCACAGGACGGAGCCAACGAGGGGCCAGTGCAGGTTTACACTTTGAGTCTCGGCTCCATTTGCTCGGTGCTCGCTGAGAACCGCGTAGTTCCCTCGAATGGGAAGAGGCTGTTACCCCTGGCTCCGGTGGCGCAGGAAAATCAGCAGACCTTAGATGAGCAAAAGGAAAGCGTCTCCCATCGGGGGCTTGGCCAACTTTCTCGGAAAATTCTGGAACTTTACCATGGAAGCGTTTTCTGATGTAGACACCAGGGTAGTTCTTTGCCCAGTAGAAGGATTCTTCTATTTACAAAAGGATTCACATCTAATTCCTGAAAAAGAAACCACTGGAGGGATGCTGTGCTTCATTAAAATTTGCCTTAAAATAAAAACATGCATTAAACCCATGTTTTGACTGATAATACCACTATACACATCCTCCCGGGGTCCCAGCCCACGCTGCCCCAGGCAGCCGCAGCTAAGTCAAATGAGCTGTACCTGTTAACGATTATGGGGGAAATGCAAATTACAGCAAAGCCCCACCCACCGAAACCTGAGGTTGCCATGGAGATGTTTGACACAGCTGCTCCCTTTCCTGGTTTTTTTTTTTTTTAAACTTCACGCTTTGGCAATCATGCTTTGGTTTGACAAGGAACTGTGAAAACGTGTCACTTTGTCTTCCCCAAACTTCTAAATTCAATCAAAATAACAATTATTAAAAACCTGGGGGTGCTCGCCAGACTTTACGGTGGGATAAGGAGAGTTGACCCCTGGTGCCTCTCACCTCGTTTCCTTCCGCCTTCCTATAAACAGCAGGGAACTTCAGGTACACAGCCCATCAGAGGTGCATCTTATCCACAGGTTTCTCTGACAGTGGAGGGAGCGACTGCCTGGGAAATTTCCCCACTTGGTTTCCTGGGAGGAACCCAAGCAGCCCAGGCACGCAGGATCGTGAGTGTGAGCTCTGTCTCCGGGACAGTGTGGTGTGAGGAGCGGTGATTTCCACAACCTAGAGTCACACTCCTCCACCATGCACACCGGAGCCGCCAGTTGGAAGCTTGAGAATGGTCCTCCTGAGGTCGGTGGGGCTCTGGGGTGGGAGGAGACAGGGTCTGGAGCCAGAGGGCCTGGCCCGCGTCTCTGCTCCGCAGCTCACCAGCCTCGTGGCTTCCTCCGCCCGCACCGCCTTTCCGAGGCTCAGTTTCTCCAGGCGCAGTGTATCAAACAGGACTCTTCTGGTTGTGACTGATGGGAATTCCCAGCTCAAGCTAAGTTTTTTTGTTTGTTTGTTTTTGTTTTTTTTTAAAGAATATATGGTATATGAATAGGAAACATGCAAGGTTGAGGGGTTTGATGCAGGCTCAACCTATGTTGGCTCTGCCATCCTTTGGCTTGTACAACTTAGATCTTACCTCATGGTGGCAAGATGGATGCAGCAGCTCCACCGCTCTAGTCTCCTGGGTGCCGAGGGAGTCACCTCCTAGTAGCTTCTGCAGAATCTCTTGACTTTATTCTGACTGGACCTCTGAACTAATTAACAATGGTCTGGGAATGTGACTATGCTATTTAGCTTAAACAAGTGGGCACAGGATAGGGAGGCAGGCACAGGATGTTCCAAGAACCTCATAACCTCAAAGTCAGGAAACGACGGGTTTCCAAACCAAAAACTGGGGGGCTGTTGCCAGAAGAGCGATGAATTTGGGTGGAGGGGTAATCAATGCACACTAGCTATGAAACTGTTATTAAAAATAACTTTTACACCCTGGCTAATGTGGCTCAGTGGGATTGAGTGCTGGCCTGCAAACCAAGGGGTTGCTAGTTCGATTCCCAGTCAGGGCACATGCCTGGGTTGCAGTCCAGGCCCCCAGGATGCGGTGTGTGCGAGGCAATCACACATTGATATTTCTCTCCCTCTCTCCCTCCCTTCCCCTCTCTAAAAATAAGTAAATAAATAAAATCTTTTAAAAAGTATCTTTTATGTATATTGTGCCCTTATATGCTTTGTCTCATTCAATCTTTGCAACGCCCCTCCAGATAACGTAATTAGACCTCATTATATTGATGAGGAAACAAAGTTTCAGAGAGGTTAAGTGTCTTCCCTGTGGTCACACAGCCCATCAACAGCAGTGCTGGGATTTGAACACAGGCCTGTCTGACTTCAGAGTTCCTGGTTTGTCTATTAGACTACACTGGTGTTGATTTGTGGCTCATGCAGGGGATACGTTTGAAAGGCATAATGAACGCACCTTATATTTATACATACACAGTACTTTATGGTTGGCATCTTATTGAATCCTCATGACAACTCTTTGGGAGAGAGATTATTCCTATAATCTTTTTATGGTTGAAGTTACTGAGAAAGGTTAAAGGACTTGCTGAGAGCCCCGGCTTGACCCTGGACATTTTAGTCGGAGTGAAACCCTCTCCATTTTCCACGGCAGTGCAGAAAGACAGCAAACACCCACTAGCAGGTGGCCTACAGCTGGACTGGGAAGGACCAGTGTGAATGCAGTGTCACGAGCGAGCCGGTGCCTAGGACACCCTCAGGAAGGCTCATGTGAGCAGCCCCACATCCACGTTTCTTCCCCTTCTCTGCTTTTTGTTTGAGGATCCATCCTCCCCCTCTGTGGTCCACAGATGCCAGGGGAAGTGACACAGCACTGTACTGGCCTGAGGGCTAACTGGGTGCTTCTGTTCCCAGCCCCATGTTCAGCGGTGTTGCCCTGGTTGCTTAAAATTGTCATGGCAGAAATAGTTACACCACAGGAATCGGCAAGTGATGCACCCCCACCCCGCCCCTGTTTTTTTGTTTGTTGGTCTGTTTGTTTCTCGGGGAGCCAGTTGTTACGCATTCAACAGCCTGCCACCAGATTTACTCCAGCTCTGGGTCCGGAGCCGTGGCTTAGGTCTAAGTAACCAGCCCAGCCCAGCCTGCCCTCTCCGTCCCCCACTCCTCAGCCCTGCCTCGGTGGCTGCGTCAGAGCTAGGCATGTGTCCCGACCGATCCAATCCGACCTAAGTCCGGGACTTTTTCTTGAAGATTCGACAGAGTTAGCTCTTCCCACTGGACGTGAACAGGGAAGCAGGGCGCCCCGGAGCCAGGCGAAGCATCTTGGGACAGGAAGGGAAAAGCACTATGGACGAGAGCGTCGACCCTGAGGAGGCAAAGGGGAGGCAGGGCACAGTCATCTCAGCCAAGCTGCGTCCCGTTCCTCGGGCTGGGGCTGTGCTGGACATGCATGGAAAGTGCTGGAAGTCTTTGAGGCTTCCCATCTTGAGAGCCCCTTACCACTTCAGCCAGTTTAACTTGGAGTTTCTGTTCCCTGCACCTAACCCCACAGAAGCGCATCGGAGGGACCCACCGGTGGGACTGCCGGTGGAGAAGGCGGCTGCCATCAGAGAGGAGCAGTAAACAAGGTGAACCCAGGCCCAAAAGGCTCCCAGGGAAAGAAAATATGCTTCTTACAGAGGCAGACATTCACGAACGGAAGCCAGCACCTTTCCTTGGTTATCCATGAGGCCCCTCCAGATGGCCCAACAACTGGTCTCTTTAAGGTGAATGTTGAAGACGTGACGATACTTCAAAACACAAAATACCGTTTCGCACGGATTAACGGCGGAAGCGCGACATGTTGGCGGCAAGAGTGCAGCCGACAGGACTGGCTCTCCTCATCTCCGACGCTGGGGTGGTGGTCCCTACGCCTTGCAGGGCTACAGCCAAGACGAAATGAAATCAGGCAGGTTTGTGAAAATAGATGCCCCAACAGGCCCCGCATTTTGCAAATGAATTCCATTTACATGTGCATCTGAACTGTTAAACCACAGAAAATGCCCTTGTTTCACTCGGGACAATAAATGAAAACTCTTTGGACGTTTGAAGCATTTCATGTCTCTGGGCTTCCAGAGAACCGTTCCATTTAGCTTGAAAGGGGTTTTCAGTGGAACTGGCGTTTAGTGTTATGAAAGCATTTCTCTCTCACATTGGGCTTTATCTAAATTTTTAAACAAGGCCTAATTTACAGGCCCCAAACGACTTGGCAAATTTCCTCCGATCTCATTGAAAAAGTCCTGGCGGCCTATAGGCTGCGGGTGTATTGAAAGACTGCTTTGTCTGGGGTGCCAACTAAAACTAAAATTACTCCGCCAACAAAAGGCTGTCCTTTCAAACAAGCCCACAGAATGCGCACGCACACACGGCACACAGAACCGCCAGAGTCCAGGCCCCCAGAGGCACGGGGCTGCAGACCAGGTTCCACGGCCGTGGGGACTGCGGTGCCCCAGCCCGAGGGGGAGAAACAACTTCAGAGAAGACATCAAATTTGTTCCCGAATGGATGCAGACTGCCCGTTCCTGGGCAGAGGGCAAGGAGGTCCCCCAGGTGACGGAGAGAGCTCCTAGTCACCTCGCCCACACTGTTGTGAGCTGTCGGACACAGCATCTGTATTTACAATGCACTCAAACGCCGACTCAGGGCCCAGTGAGCAGAGAATGGTACCCGGTGTGTCGCTGGAGAACGGTCTCCTCCCGATGCACCTGGGCGCACCTGCACAGGCTCTCCTGTGGAGCTCTCCTTTGGCTGGTTGTTTTGGGTTTTTTGGGGTGTGTGTGTGTGTGTGTGTGTGTGTGCGCGTGCGCGCGCAGGGGGTGTCACAGTACAGAGAGCATGAACCCCTGTCCCTTTACTTTGTCAATGGTGATGGAGTCTCAGGGGAAGCCAGCCGGGCTGGGAACCACTTCACAAACATTGATTTGGCACCTTCAAGGAGGCAGGCACAGTGCTAAGCCCTCAGGGTGCAACAGCGATCAAACCACCCACAGACCCTGCCGCGTGGGGCTTCTGGGACAGCAGGGAAGAGAGCGGATTCGGTCGCTGGCTACGCAAAGGGCGTGAGGGCTGAGTCCTCCACATCCCAGTCGGGTCGCGTCGGGCCTGCGCAGAGACGTCTCACCTGGCTGGGCTTCCCAGCTTGCTCGCTCCGCACTGTCATCTACTCTGTCGCTCTGGCCCAGCCAGCCCGCTGACCACAGCTCTTGCGAACCCTCCCTCCGTGCCGAGTTCCCGCGACACCGGCCTCCTGATGTTCCTCTGACACACCAAGCGGGGGTGGCCTCAGACGCCCCCGTGCGCGCTCTCCCCCCTGCTTAGGCGCCTGTCCCTGGACAGCCCTGTGGCTCGTTCCTTCGCTTCCTTCCGGCTCTCCGCACGGGCCCTTCCGTGATCTAGACTTGCCCCCAACCCGCCCTCACTGTCCCCCCGCAGCAGGCTACCTTCCCCAGCATCACCCACCACACTAGAGACGCACGCGTCTACCGTCTCTTCTCCCCTCTTACCCGTCTGTCCACTGCTTTATCCACAGAGCCTCTAAAAGCACCTGGAACATAGTAGGTGCTCAGTATATATTTACCAAGAGGCATGACAAGAGACTCGCAGGTGCTATTGGGCACACAGTAGGAGTGCAGTCTCTGCAGAGCTTGGAAGGCCTCCTGGAAGTGGTGCTGAAGGGCCAGTGCGGGTTTTCTGAATGGCGGACAGGGAAGAGGGCTGGCTGCAGGAGGCATGAACAGCGGTGAGAGGCTGTGAGGCTCTTGGTGTGGCTGGGACGCAGGCCCCATGGGACAATGGCTGAGATGAGAGCAGGGAGGGAGGCCCTACAGTCAGCCCCTCGGGAGCCACCGTAAGGGGTCAGGCTGGATCCTGAGCCATGAAGAACAGCGCAGAGGGTTTCCAGAAGCAGAATCCCACAGACAGACTTGCGTTTTTGAGAGCCCGCTTGGGCTGCGGCTTGGAGAGAGCGGACATGACGGAAGGCTGCAGGGGCTGTTGCGGGGGGGCTGTTGCGGGGCGGGGGGCTGTTGCGGATGGGGCCAGTGGAAAGAGATGCTAAGACCTCCAGCCAGGATGGCAGCCCTGACGAGAGCAGAGCCTGGCCCTGTTTCAAGAACCCCAATGTCCCTGGGAAAGTCACCTGCCCCTTCTGCACCTCCGCTTTCTTATGTGCCAAATGGTCACACTAAACAGCACGGTGGCCTGTCGTGAGAGTTTGTATAAAGAATGTGGCTTCTGCTGGAATGCGCAGTGAAGGGTTCTACAAAAGCAAGCTGTTATGGTGATGACTAGCTCTACTGGCTAATGGCTGGAGTTTCGCATTTCCATCCTTGCTGAGCACTTAGTGAATGTGTCAGGATCTAAACTCTGATGAATTTAAATAATGGTGCCACTTGATTGACAGCCAGAAGGCATTAATTCAGTGTAACGCGTACAGACAGCACGAGAGGAAGAGGGCGGAATGAAAGGCCTCTAATGGCACTTGCGCCCTCCCAGCAGGGCTCAGCCCAATTGGCCGATGCCTTAACTGTCCCGCGTCAGGAAGAAAAGAATTCTTATGTGCTCTGTATGCCAGCTCTGTCTGGCTCAAGTCTATATTCAGAAGACAACAGCATCACATCTGGACCGAAATCTACCGCCTATCAAATGTCACTCAGAATCTCTTAGGGCCTCTGGAAGGTGAAAACCCAGTGTGTGTCCAGGTATGAATACGGGTGCAGCCAGGGAGAAAGGAGAGTCGCTGGAAGTGTCCGGATCCCTTGGCCAGCCCGAATGACTGACTGCCTCCCCCACACCCTCTCCCTTCCAAGGAGAACAGTCCATTATACCAAGAGTGTGGGTCCCTGGGAAGAAATTGCACTGTGTGCTGTGCAAACCTCACAGCCCCTAATTGCCTGCCGAATTGAGAGACTTTTGAAAGGGAGGATGATAATTGAAATTTCACATAATTACATTTTAAAGTAACGCTTTTAGCTTCCCCCAACTTCAGTCAAAACTCTCTCTTGTCAAAATAATCTCAAAGTTGTTTTTTGTTGTGTTTTTTTTTTTTTTCAGACAAGGATTGATGAAGTATCACTGGGAATCTTTTAGCTGCTAATTATAAGTCAAGCCTCTTTGGGGCTTTTTCGGGATATCTCTTTGACTTTTCTAAGTGATTAGTTTGGTCCTCTGCTTTCAAACTGTTCATTTTCCACTCACAAAGAGGAGTGAAATTTCGTCCCTGGTTTTAATTACAATCAGAGCATTATCCTCGGATAGCCTAGAACAAGGCTTCACAATGGGAGGGGGCTACTCCGTTAATCAGGGATAAATCTAGTATACTGGGAAGGCTTGTACCTTTCATTACATTACCTTGTTGGTCTAATTAATGGTATTACCCTCTGAACTGTGTGCAGAAGCTTAAAGAAATTCAACACATGCAGAAAACATGCTCGAGGGGAGAGTGAAGAAAGCCTAATAAAGCCTCGCTCATCCCACCCCGGGGTCAGCTGCTAATTTCCTCCATGATGGCTACCTGAGGATGGGGGGGTGACATCAGGGCACACAGGCTGGGCTCAGGCTCTTCTCTGAGAAATGGTGGCCCTACCTGCATTTCGGTTTCTGGTGCAGACTAGCAATTTACCTGTGATATTTAATTTGAAAAACCAGACATCACCTCATCAAGACCTAAGTGTTGTTCCTGTTTGTTCAGGTGAAGGTTTTGGTAATGTCTGGTGGGAGCAGGTGGGGTAGGTGGAAGGAGGGAGCCGAAGGGAACAAGAAGATCCTTTGCTCTTGGGGCACTACCCCACCTCAAAGAGTCGCATTGCTGTGAAGGCCTGAGCTTGGCAGCGGTGAGTACCACAAAGCCACGAGAGTATTAACTGCTTGTGGACAGGAACCAGGTCGTGTTCAGCACATGGCAAGGACCCAATAAAATATTTGCTGCACAAATGAATGAACTCTCTTTACTGACTCATTAGTTGTCAAAGGCTCATGGTGCTGGCCGTGTGGGGTCCGTGGACATTTCACTGAAGCCTCAAAACGTTTTGATTTTTGTAATACAAAGCATACGTAAGAAAACTGACACCCAAAGAAGTTAAGCAAATTTTCTAAGGCCATACAGCTAGTTAAGTAACAGAGTCAGGACCTGAACCAGGCTTGCTGGATTCTAAAGACAAAGCGTTTAACACCATCCAAAATAAGATGAATCAGAATAAAGGGATAAATTAATTCTCTGAATTGCATTTCAGATAAGGCTTAAAGATGATGTGCAGAGTTTGACAGGTATTAATATCTTACAAAAATGCAAGAAATCTCAAAGGCACCATATTTTACTGAACATAATGTCATTTGTCTCTGTTTTTTTTTTAATATGCCCCCCAAAGGCCCGCTGTTGAGCAAACCCACACTTTCCAATCAAACTATATCAACGCAGTCTCCCCACTGGCGACGGGGTCTCGGTAGGCTCACTCGAGGGAGTTTCGATCGATCAACACTTACTCCATGCTCGCTGCCTTTCTAAAGAAGTCAGGGCATATCGGACCTCAAGAAGCTCACAGGTATAGGAGGGAATGAACCTGTACACTCTTCTTCCAAAACGGTCCCTTCGACTGGTGCCCTGAGGGGAGGCGTTGCTCAGCAGCTGACTGACCGCAGCGGACGAGGCCAGGGGGGCCTGGCCCCCGGGGCCCCTGCGCTTCATGCTCTGCCTAAGTCAGAAGTTAGCAGCGTTCCCGGGCTCGCTATTTTTCTCATCCTCTATCCGGCTCCCCAAAGCAAAACCCAGTTAAATGGAGCAAAGGCCTGTGTTTTTTCACACGGTCTCGTTCTGTAGCCAGTCTTGGGGGCGGACGCCGGACAGTGGCAGGTGCAGAGATGCAAAGAAAGCAGGCTGCACCCTGGGAGTTAGAGCCAAGCAAGGAGGCCCTCGGGAGTCAGTGTGCTCCCGAGGGGTGGGGGGTGGGTGGGAGCTGGCCCCAGTGGTTCCTTATATTACACTGTCTTGCAAAATGGGAAGAGTTAAAAGACACAGCAGGACGTAGAAGAAGCAAAGCTCTATTTCAGTGAGCAAGTGGATTCACACGCATACTTCCTGTGTTCAGACAGAGACCTGTCTGTGGAAGCAGCCTCCCCCGTCAAGGGAAAACACACACGCAGCCCAGTCACCCTGAAGGCCCTGGCGTGGATCTGCACGCTGCGGGTGGGAAGCCCCGCTCTTTCCTCCCTCCAGCCATGGATTAGCCCCATTAAAAGATGACAAATGACTTGGGTGGCCCTGGTCCAGTCCCTGGTGGACCAGCCCACAAAGGGTTCAGCCTCCTCTCTAGTAACTGTCCTTTCACTTGGCAGCTCCCCGGGGTGGGGTGGGGGTTGACGGTCCAGGACAGTGTCCCCCCTGGAGCTGCCCATCTGCTCTGTGGCAGGATGGCTCTGGCTTCCAGGGCGAGCAGGGGTGATAAAGACCCATCCAGGCCACTGAACTGCCACGTGGACTGCAGTGATGAGGGTACTCTGAAGTTTAGAATGTGCGAGGGGCTCAGTTGAAAGAGTCCCACCTGCACTATCTGCTGGGACCGGCAACACCAACTCTCCAGTGCAAATACTGTTATCAATTCCACTTTAAAAATGATAGGCGGGAGGTTGCATGAGACTATGTACTTGGTTCAAGGTTACGCACAGCTAGTAAGTGGCACGGGTGGGACCCGAACCCATGCCAGTCTGATTCTGAAGCCTCTTGCCCATTGTGATATTCCAGCTGGCATCTGCCACCTGTACCATTCTAGGTCTGCTTCTTTTTAATTTGTGAATTCAGTTCACCTAAGGCAAATTTACTTTCAATTGAAGTTCCTTGCGGAAGGAGAATCGCTTCGTGGATTATCTGCACCAAAGCATTTTCCAGTCCGCGTGGATGACCCACCCAGAATCACTTTCAAGTGACCCTCTATGGGACTCTGGGGGCAGACAGACCTGAGTTCAAGTCCTCTCCTCAACGCTTTGATGCTGAGTGACCTCGGGCGAGGCCTTGCTATCATCTAAAAACTGAGGATTATCCACCCTAGTAGGATTGTTGAGCAGGCTTAAAAATGTAATCCGTCCTTAAAAGGGGTGCCACTACCTAGGTACCTAGTCAAATATAATAAAATTAAAGGCGCTTAGCTCAATTCCTGGAGCACAGAAGCACTGAAAAATTGGACTTCTTCACAAAGTCCCAAATCAAATTTCTGGACTCCATTTTAGCCAGAGATATTCTCTCTCCTTTGAACTTCCAAAGGGTGTTCAAACTTCTCTTAGAGAGTCCGAGTTGTATTATATAATTTATGTACACACATGTTCTTCTCTTAAAAAAAAACATCAGGCAAGGGCCTATGAGAGCCTATGAAGTACCACCTTGTACCAATGCTTTTGCATTGACCACTTTTTTCGAATCTCGGCATGCGCTAGGCTCTACTGTACATTGCCATTTTACAGGTGGAGAAACTGAGGCCCAGAGGGGTTAAATAACGTGCACAGGGCACACAGTTAACCAGCAGTGGGGAGAGGACTCGGTTTCCGACCACCCACTCGGGAGCCTGTTGCTGTAAAGCACCAGGTTATAAACGCCCCAGACAGGGCCTAGGTCATAGCGACGGCCCACCTCCATGAGCGGGCTGAGCGCGGCCCCACAGCAAGGGCTCGGTTAGTATTTCGGAAAGAGCAGGCGGGAAGAAGAGGAATGCTTCCGCAGTTACGTTGTCACCAATCTCGTCTGGACAACACGTGCCCACAGCCTACCCCGCGGGGCTCCCTCACGGACTGGCCAAGACCCAGGAGACCTACCCCAGCTTCCCACTGCCCAGAGATGGGTGCAGTGAGGACTGTGCCAATAACAGGGGTGACGACTGCAGCAGCGATCACGACAGTGTTCATTGGGCTCTTCAGATCGGCTGAGCACTGTAAGCCGTGGCTTCCACAAGCGAACACGTTTGGTAACCTCAGCAACTCTCAGAAGGGGAGATTAGCCCCATGTTAGGCCTAAGGATGCTCTCACTGTGATTTTAATTTAATAGGAGTTTGGGAGCTTCACACAGTTTCAAAGTTATCTATTTTTTTTCTGTTACAATTTAGGGAGAAGCAGAAGGTTCATTTTCGTAGACAGTGTACGGTCACGCACAAATAGATGTACAGACAGAGACGGCTCCCCATTGTACAGACGGGTAAGCGGACAATGGGATCAAGGGTAGATAGAGCCCGTTGATCCGAGGAGCTGAGTTGAGGCCAAAACGTAACTTAAAATGATTCAACGCCACTACTCATAATAGACAAAAGTCAGAAACAATTCACATGCCCATCAGATGATGAACAGATTAAAATGTGGTATAATCCAGATGGTAGAGTGTTACTCGGACATGAAAAGGAATAAAATTTTGATACACAACACGGACGAACCTTGCAAACAGTACGCTAAGCGAATTAAGCCTGACACAAAGGTCACATCGTGTGGGATTCCGTTTATGTGAAATGTTGTTCAGAATAGACAAATCCGTAGCCACAGAAAACAGATTAGTGGTTGCCAGGGGCAGTGGGAGGAGGGAACTCAGTGACTTCTTAATGGGTACAGGGTTTCTTTCTCTTCCAGGTGGTTGAAAAGTTCTGGAACTAGACAGTGGTGATGGTTGCACATTGTGAATACACTTGACACCCACTGAATTACGTACATTAAGATGGTTAAAACGGTCCATTTTGTGTTACGTGTGTTTCTACCACAATTTTTTTTTTTAAAGGATACAACACCACTTCCATTCTACACAGGGTAAACTCCGGCTTCCTTGACTTGGCCTACAAGACCCTGCCACATCTGCCCTCTCCACAGGTGTTCCTCCTTCCCTTCCCTTTCTCTCTCAACTCCCACTTCTCCCATCACACCCAGACCCGGAGCCCAACCCAGACACTAGCCGTTCCCCGGCGAGCCACGCCGCACCCCACTGTGTCTGTCCTCCTGCAGCAAGCCCTGCCCAGAGCCCCCTCCTACACCTCCTTCACCTCGAGAAGACGCCTCTGTCCTTCAAGATTCAACTCAGGCACAGCCTCCTTGGCGGGCTATCACTGAGCCCCTCACCTCGGCCTGGGCTGAGTGTCCCTTGTTGACACTGATACATCTTGCAGGTATTACTAGCACAGTATTTGTCACGGTGGATTGTGATTGGGTGCTTCCACAGGGGAGAGGCCTGCTTGCTGGTTATAAATACAGTATGGGTTTGGGGGGAGGGAGGAGTCACTGGACTGAAGTTCGAATCTGAACTCTCCCTGTGGTGTGAGCATGGACATGTTATTTAACCGCCTGTGCCCCGGTCGTCTCGTTTGTAAAAACTGGACTGATTAATACTTATTGGATTAAACACAGAAATAGAAGACAGCTTGTAGAACAGCGCCCTGTCCTCTCTCAGTCACTGGTGCATGTCGGCGTCATGACTGCCCTCGTCCTTACCGTCATCCTCCCCCTACCCCAGCAGCTCCAGGGCTCCCTACGCCCAGGGCGGAGCCAGCCATTGAGCAGACGCCCCCAAAACAGAAGTTGAATAAAGCGGTGCTCCATCTACTCTTCCCCTCTCATTTTACTGATGGGGAAACTGAGGCTCAAACCTGAAAGCGATCTGCCCAGTCAGGTGCCAGTTGGAAACTGGGATCGTGAAGCTTCCCCTTCGCAAAGGGGATCGTGAGCGTCCCGTGGCGAATCCTCACTCGCCACTGGGACGTGACAGGGCAACATTCCAATTGCCCCTGCAGCCCTAACCAAACTGACCAATGAGACTGAAGCAAGTGCTGGCCTCAGCTGCCACCTCTCAGTGCGCGCGGCCTTTTTCCCTATTCTTAACAACAAGCGCTTGAAACATCAGCAGGCGAGCTATAAATAAATGAGAAAAAAATAATCTAGGAATTAACGGAGGGTCTGTCAGGGAGTCGGCGGGGCGCCCCCCTCCCCGGGGAGGATGACGCATGAGCTGTCGGAGATAAGACTTCGGTCGGGCGTATTTAAGGTGAGAGCAGACAGCAGTGGGCACTCGGCGAGCCCCCGCTGCCACCGCCAAACCCCATAGATCACACCACAAAATAAATGAGGACATTAAGGCTTCAAACACTCTGGGATTTGTACTTGAAAAACCAAGATTCCAACTTTAACTAGCTTCTCTTTAAATGATTTTGTTGTCACTTCCAAGAGAAGTCGCTCTCGGGCACGAGGGAGATGCCTTCCGTGAGAGACTTGGGGGCACAGTTTTCCATGCTCACGGCTGATGCTTACTGAGTCCTTAGCACATGGGCGTCAAGCACTTTGCGCAGGGGTTCACATATATTAACTCAATTATTATAAACACTCGCAAGGTTGTCCATTCTGCGGCCCCGCCACGATGGCTATGGACGCGGCCCAACACGAAATCGTAAATTGACTTAAAACCGTTTTGTCTTGTGCTCACCGGTTTTCGTTAGTGTTTGTGTATTTAATGTGCGGCCCAGAGATGCCAAAGGGTCAGACACCCCTGCAGGTATCAGCCCCGCTGCACAGACGAGAAGACATCCATTAGCGACCCGACAAGATGACGTGCCAGGAAGTGGCGGAACCGTTGGTTAAACCCACTGGCATCTGAGTCCAGTTGAAGGAATGCTAGTCATTGCACCAAGGTCACTGTCTTGCAGGGTCTGTGAGAGACTAAACAGAAATGAGAAGCTCGAACATCCGCGGTGGCTTATGACACCAAGCGAATGATCAAAGGGTTAGGCCGTGTTATCCCCTGAACTTGTAAGAGGCAGCCCCGACAGCCCCCTCAGGAGCTGGAGGAAGAGTTAATAGCTATTTGATGGACACCCACCACCATATTACAAATGGTCGGAAGCCAAATAAATGCAAATGAAGCCACGAGGGCAGAAAACCAGCCTCCCCAAGTGTATCCCGCCTGCACTGAAATGCCCTGGTTCTATCCCTGAGCTTAATATTTCATGCAAAAGGCAATGCTGAAATTGCTGCTCCCAGAAACCCAGGGGAGGACAATCAGGATGACAAATGGAACCCTCCCCCTTGTCTCCTGGAAGTGCCTAGAGGTGTGGGTGATGGGCTTAAATGCCTAAACAAACCAGGGCAGTGAGCCTTTGGCTGGGGTTGATTTATGGGCAGAGGGGCCCAGCCCTCACCTTTATTTACATTGCTCAGAGCACATAAACTCCAAGAAAATTTAGTGTTTTAATTTGGGCATCTGGCTTGTGCTTTATTATTATTATTTTTTTTAAATCATCCTCTTCTGTGTTCACTGGGAAACAAGACCAAAGCATAAACTCCACACTGGAGGGCTGCTCTGTGTTCCACTTGCCGGGTTCAGGATGGCAGCTCCTTGAGGGCACAGAACGGGCATGTTTATGACGCATCAAGGGTGCTACTGGGCTCCACAGCACAGGCCTGTGCATTCAGGCTCCAGTGGGGACACCGTACTGGCAGTGTGAGGTCAGGGGCGCGTGGACTGGGCCGGGAAGCCAGCATCACCACTCTGGCCTGGGCTCCACTGCAAAGCACCGTGAGACCCCTGTCAGCTCACTTGTGTTTGCCGGCCTCAGTTTCGCCAGCTGCAAGATGAAGGTGGGATGAGACAGTCTCCGACGGCCCTCCCGGTGTGGTGCGGCCATGCTGTGGTTCCAGAGCCCACACGCGTGCTTTGTTCTGGCATGTTCACCTTTTCTCCACCCCGATTTTCTGAGCCCTCCTCCTCCGCGTCTACTGGGGAGTCACGGGCTTGTATTACCTCTGCTTACCCCAGAAAAGGTACAGGTCCCCCAGTTTAAAAAACCTGTCTGCTTTAAGATATTTTTTAACATGAAACTGATTGACTCAGTGACATTGTGAAAGGTCACGAGTTGTAGAGTTCCGGAATGAAAGGCACTCCAGCGAGGTCTCACCCAATGTGTTCATTTGGACTGAATCCACGTCCCAGCTCCTCAGTGGCTATCGAGGTTGCCTCTTACAAGACGTGGGGGCTGGAGGTGGGTGTGAGGCAACCCGTCTGGCCATACAGTTGGCATCACAAGCCGCTGTGTCGGTGGGACCTTCCCAGTTCTCTGAAGTCCCACACTGGGCACTCCCTGGTGCTCCTCTCTCCTCTGGCTTCCTCAGAAGGCGACACCTTGCTTGTCCTGGTCCTGGTATCCCTTGCACCCATCACCTTGCTTGTCAGTCAGAAAATGTGTTTATTGACAGCTAACTGAATGCATAAATGAAAGTATGAGCTCGGTCTCCCTCCCCGGTGCTGGCTGGGAGGCCGCACAGTAACGCGCATTTACGACATGTTTCCATTTACGGCATTTATGGAGGGCTTAGCGAGTGCCAGGCACGCGCTCACTGCTTCCCACGCACCCTCTCCGGTCATCTTACTACAACCCTGCAACGTTGGGATTAGTATTGTCTCTGGGAGGAAACTGAGGCCGAGACTATAAAGCAACGCACACGCCTTCCACAGCTGATGAGTGTGAAGAGAACAGGATATGCACCCATGCAATGGACTCCAGAGATTCCTGTCCTATGCTATAAATATTGAACTTGCATCACCATCTTAATTTGTCCCAACACGTCATATGGCTTCACTGGAGCCAGTGAAGCCCTTTCAGGTACTCGCGGCCTCTCCGCCTTTCCCTGGGTTGTGTCTAAATGACGGCGTATTGTGGCTGCTGAACTTTGCAGTTTCACTGATGGCCAGTTGAATGCAAAACACCATGAAGGAAGAGGCCTCTCAACCTGCCCCCATTTGCTGCTCCACATCTTTTTTTCCTCCTGAACTGAGTGGAGAGGAGCTCTGCTCACACGCCTGGCAGATGGTCATCCAGGCTCCAGTGATGACCGTGTTCCCACTGGACACCGTAGCAAGACTGTCCTTTCTGGGAGCCAAAGCCTGCCTCTCGCTAATGTTCGCTCCTAAGTCCTAAGTGGGCCACTGGCCAAATATTAACACAAAAGAAAAGAACTGAAAACCATTTCCTTGGGTCTTCCAGGTGATTTTAATTGCAGGTAATAAACCATTGTTAAAAGGAAGGTTTATAATAGGAAAGTGCATAGCAGCTTAGGGTGTTTGCCGTGGAACAGTGAAATGATTTTGTAAATGCCATCGTCCCTAATAAATCTGAATGCTGCTGGAGAGATTAGGCCATTATCCAGCGCTGGCATAAATGAGAAAATGATATGATGGATCACATGCTTGAGGGGTTTCAGGAGTTAGCTGGAGATGGGGCAGGACGACGCTAGTTAGCGATGGCAGTTGGCCAATCAAATCGCATTGCCTGAAATCTAGTTTAGGGCCAGTTCTGTTATTCTGACTGTAACTGGTGCTTTCCAATATCCATGCGAAGAAGTCACTGTAGTTAATTTTTGCTGAAATAAAGGAGTGGTTTTTTTTTTTTTTTTTTAAGTCAAGCGGCCAACTCATAGGTTAATCTGCTGGTATCACAACAAGGAAGAGTTGAGTCTGAGGGAATCAGGGGATCCCTGGACGAATCCTGGAAAACCAGCAGAAACCCAACGGCGTGGGGCAGTAGCCATGGCGCGGGGCAGTAGCCATGCTCTCCGAAGGCGCTCGCCTAGCACCTGACTGCGCGTGGCATGGCTGAGAACCACACACGTGCCTCAGTGCATTCGGCGGCAGCAGTTTCCTGTCTGTGGGCCACGAAGACTCTGGGTAGGCAAAGTGACTTACAGGAAGTCCAAGATCCACACACTTCCAGCCTGCGGCCCGTGGACGACACGAATCATTTTTCATCTATCTTCCATTATTTCTCAAATACATGCAGATGCAGAAGCAGCGTCCATTTGCTACGGAATTCAACGTATGCTTCTGTATTTATGTATTCTCTCAAAACAGACAGAAAAAATATACGACTGTGGCTATCTATGTAGGGTCCAGAATTCATCCAACATCAATCGCTCTTTCTGTCCCTTCATCATTAGAAAGAGTATACGAGATTTACGTAAACACTGGGAACACTGTTCCAGTGGGACTATGAATGGCAAAAACTTTAAATCCAGACGTAGACTGAGGGTATGGAACTGCCATCTCGGCTAAGGTCTGCACCGTTGGAAACTGGCCCTGACTGACGTTTGCAGTGTGTTCAGGCTCACTGGGGAAGTGACGGTTTTGCTGGTGCCGGTCTGTGGCACAGTATCTGTTTTCTCTGCGCACAACCTACTGCCTCCGCCTGCCAGCCTTTGTGAGCTGAGCTTTTCAGGCTTTCCCCCATGTTGCAGACATGTGGGTGGTTTCTTAAAGATCCACGTATGGAACCATAACCTCGAATGCACGTCTAGGGTGCAAATGTGTTCAAGGGGCTAGAAAGCACAGTCAACGGGACATCAAGGAGAGTCTGGCTCCGCTCGGGAGCAAGGTGTCCAAGCGACACAGAAATTTCAGGAGAAAGACCTGGGGTCAGGAGGAAAAGTACCCAATCTTGCCTTCGGGAGTCAGAAATCGGCTAGGGAAATAAAGAAAATCTCCTCCAAGGAGGGAGAATCCGGAGCTTAATACGATACACTATTAACCATGAAGAGTTCTATCGGTTGGGCACCAAAGTCTGCCATGCTTTGTGTTTAGATGCACTACGTGTCATTCTGGTAAACCAGTGGTTCCCACCTCGGGAGTGACTTTCCCCCCAGGGAGAAACATTTGGCCATGTCTGAAGACTCTTTCAGTTGTCCTATTATGGTGATGCTACCAATATCCAGTGGGTGGACACCAGTGGTGCTGCTAAATATTCTACAATGCACGAGATAACTCCCCACAGCAAAGAATTTTCTGGCCCGGAATGTAAACAGCGCCAAGGTTAAGGAACCCCGAGTCAAACCATCCCAGTCACCCTGTGACGGAGGTGTGATCAGTCTCATGTTATAGATGTGGAAACTGAGAGCTGGAATGTGCCAGAAAGCCTAAGTTGTATCACCGGAATCGCAGTTAGGTCTGTCTACTTCCCTAAACCCATGTATCCGTTACATGATCTTGAAGATGGACGTGGCCTCCTCCTTCCATTAATAAGGAAACTGAGGCTCAGATCCAAGCGTCTCACCCTGGATCTTACCATGGCCCGTGACGCCTTGTCCCTTCGCAGTTCTTTTAAGGCCAGTGATAATGACAAAACACAAGAGACTTCACCTCAAGCCATGGATCTTAAGTGTTGAATGCTTATACAAATCTCAAATTCGAAAGCACCAAAACATTTTGATCCTTAAAAACACTTTCTGCATTTTTAGAGCCCATTACGAAAGATCGTCACATGAAGTTCCAACGCTGTTATTTCTCATCTGTGGCCAGAAGTTTAGGAACCCCAAATGTCCCCTGTTGTGCTGAATGTGAGCTGCACTGACCTTAAAAGATCCGACTGCTCAGGGGTCAGCTGACCGCCGCCGGCTGGCTGCCTGCAGAGGCCTCGGGCTGATGCTCCCCTTCCTTTCCGCTGAGATGCACAGCGAAGACCCCATTCCGATCTTGCCTGGGTTTTCTGCCCCACCCGTGGCCTTTGGTCTGTGGATGAGGTTCCACTGCCCTGAGTTCAAGGTCTAGGGGTGAACCTGGAGCAGCACCAAGTCCACCTACTGTCCAGGCAGGGTGGCCTCGGCAGAAGTGAGAGTATGCACCTGCACAGCCCACGGGTTGGGAGGAAAAGTTAAACCAACACTTTTGGTTGCATATGAGCCCAAAGACCCTGACGAAGAAGCCCGAAAGGTTGCACGGTGTGTCACTGAAGGGAGAGTGAAAAGAGAGAGGTCAGCAGATTTATTGTGATGGCTAACTCCTGCCTTCAACTCTTGCAAAGTATACACATCCACGTGCTAAGACACAGATGTGCTTCCCATCTTCAAGGACCCTCAGTGATGGTGATGCCAGGCGCAGAAAGTACTCCTCCACAGGGGAGGCATCCCCGGATGTGGCTCGTTGAAGCCGACAGGGAGTTCCTGAACGCCACCCTACCCTGGTTTCCACATCCCTAACTGCTGGCTAGGTCGGTGGGAGGAGGAGAAACTCCAAGGCCAGGCGTTAAGGAGGCAGGTCGTGGAAAAGTCTCTGCAATGGAAGGAAGCCAAGTGACTGCAAAACGCCACTGACATGATGAAAGAACAGTGTAAAAAATGGGATTAGATTTGTAACTGAAATGGTGAAAGGACACTGTAAAAAATGGGATTACATTTGTAAAACTGGATTTTCCTTTCACCACGAGTGGACCTCGGACATGGGGGTTTAGAGGAAGAGGGCACAGTCTTGGGGTGATGATGTCGCCACACAGGCCTTACAAGACAGCGTGGCCCATGCCCGAGAGGGAGTGGCCAAGGCAGAGCCAGACCTCGTCCAATCATAAGCGACAGGGCGGCCCTCTGCTGCCATTCTGCAGCCGGCCTGACCCTGCACTGGGAGAAAGAGAGATCTGGTTCAGTGACCAGCTCGGCAATCCTGGGCAAGTCAACTTAAATCACTGAGCCTTCATTTCTTTGTTTGAGAAATATATTGCTGTGTCTACTTCAATTCAGTTGCACGAGCCAGTCGGTAGGGTCCGTGGAGATGATGCCTGTGTGCGTCTTTGTTCACCACAAAGAGCTAGGTGACAAGCCGAAGTGTTTCCCCAATGCCTTCCCGGGGCAAAGGAAAGAGGGATGAATGGTGGATAAATGCAGCGGAATCTGGGGAAAAGGGGTCTGGCACGGGGGCTCTGTAGGTGGAGGGGGCAAGACCCATCTTTTTTCCTCCACAGGGAAGGTGTTAACAATGAAGGTGTCGGAGGGGAGCAGTTTGAGTCGGCCTCTGGTAGAACCACGCCACGTGTTGGCCAGCTGGGTCTGCGGAAGGTTCTGTACCGCCCGGCCATGCTCCTGACCCATGCCGCGGAGCAGCAGGCGTGGAGTCGCGCCCCGTCTCTGCAAAGCCGGCGTTAGGGCTGCAACGTCGGTGAGCAAACTGGCTGACAGAGTCCACAAAAATGGCGGCCAGGCCTTGCCTTTCTCTTACCTAAATCTAAAGGTCTATGGGACAGTCCCATTTGTTTTTTCTCATTTTACTGGTAAACCTGATAGGAATATGTAAAGTGATAAAGCGGATTCCAGGGGTAACAGTGATCATCCAGCGGATTAAGTGATAACACTTAATTGAGATAGCCAATGCCTATATAAACACAGGTCAGTGTTCCCCAGCCATCATTTGTCATGCTCTATGGTGCCACAACTGTACCCTCCAGGGTCAGTACCAAATTTCTAAACGTCATACCTTGTCGTCATCAAGAAATGGTGAGCACAGAATTTCAAATGGCAAGGGTGGGGGTCAGGGCGGGGGAAGTGGCATAAAGCCCACTGTGTTCCACGTTGCACTTACTGAATTAAAGCAAATACACCATGGTCAATGGTTTAAAAAAAAAAAAAAAAAGGTCAAGTTAATCAAGGAAAATGAACGAATTCATTTGCTGCAGCTGACAAGGAGCCCCAGCCTTGGCCAGGAAGATAATAGAAGGGGAGAGCTTATTTTAGAAGACGGAGACCTACTGAAATTCACTTTGTTTTGTTCTCTGTGGAGAGAAAAAAAAGAAGCTATTATTCAAGATCTAAACCCTGTATCATCCACATCTTCCCCCTTCTTAAGAAATGCTCTTTGAGGGATAAGGTCACAGCTGGCAGCTGTCCTCGGCAGTGTCCAGCCCCAACCTGTTTGAAACGTTGTGCTTTTTAATAACCTCTCATGGGCAGTTTAACCTTCAGTAGCGACATTAATGCATTTTCCCAGCACGGCTTTGTTACCTGTTGCCACCACCATGTACGTCTGCGAAGGCTCCTGTATTTGCCATCTCTGTTCTCATTACGCCTGTCTAGACCTTTATTATAAAATGTAATTATGTTTCCATATCAGTCACACCTACTAGGCTGTGATTGCCATGATAACGTGGTCCACATCTTATTAAATCTGCGGCCCCTGGACCGGTGTGCCCCGTCTCTCAAGATTGATGGAGACAGAGAGAAGAGAGGAAGAAACACGGACGAGAAGAAGAAGAGGGACAGTGGGAGGGGAGGCACATAAGCAAAAAGGTAAAAGCATCCTGCCGGGGCGTCCGCGTGCTGCCTGGCCACGACATCCCGATCTTCTCGTCACAGTGAAGTGGGCAGGCCCCGGGATCCCCTAAGCCTGTGTTCCAACCCCCTGTCCTGTGCTCAGCCGACGACCACTTTCCAGAGCTTCGGAAAGCGACCTTGCTAAGCCCCAACTTCTCCACCTGTGGGATGGAGGGGGAAGCCATGACCTAATCACTGCGAGAGGAAAGGGACAGGAGAAAGGGCTCACCAAGCGCACTGTGCAGGCCCCGGAAAGCCCGACAGAGGCTCAGCCAGCGCCGGCTACTGCTGCCCCTCAGCTCTCGGAGGGCTCAGGGGCTTCGCCGTCTCCCCCATTCTGATCCGAGACCGTCCCTTTTTCTAAGAGTGAATCACGCCCCTGCCGAGAAGCTCCGGGCCCACTGTCCCCTTTCCCAGAAAGGAAAGACGTTCAAGGCCTCTCTGTGACTCTCTGAGGCCAAAGCCCAGCAGGGAGGCAATGAGAAGAGACAGACTCACGTTTGAACGAGGTCTGGCCACTAAGTTGCCCTCTTACCTCTGGCCAGACACCACTTCTTCCTGGCCACCGATTCTCTGGCGGTGACAAAGCCTGTTTTGGACAGTGGCGCTCTGAGGATTTATGATAAATGGCTTCGTGTCTGACATGTGCACCCTGATTATAATCGCCACAGCGCCAGCTTTGGCACAGAAATGGTCTCTCGGCATGAATGGGAAAATCTCAGCAAAGCTACGGCCTCCTGGTTGGGACCGCAGGCAGGCTCTGGGGTCACAATGACTTTGCTTGTATCCTGGCTTTGTCACTTGCTAGCTGGGTGACCCTGGGCAAGTCACAGAAGCTTTCTGTGCCTCAATTTTCTCATCTGTACAATCGCAATCGCAGTACTTACCTCAGAAGGTAGTTTAAAGGATTAATTGAGGTAATACAGAGAAAGGTTTAGAATAGTGCCAACCTCTGGCCAGTAAACACTTACAAGCACCTACCGTAAAGCGATGGCCTTCAGGGTACCATGCATAACGTGGTAAGCGGACCAAGTTCTACACTCTCTGTAACTGAATCATCAGGGGCTCATCCATTCATTCATTCAACAACCATGGAAGGACCTCATGCTCTGTGCCAGGCACTGTTCTAGGTGCTGCGAACGGAGGGGAAAACAAACAGACCAGACTCTGCTCTCACGCAGCTGCCACTCTAGGACTCACAACCAGGCCCCGCCTAATGCCCAGCATAAAGGGCAGTTCTCAGCCCGGGATGATTCCGGCCCCAGTGGACACTTTGGTAACTTCTATAGACACCTGTCGTTGTCACAGCTAGGGTGTGGGGAGTTCTACTGGCATCTAGTGGGCACAGGCCAGGGATGCTGCCAAGCATCCTACAGTGCAGGGGTCGGTCTTCCCCCAACAAGGAGTCACCCTGCCCCTAACAGCCACAGTACCAGGGCTGAGAAACTCTGGTATAAAGGGGTCTGTGAGAAGTTAAGAGTTCCTTTGTTGGGCGTGGTCTCAGGCCCCTGGGGGCTGATGAGCCCACAGGGAGAGAACCCAGGAGAGGGAAGGACGTGGGTGGGATGGAGAATAAGAGGATCCCGAATTCCCAGCTTTGCCTGGAAACATCCTTCCTAGGAAACAGAAACATACAAAGTCCGTAGAGCGGAAGGCCCCAAGCCCAGGATCAAAATGCCCCTTTTCACTGGTGGGCACATGAGCCCTGGTCTGCTAACCTCGCAAGCGGGACCACGCTGCCTCTTGATCAGGTCATCTCACACCTCAGTGAGAGGCGTGGATGCTTCCCTAACTCTCCATCGTTAAGAATTCGCTGCGAGGAGCCGGAGCTGCCGTTAGCCTCAGGAAACACTAACCACGAGCGGAGATGAGCCTGTAGCTCCCCCGGCCTCCCTCGCGTAACAGACCAAGGGATGCTTCTGACGCAGAGACCATACACGGGGAGCACGCCCAGACTGAAAGAGCAGAGGGGCCTCGTGGGGTTGCATTCCCGGCCCCGTCACTGCTGGTTCAGTGACCCTGGGCATCGAGGAGAAATGAGTTAAGAGCACGGACTCTGGGGCTGGAGCTGGGTCACTTAATGGCTCTTTGGCAAATAATATTTCTGTGCCTTAGGGTTCCCGTACGTGAAGTGGGTGTGTGGCACCTGCCTCGTAAGCCGTTGTGAGGGCTGACGGCATTCAATAAAACGTGAATGTGGAAAAGCGCTTCGAACCAACCGTATCGGGCTCCAAGTGAAGGCTATGTCAAAGCTTGTCGCCATCCTCACCATCGGGGTCATGACTCTGCCACGGCGGACAAGTGACTGAACCTCTCCGAGTTCCATCTTGTTCTTTTGAAACATGGACACAGTAGCTGCCGTCTCATTGGGTTCAGGATTCAATTATGCGTGTTAAGCCCTCGGAACAGTATCTGAAATGTTGTGAGTCCTTATTGTTACTCATTGAAAAGTCTGACCAAAGTGCTAAAATGGGTTGTCATTTCTACATTAAACTATTGACCTTCACGAAAAAGAAGAGCACTCCACGGCGTCAGGGGGGTTCCAGACAACGGACGTCCTGTGACGCACCCGAGAAGCGGGCCAGGGCACCACCACGCAGCCCCAAAGGCGCATGTGAAAGGCAGGGGTGCGCTGCGTAGGGTTACAGATGTGACTATGCGAAGCACAGCGTTTGTTCTTGTGCGACTCTTTATAAATTATCGTATTCCAACTGTAAACGTACTTTTGCCAACCCCTGTATGAGCTCTGGGCCCACCTTCAGTTAGACTTGGCTCTTAATGACTCGCACAACGTCAGATGCCTGCGGAGCTGAGACAGCACTGGGAATGGGGGGCCTTCGAATCCCCTCTGGCACCTGCTCTGGTGACAGAGGAGGGGGCACGTGGGAGCCGGGCAAGGCCCCCGCTTCACCCACTTCTCTGTACCCTCCCAGCCAGGCTGCCCGCCCCAGGACGGGATCCCGGAGGCCCCGCGGACGCTGTGCTCCCAGAGCTGCCGGTTACAAGCTCCATCTGAGCTCTTGCACTCGGGTCTCAATTCACCAGAGGGTGAAGGGGGCACGAGCTTTTCAGAAGCCTGGCCCAAAGGTCCAGCCAGGCCAAGTCAACAAAGCCTCCAAAACAAACTGAGCGCCAATGAATTCCCACTGCACAGACGCCGCCGGCTCAAACAGTTGTCCCGGCCAAGCTCATTAAGACGACGTTCAGCTTCTTTCGTCTTTCTAGCAGCTTCTGAGTCCCAGGGAGAGGCAGGACTGCCAACAGAGCACGGCCGGGACTCGGCTGCTCAGGGCTGAGGTCGCATCAAACAAGCATGCGTGTTCTGGGCTCATCCGACCACTTGGGGACGAAGAAGAGATGCCTTTGCTTGGTCTTCCTCCAGCTTCTCCGCAAGCGAGATGGGCCTGGCAGGGGACCCCGCATGGTGACATGGGCCGGCAGGACTCTTTCCGGCTTTGAATCGTCAGGTGCAATCTGCCACCACGGCTGGTCATCCTATGGGCTTCGGGGAAGCTGTCTTTTCCTAGACGATTCGGCCTGGACCCGCATTGCCTGCATGTCAGATGACTACGACATTGAGACGGCGGCTGTCGGTGGCACCGCTTGACATCCCGCGTGTCACTCGCCCTAATATCCAGCCCAAACAGTACAGACTAATTTTCATTTACAAGATCGCTTAAAAACCCATTCCCTGGCTTCAGCAGGCAGAGTGAGCTGTGTGCCTGCCTGATGGATGGCAGGGGCTGAGATGCCAACCACTAATGCTCATAGCATCCGATCCTGGAAAGGGCTCGAAAAGAACTGAGGAATTCGCATTGATTCCACTTCCCCGGGCTCTGTGGCTGAGGGATCTAGGTACGTAGCCCCCAAATATATAATATGCGACGACTAGGGCTAACACCCCAAGCCTGACCTTCTGGGCCCCAGCTGACTCGCAGGGAGAGTGGGCAGCATTCCAACGAGCACGCCCCACCTGCCGAGCCCATCTGCTACAAGCTTACTGGCAGCCAGAAGCCACAAATTATAACCCACAGGATTCCTAAAAAGTGCCAGCAGTCTTGGGGAGGGGGGCGGGTGAAGGAGTAGGAAGAACATGTCTTGCCTTATGCAGGGCAGAGATGCGACGAGGCTCCTATTATAAAAATCATATTGGCTGAGACTTACGGTTCACATGAAAGAAGTTTAGAAAAACCTCAATAGATCACGAAAATGTGAAAGCAGGAAATTAGCCGGAACCAGAAACTTGACTTAAGGGGGTCCTCCGAAGGCATTTTCCAAAGACAATGGAAAGACAGTAAATAATAACCAATCAATAACTAATTTCAACCATCCTGTAGTGATCTGTAAGTAATCTGTCTCTCTGTGACTATGCATGGTGATTTCCGGCAAGAACTTCAGAGCCCCACCTCAGGAGAGGCTACCAGATTAGGAAAAACCCGCTGTCTCTTTCATCCCATGGCCGTGGCTGGGAAACTGAGGCCAGGGCCACGTCATGAGCTCCGTCCCTTCGGGCCAAGCTAACGGAAGGCCCCAGAGGTCCTGCCACATTTGGATCCATCCTCTCTGCCAGGTGAAAATTCTCTTTCTCAGAAAAGTTAAGAGTCTACTTGGGGAAACGGAAGCAGAGGCGGGACGGACTGGGAAGGGGACGGCAAGAGACAAAATGTCTTTTGCAAACAAAGCACCGTGTCTAGCTCTCTGCAGACTACTCGCGCATCCGACTCAGTCCGCGGGCGGAGCGCTTTCCACCGAAGAGCGGTCAGGCCTGAGGTGCCAGCCAATTTTAATGTTTGGCGAGAGAAAACTAAAACTTGCATCTACTTACAGAAACATATAAAGGTGTAGGAAGTGCCATCCCCATCCTCACCAATGCAGCAGGCAGCAAATCCTCGCCACCCGAGAGAGGTGGTATCAACCCTTCCACTTGCATAGGCTTTTAGGTACGTTATTTCCTTAAATATAAAACCTTAACAAACGGATGGCATGTCGTTGGGCATAAGTACGTTATGTTATATGCAGCTAACATCTATTTGAATTAGGGACAGCGGCGCTTAATTGTTTCATTCTATGCAGAGCAAAGCAACCAATTGGATCTAATATTAGTCATTCATCAGATAAAACATTTTCGAAGAAACAAACTGCTATCTTTTCCCCTCGAAGAACAGCAAGGATTTCAAACACATTCTTCCCAGAGATCTTACGCCGAGGAAAACAGCTTAGAAATGTTACTTTAAACAAACCCGTTCTTTGGCTACCAACAACGAGACGAACTGGAACAAATGTTTGGCTCTGTTCTTTCCATGGCCCCTTCTGTCCACCTGTCAAAGGCTGCTTTGACCCCAGCAACCTGGGCGACAGCCTCCAAAGCTGTGAAATGTGCCACTCTGTGTGGACGCCCTCTGCACCGTACGCCAGCGTCCTCAGGAGGGACCGTCCGACTCACTGGAAGCCCGGCGGCTGCCAAGCCTTCTTTCAACACAGATTCTGAAAGAAGATCCTGCAAAGTGTCGAAAGCCCAGATTTTCAGCAGCTCACTTTCTAGACTCCGTTACATAGCAACCATACCAGCTCACGGAGGGTACCAACCAAGTTAATATTTTGTTTAAATGACACGCTGCATTAACCCTCGAGGAAACTGCAAGTTTTCTTCATCGACTTACCTACTGTCGGGTAGCATCGCTGGAACGAAACATCCATAGGTGGGTGAACGAATTTGTTTAATTCATTTAAAAAAAATTTTTTTTTAAACAAAATATTTGAAAAGGTATCTAGCAATTTCTTGGCAGAGAGAGCAAAAGGTAACTCTTCCCCCATAACCATTTGTGCTAATATTATTAAAAGCATATTAGCATTCATTGAATATGTGCATAATGCCCTTTAGTTAAAAGATGACTTACACAGTTGCATTTTGGAAGATACTCATTTCATTCCAAAACCTTGGTTTGAAAAGTGGTAACTCAATAGCACTGAATACTCTCATGGTTTGGGCCCACTGAGTGGCACGGACCCAGACAACATTAAGCAGAAGATTAATTCAGAACAACAGTCAGGAACCCCCAGGAGCCGAGCTTCGGTGAACCTTCCTGGGGGTATAGTATGAAGATGCATGAGGATGCCAATCACCCACATGCGGAAATGAACTTGAGAGAACCCAATACTTTCCTTTAGGAATGAGGAAGCACTCGCAGAAGCAGCTAGCGGACCACCTCTGCAGAGGGTTCTGTTCCAGCAGAATGCTGAGAAAGGGTCATGAGAAAAAACCAAACAACACAAACAAACCCACAGAGGTTAAATCAAGGGAAATGTTCCAGATTGACGTCCTGTGGCTGATCAGGAGTATATGATGCCCCACTGGATTTCTTGGCAGCGGGGTGGGGGGTGGGGGCTGGTCTTCTTTTCAACCATCACATCAGTTTAAATTCACAACACATCAGCTTAGAGGGACAGGTGGCCAACAATTAAGTTGAGTTAAAACCTTTACCATTTTATTTTCTGATTGTAAAATCACTACATGGCCCCTAGAAAAGGCTTTGAAAAATACCAGTGGTGCACAGAGGGTAAATGAAACCCGGTCTTCATTCAGCCACCCACGGACAGCCTCTGACACAGGCAGGCGGTCCCCAAAGGCAGGAGGGAACGGAGGGTTTTGGTTTTAAGAATCACAAGGGATCCGAAAGCCAGGTCCACTTCCACAGCCTTGTGTATTTTTGTAGGAAAAAGGAAAAGAAAACAGCCCCCTGTTGCTTCACATCAACAATTTAACCATCGGCTAAGTATCTCAACTTCCAAGTTGCGTGTGTAGATCATTGCTGACAGACCTCCCTGGCACGCTCAGTGTGCAAGTAGACCAGGACTCCCAGGGAAGCCACTTAACTTTTCCTTGGCTGAGGAAAGGGGCAGCGGGCGGACAAGAAACCAGCATTGTTCAGTCCCCTTTACCGTGGCTTTTGATTCTTAGCAAAATGCCAGTTCTCGGCTATTTCTGAATGTTGGAGGAGTTCCTTCCTGTAAAAAGTGGAGCATTACCATGCCCTCCCCCACCCCTCCAGGTACCAGCGAAGCATGTCTTCCACACACAATGACATAGCAAGGGATAAATGATGGAATAACCAGACACCCACTTTGAATACTGTGCAGCGAACACCGGGCTCATAACACCTTCCCACCATTACGTCATGGCTACTTCGGTACCAAATGACAGTCCCAATTCCTGGGACTTTAGACAGACTCCCGAAGTGCCAAGTTAAGATCAGACTTGCAATTCAACATACAACGCTCATGTTCAGGCTTAACATCTCACACCCCAAAAAGGCACACTCTCCCGAGGGACAGAAACTGATGGAGAGCCGGCATCAATATGAAAACAGACCCCCTGGGAATGCCAACAAAACCAGGAAATCCTCAGGAGTCACCAAGCCATCGGCACCTCATACTTCATTGAGGGACATATTTCTACAAGTGACCCTCCTGGACTGGATTTTCTTTTTTCCTGTTGTGTTTTGGATTTCAGCAGTTTAGTTTACAATTCAAATACTATTAATAACCAGTGTGACACCGGCTTCTTAAAAGGCAATTAAGCAAAAAAAAAAAAAAAAAAGAAAGAAAGAAAGAAAGAAAAAGCCTGAAAAGCCAGCGCTGACCCTTTCACTTTTCCCTCTACAGAAAACAGTCTATTTTGGGGAAGCTTCCACCACCTTTAACCCTCGCAGGGGGTTTCGGAGCTCCATCACTGTCAATGTCAACACAGACCAGCTGTCTTTTTTTCCCCTCAACTGCAAAGAGCCCCTTCAAGCCGCCGCTTTCCACAGCCCACAATCAAAGCCATCATTTCGACAGGAGCCCATCACTCAGCCTTTGAGATCTAAGATTTCCCCCTGGAAAGTGCTCTGGGTGTTTATATTTGCTGGAAATTTAAACTCCCTGCTGAGCAGGGGCATCTACTGTTGCGTCGGTCTGTTCCACTGCCTGCGCGATCAGATGGGGGGAAAATAAAGTCCAGATGCAATCGAGACGAGGGATTTGGCATCCGTGGAGAAAAGTGCAAAGCAGCCCAATCCTCTACCCCAAACGCGGCAGCAGAGCCTGGAGCTCGCTCTCAGGGCAACAGTCATTCCAAAGGAAGCAGGCTCCGGAACTGGGGGGGAGCTGTGGCATTCGCCCCCGCCGCGGGTCGGGGGCAAAGGCCCGGGCAAGAAAAGTTTGCCCACGGAGCTGGGGGCTGTGTGCCAGCTAAAGGGCACTTTCTGCTGCCGGAAGGGGCCCGCCGGCTGCGCCTCGCTCGCGCCGCCCAGGGCCGGTGTGACCGTGTGAACCGGTGCACACTGCGCCCCGGGTTTTCCTTCCAGACAGCTGCCTGCAACTCCCAGCAGGGGTGCAGCGGTGGCCAGAGCCGGACGCAAAGGGTTACGAGCCACAGAGCAAGACGATTTCGCTCCGGGCGTGGAGGACGCCGAGCCTCCAGCCCCCTCCAGGCCCGGTCCCGCTCGCTCGCCTCTCCTCCGCCCCGGGCGCCGTGCTATCCCTACCTTGCGCGCCGTGCTGGTGGTTCTCCATGTTCGCCGCCGCCGAGTCTGCCGCCGCCGAGGCGCTGGCCGCCGCTCCCGGGCCCGGGCCGGGGCCGGGGCCGCCGCCTCCGCTCAGTTCCGCCAGTCTCCGGTTGGTGGCCGTGAGTTCAGCTCGCAGGTTGGTCACCTCCTGGCTGGCCGACTGGACCGCCCCATCGATGCGGAGCGCGAGCTGCTTATTGTCTTCCATCATGCTCAGGATTTTGGCCTGGGGGCGAGAGAGGTGACAAAGAGCTGCATGATGCGCAGGGGGCGCGCGGCCGGGCACCCCCGGCTCTACCTGTTGGGTCCCCCGCGGCCCGGCTCCCTCGCACCCCGACCCCCGGGCACCGCCAGTGCCGGCTCTTCGGGCGCAGGAATGACAGCGGCACCTCCAGCCGGAGTCGTGGCGGTAGCCGGGCGCTGGGGGAGGAGGAGGAGGGGGAAGAGGAGGAGGAGAAAGAGGAGGAGAAGGAGGAGGAGGAGGAGCAGCGATCGCCGAGACCCCAGCGCCGAGAGCGCTCGGAGAAGGACACTGCGCGCCGCCCGGCACTCTTTCAATGGAGCCTACCATTCGCCGCGTGCTCGGGAGGGGGCCTGGCCGGGCCGCCGGGGCGCACCCTCGGCCTCTGGCCACCCCCCACTTCGGGGACACACCCCCCAGGGGGCGGGGGCGGCGGGAGGTGCCCCGGAGTGGGCCGAAGTGGCGCCCCCGGCGAGGGTTGGGGAGTGCCTGGCCCAAGGCCGGCCCTCGGTCCCCTCCCTCGAGCGGTGGGGCGGCCCCCGCCCTGGCGAACTCGCGCCCCGCGCCTTGCTGGGGCTGGGGAGGAGGTGGGTGCTTGGGCGAGAGGGGTGCTTGGAAAAGGGGCCCCGGAGGGGACCGGGCAGGGAGCTCCGGGGGAGGGGGCAGCCTGCGCGAGCTTGGGAGCGCAGTTCTTGCCTTGCGGGTTCCTTAAAATGCGGGGAGGAAACTGCAGCGGGGAGCTGGGCGGGTGCCCCGCGTGCCTCACTCTCCACTCGCTCCCCACCCCACCTTCGCCGCCCCACCCCGCTCGGTCGTCCTCTCCCGAAGGAGCGCTCGGTCCTTCCCCAGGGTGGGCCACTCGCGCCCTGGCCTCCCCGCATACCTGAAACCCGGCGTGCGCGCCCGAGGTGGAGGGGTGGCCTTAGCCAGGTCCCAAGCTTCTTAGCTACGGTGGGGGACGAGAGAGATGAGGCCAGGAAAGAAAGCTGAAAGGCGTCCGCGGGGCCTCCCCCTTTCTCCTCCCACTGGGAGTAGGAGCTTGAAGCCCAGCTGCCTCAGCTTACCCACTCTCCTCATGGGAGACCTGAGGTAACCTTAAAGTTGATAAACCCATCTAGCGCCTCTTTCTCCCAGAGCACGGGCTTTGCATTTTTTACTGGGGCCCTGGATTCCAGCCACCAGACCTTGTTACCATAGCAAGCTTCATTCCATGCAAATAGGACAGTTTAAAGCAGCCAATGTAACCCGTGCACCACCATTCCAGCTGGTCAGCCCCGGGAAGAGCAGCCCAGAGCCCACTGCAGAAGCCCTTGGTGGGCTCTTGCAGAGATGGAGGCTGCTCACCCTTTAGATCCAACAGCCTCTGTTGGAAGCCTACTGTGTGCAAAGTGCTGGGCAGGCGTTATCATCTCTTTGGGATAAGGATTGTTAATCCCATTTTAGAGGTGAGGAAACCAAGGCTGTGGCAGGTTTAAGCAATTTATCCAAGCTGCCCACAGAAATCAGGTGAAACCAGGACTGGAAGTAAGTGATCACCTAATTCTGCGTTAGTTCATTGTGCCTGGGGAGGTATGGGATGCTGGGTAGTTTTCTTCCCCTTTGATTGGGAACCATAAACATAACACTTTTGCTCTATCCTGTGACCACTAAAAAGCTTTTGCAAGAGAACGGGACGGTATTCGATGGTGGAGCACGTGGCAGCGCGATTTTCACTCGGTCCACTCTACTCAGCTAACTGGTCAGCTGGGGAGTGACCTTGACTTCAGCCTCATCAGCACAAGTTCTGACCCACTGGGCCAACACAGGCGCTCAGACTGCCTGCCGTATTTGTAAACCAGGATTCAGTTCTTTGAAGTGCTTCGGTTACTATGGAGGGGTGTCAGGATAATAGCTCTTTGTGGGTCTTCACAAGGTGGGGGGGGGGCGTGGTTCAGCCACGGTGGGAACCAGCTTGGTGGTTCCTCAAAAAGTTAAACGTAGAATTACCATACGACCCAGAAATTCCACTCCTCAGTATATACACCAAAGAGCCGAAAACATATTCAGACAAAAATGTGTATACAGACATTCCCAGAAGCACTAGTCGCAATTGCCAGAAGGTGGAAACAACTCAAGGGTCCATCAAAGAAAAGGATGGATAAACAAACTGTGGTTGAGCCACACAATGGAATATTAATCAACCATGAAAAGGAACATAAAAAGTACCGATACGTTATAATGTGGATAAACCTTGAAAACGGTATGCTAAGCGGTTATGCTAAGTGAAAGAAACCAGACACAGAAAGTCACATGTTACAGGATTCCATTTATATGAACTATCCAGGGAACTTAAATCCATAGATACAGAAAGCACATTCGTGCTCGCCAGGGGCTGGGGGAAGCAGAGAATGGGGGGTGACTGCTTTTGGGCACCCGGCTCTTTTTTGGAGTGACGGAAATACTTTGGAGGTACGTTGTGGTTGCACGACGGTTCATTTAATGTTATGTGAATTTCACCTCAATAAAAAGTCAGTGTATATGCAAATACAAAAAAAAGAGGCCATCCTGGGAACAAGCCTGAGAAAACAGCTAAGAGCAGCGCTATCTGGAGAGCTCTCCCCCTGTGTGTGTGTGCACATGCACACGCACGTGTGTGTGTGACAGACGCACACACCTCTGTTACAGCCCCCATCGGCAGGCACCGTAACTTATCTGTTTACATGTCCCTCTCCCACTTACTTCACCGTGAGCTTCTGTGCGGGAGAAGGAGAGCGGTCAGTCTTTGAGTTACTCATCTTTGCCTCCTCGCCACCCAGCCTAGAGTCGGCATTCTGCACATGAAGGTGTGTGAGTGTGTGTGTGCAGTAGACACTCGCCGAGGATGACTCATTTTCTCTTCAGAGAGAGTATTCTCACACACCAGCTTTTTAAAATCAAGGCAAAACAAAACAAACTATCCAACGAGGGAAAAAGAAAGCAAAGACCCATTTCTTGGGCCCCTTCTCATCTCTCTGCCTCCCCTTCCTCAACTGTGTACAGCCACGGAGTTTTCAAGAAACTCACTTTAGAAACTCCTGGGATGCTTCCTAGGGTTTTAAAGAATTTTATTTTTTGAGATTTTTTTTTTCTTAACATGGAAAAGGGGCTTTCCCCAGCTGTGTCTCCTTATGTCCACCCCCACGCAAAAGGATCGGCTCTCAGATGGAAAGTCTGAAATCAATTAGCCTCTAGAATCTACTTGATTTAAACCAAAAAGGTTTCTAGTCTACCTTTCTTCCCCCCACCTCCATCACAGCTCCCCCTTAGGTGACCTCAGGTAACAAACTAGTCAGAGATTCCTGTCTGCTCTCATTTGCATAAAACCCAATTACAAGCCCATGTGCCTGTGTGAAGGCTAATATGCACATACAACTCACTTCTTGGGACACATGTAAACTGTTGGGGTGGGGCTCCAGAGCTGTCTGCCACCCGGAGCGCTCTCTCTTTGGGGTCCACAGCTATGAGAATTGAGCAGTACCGTGCGTTCCGTCTTGGGAGCCAGGCTTCTTCATGTTTCTAAAGTAGCTCCTGTTTCATACCTCAGTAAGCTAATGTCGAGAACGAAGTCAGAAAATGGGGTCACATCACAGGGGTGGCTGCCACTGTCCCAGTGTCCCTGGTTGTCATCCCTCCCTCGCAGCCACATACCATCCCAGGCTCAAGATAGTGCCCTGGTCCTTGGGCAGTCACCAGCCTCCACCAGTATTTGCTGCATGTCCTGTCTTTCTGAGCAGAAGTAGCAAACAGTGCCACAAGTGTTTGGTGCCTGTCAAAGCTTGCCTGGGCATTTCGGGAAGTGCAAAGCCGTCCTTACTCAGCAAAAGGAAATTCCTAATGAGAGCCAAGGCAAAGAGCCTTAACCCGCTGCTGACAGCAGTGCCATATGCACGTCCCTTCTCCCATAACTAGAGTGACCTTATAGTTTAATGTCCAAACTGGGCCACTTTTGAGAGTGAAAGAGGGTGCCGTGGATCACGAAGCTGGGACAAGCGGCATAAGTTGGAACTGTCCCAGGAAGCCCCATATACCTTGTTGCCCCACCCTGTGACCACATGATGCAATTTGGTCCTGTGAGGCAATGTTGGGGTCACATCCCCCAGCTCCCTCCTTGTATACTGATGGAGAAACGGAGACTGAGAGACGGGAAGGAACCCTGCTGCCATGTTGGTAAAGGAGGTGGGCAAGGTTAAAACTGGAGTGTTTAGAAAATGGCCCAGCATCCCACCGACACATATCCAGCAGAATGGATGGTCAGGCTCACGCCAGCCCACTGGTGCACGTGGCACCTCCCAAGTTCCAGATGTGGAGGAGCCAGCCCACGGTCTTGCACAACCTGGCCTCCGACTTCACCTTGCACCACGGTCCCCCAGCTCACTACACTCTTGTCACTTAGCTTTTTCCGACCTCAGGGACGTGGCTGTCTCTCTTGCCACTGCCTGGAAAAATCTCCCTGGCTCTCTCTACATCTGTTTCCTTTTTATTCCTTAGATCTAACATTCAACATTTCCGTATTTCATAGCATGTATTGCCATGGACCGTCGTTTTGTGTGTTTATTTGGTTTGTTTATTTACACTCTAGGCTGAGAATTGGAGAGGTAAGTCACTATAAATTTGGCTCACTGGGGCGGAGGTTTTTAAACACCTGATCCGGAGGTCCCTATGGCCATGCTGTTTATTCTGCTTTGTCTTGAAGTCCATGGAATTCAAAAGAAATCAACACCCTTTCCTGGAGCTAATTTGATGATTTCTACTGCATGCAACCCAATGCCCAGGCTCAGACTACACCTTCCCCAACCACCACCACAGGCACCCACCCAGCCGCTCTGCGGGCCTCGTGAAGGCTCGGTCCCTGTTCGGTTCTTCTTTCTGCATCCACTGCTTGGTGCTTAATAGATGCTTCTCCAAAGAGTCTGTGGTTGACTGAATCAGTGCATCCCTCCATCCCCCATAACTTCATATCCACAGAGACACTTGCTCCTCTCATTCAAACCCTTCTCGTCTTCCACCTGCCCCGGGAATTCTACTCACATCTTACGTTCTAAAGTCCTTTCAGGTCTCTCTTCTTACTCTATCCTTGCCAAACACCCATCAGGTAGAAGGGGCACCTGCAGTCTTCACTGGGCAGATTAAGACACCAAGGATAAGGGTTTTGTCCTCACATCACAGGTGCGCGCCTGCGTGTCCTTCGACTTGGAGATCCACATGTGGCCCAGTTTTTTCTCTGACTCAATTAGGGACCTGGTTTCTGTCTAGCTGAGGAACGGACGGCAGCATTCACGGGCTCACCCCTTCAAGGTGAAGTTCGTACATGGGGTAGTGTGGGAAAGAGAAGCTGGGGTGTGACGGAGCTTTGGTCCAGACTTCCTGGGGCGGGCATGGGACTGCCCCTAGGAGCGGGTGAGAGCTGTGGTCCTGCCCCCCACACTTCACCTGCGAACAGCGCCCCCTGTCAGTCTCTGTGAAACACACGCCTGGCTTCAGACTGGTTCCAGTGTTTCTCAGTGAAGAGGAAGGCCCCTGACGTGGAGTCCCCAGGAGGTGCTGGTTAAAACGTACACCCTGCGCCCCACTCCCGGCCCAGGAGCAACTCGGGGGAAGCGCTGGGTATCTGCACCGGCAACGAGCTGCCCGGGAGTGTCTGGTGCGTGGCGAGGTCGGGACTTGCCGCTCCGGGCACGCAGGCTCTCATCGAGCACCGTGCACCCGTGTGAATCCACCAATGCGAGGAGCCCCCGAGCCTCAGGAATGGCTGCCAGGGCTCCC